>MWVB01000053.1:90450-130198 GCA_003054985.1 Leucosporidium scottii | reverse complement strand
GATGGGCTCAGCCTGGCAAGCCCGAGAAGCATCGCCGAGCTGCACGGCGAGAGCGACGGCCACATGCGCCACTGCTCAGTGCTCGTTGCTACACACAGTATAAAAACACCCGAGTATCATCCCAGTCAGCTGCCGAGGTGGTTGAGCTGCTCATCTGCCATGATCCACTCCGAGGCTCTTCGCCGAGATAGCGGCCCACGGGTCGTCGACTGACGAGGATAAGCCCGTACTTGCACCGTATCTGAACAGCTGGATTACGGTTCAATGTCCTTGACTATCGTTAGCTGACCGTTCTGAGGTGACCTGTACCGTCTGCTCTTCATAAACCGTTTCCAACGGTTGCCTGACGGTTGGCCAACGCCTTCGGTGAAGCTATACGGTCTTCAAATGGTCGGCAAATGCCCCTAGATGATTTGAATTTCTTGGACGGTCTACAAACAGGTCTATTACAGGTCATGTACAGTTGCTGGGCATTCGCAAAAAAGGGCCCTTCCTCACGATGGATCCAATCTCGCCATCTCCCGCTCTCTTGGCGATCAAAGACTACGCAATGTCTACCCCGTGGGATCAAGCCGAGATTGACGTCCATCAAGCACATCTGCGGGATCCTGAGCTGTTTGAACTCTGCCGGTCCGAGAAGGTGAGGTCTTGCAATCCATCGACAGCTCGCGTGAGTCTCGCTAATTTCTCGTCGTCGTCGCGCATAGGTCCGTATTGAGACGGATCGATACATCATTGCCCCCGAGACTTCGGCGTACGACACCTCCTTCCTCGACAACGTCGACTTCGCCAAAGCCGCCGAGGTCATGAAGTCGCGTGGACTAGGAGACATGAACAGCCTCGGTGCGCCAAGGAGAAAGAAGGGGAAGAGGAAATGAGTGAGTAAGCTTCCGCACCTCGCTACAGACTTGAGGCTGACCTTGCTCAAACTTCGCAGGACTGAGGCTCGGAGCTCGGCGCAGCTTCGCACGCGTTTTTGTCTTCTCCTGTCCCGGTCTGAGTCAGTGCGTGTATTGTAGCTTTGGATTCGCGTTCGTGCAAGGTACTCATGAAGTGGAGAGAGTTCTACAAGCCTTCAGAACTCGTTCGGAGGCTGCGGCGAGGAGCAGATAGGCAAAGCTGGTAGAGAGGATGGGTTACGAGCGTTTTGTTAAGCTGTGCTAGATCGCGCTGACAGCGCCTCAGCTTCAAGTAAAGCCAAGACCGAGGTCGCTGACGAAACACCTCGCCCCTTCGGGGCCGGCCTTGCAACCAACGTCGAGCCAACCAGCTCTTTTTCTCCTGCTTCAACTTGCCTCGTCGCTTCACCATCACCCTAAATGCCGCCAGTTGAGCCTATCGAACTGCACTACCTCACCCTGCACCCTCACCCACTCTCAGCGCTCCCCACAGCCTCCGACTCGCCCTCTTCGCCCTTCGCCTCCTTCACCTCAGCGCTCGCCTCTGAATCCACAGCAATCCTCAATCACCCAGCATGGCACTCTCCGAAAGAATGGCACGGCGTCGTAACGACTCACTCGCTGCCAGATGACGCCGTCAGAATGCGCCCACTGCACGGCGGGGAGGAGACGAAGGTAGTGCAAGCGGCTGCACCGAAGAAGAAGCGAGGGTTCTGGGGAGGTGGAGGTGGAGGGGATGCTGCTGCTGGGAACAACGACGACGAGGGGATTCATTGGCATAGGCGCGTTACGAGGCTCCGCGGCGCGAGAGCCGATTTCGAGGCGCTGTGGGCTGCTCTTGGGGTGCGACATAGTGAGCAAGAGGTAGATTACGTACCGACGCTGGACCGCGTGATCCCCGTGGTCGATGGAGGTGAATTTGAGCTCTTGAAATCAGCGCCGAAGCCCTTCGCACGCTGATCTCGCTTCTCGCACAGTTGTGATGAAGCTGTACAACCTCCCTTTCCCTACCACCAATCGCTCCTTCCTCTCCTTCGTCACCGTCATTCGCCCCTCCCCCGACACCTTCACCATCGTCGCCTTCCCCGTCGAAGACGACCGCAAGGATCGGCCATCGGCAGCGCTCGACAAGCACCACGTGCGAGGGCGATATGTCAGTGTGGAGGAGCTGAGGATGCTGGAGAATGGAGAGGTTGAGTGGAGGTGTGCCAGCATGAGTACGGCGGGAGGGAGCATCCCTACTCGGCTCGCCGAATCGCACATGTGAGCTTGCTGTCCTCTCTTCGTCTTCTGCTCGCTTTAGCTCTCCTTCTCCTACCATTGCTTATTCCAACTCTTCACTATGCAGGGCCTCCTCTCTTGCCAACAACGTCCCTCCCTTCCTCGCCTGGTTCGACAAGCAGCTCGCCAAATCCTCCTCGACGTCTACTCCTCCTGCTCACCCCTCTCGCACGGACAGCAGCACCAGTCACCACAGCAAGCGAGTATCGATGGAGGGGTTGAGGCGCAGTTTAAGCTTCAAGTCGAGGAAAGAGCTGGAGGGGAGGGAGGCTCCGAGGGAAAGTGTGCCGGCCGAGGTGGGAGCGACGGCGTAGGGGGAGGATCGCGTGCATAGCATAGGAGGAAGTGCATATAGGGGTGGGAGGAGTTGCTTGCAAGAACAGAACTTGCTCTCAACGCTCGTGAAGCGAGTTGAAGGCGATGATGCAGCCGAAAGTTTAAAAGAGAAGCCTGAACGCTTGTCTCTCGAGCCGCGACGCTCCCTTCGTCGTCTTTCTTCGACTCGGTATCTCCTGCGGCGCTTAAGCACAACACGATAGGATTGCACATCTCGGCCTGGCCCTCTACAAGCCGCCGAGGCTTGTCACACCTCTCTCCCCCCGCCGAAGCGCTTATGATCCACGATAGGTGCTGTAAGCGTAGGGCGAGAGAAGGAGCGGTACGTCTGCGAGTAGCGAAGGTCAGCAGCCGTTCGGCGAAGGTGAAAGCGAGCCGAAACGAACGATAGTGCTCCTCTGCGACCTTGACCTCGAACGGGATCTGTAGTCGATGGAGCTCGGAGTCAGTCTCGCAGCCTCGGGACGCTATCGGCCTGCAGAATGGCCTTCAAGACTCGCAACTCACCTCAACGTATGGGTAGAAGCTGCTAACGCCCTTCCGCTCGAAGTACTCCTTTGTGTAAAAGGTGACTTTGTAGATGCCCTTCTCGACCGTCGCTGCTGGCTCCATTAGTGTAGGGCAACGACCATCCTTGTCGGTGATGCTGAGCGGGCGAGCGGGCGAAGCGGAGGGGTCAGCTCTGCAGCTCTACGGCCTCGAGATGAGCAGAGACGGAATGGATAAGGGGCTACAGGTAGATCGAAGGCTTACCCGTCTGCCATTGCGGTGAAACTCGACCCATCGAAGCGCTGCAGCTGAACGCGAACCTCAGACGCGGGCTTGCCGGACATCGAGTCCAGCACTGTAGGACACCGGTGAGCTGGCTTCTCAGAGCAGGATGAGAGGGTAGACATACCATGGCATGTGATGGGAGAGCGAAGAGCCATCACGAAGAGATGAGAGGGAGAGTGACCTGCGAGTTGAGGCGATGGGGGCTGCTTGTCTTCTGCCACATCGTCACTTGCTACTCGGCTACATCTGATTTGATCTGCCTGGCCGCGAGATACTCCCCTACAGCCCCAGCTGTACCGTCTCTTACTTGCTCGCCAACTCCACGGACGACCGCAAGGTCCCCTAGAGCAGCTCTTCACCTCGTCCGTTCGTCTACAGCTCGAGTCTTGGAGGAGTATGTCGGATCAGGAGCGTCTCCTACTGCACCCTGGACCGCATCAGTCTCTCTCACGAAGCGCGAGATGGCGACGAGACATCGCCGAACTCCTCGAGAGCTCCGAATTCCATTGGAGTAGGTCTTTCGGCCTATGTAGCTCGGTCAGGCTGCTCGCTGACACTCTTTCTGTCCTGCCGAATAGCCATCATCGGACTCACATCAGCCGACGCCGTCTTTGTCGTGTCCGAAGTCGCTTGGGATCTGTTCGTGAGGGACGACTGCAGTGAGGAAGCTCGCGAGGAGCCTCCCATCATTGAGATGGCTTCTCTGTTGAGCATTGTGATCACATGTGAGCTCTGAAGCTCTCATTTCTGGCCTCGGCTTCTGGGAGAGCTGACCTTTCTCGGACTTGAACAGGCTGCTTCCTCTTCGAAATCCCTCTCGCCCTCTTTTCCTTCGGCATCAAGTTTTACAAGCACTTCCTACACCTTTTCGATGCCGTCGTAGTGGTCGTCACCTTTGTTCTCGAAGTCGGTCTTCACGTGAGCTTTCGACCTTCGCCTCGAAACCGCTCGCTGCTCGGCTGACCCTTCACCTCTGCCTCTACCTCAATCAACAGGGACAAGAAGCCCAGATCGCCGGCTTACTCGTCCTCCTTCGACTATGGCGCCTCCTCAAGCTCACGACTGCGATCACCGTCTCTCAGGAGGAGTATCATGAGACGGCCGAGCAGCAGGAGATTGTGCGGTTAAGGAGCGAGGTTGAGAAGTTGAGGAAGGAGCTGAGGAAGGAGATCAAGGGGAAAGGAGGGCTCGCTCATGAGCAGGCGGGATTGGGGGGACGGCGGAGCAGAAGCGGCGACGAGCGGGAGGGAGAATCGCGAGTGGAGAGCGGCGGCACTTGAGGGGGATGCGGAGGGCTGATGCTGATGCACTGTACTACTACCGGTTCCTTTCACATCTGACGGCCTCCTAACTCCAGGCAGTCGTCGTTGGAGGGGTGATCGTGCCCTGGCCGCTCGGCGCTTCAAGCTTCAAGTTCGGCGCTCACGATTTGAGAAGCTGCAGAGGCATCTCGATTCTCCCTACGGCAAGCAGCACGACGCCGAAGCATCTTCGAGCCGATCGATGCTCCCCTTCGCCTCCATTCTACTTCGGTACATGGCAGCCTTACCAATCTCGACCTTAGCGCGCAAGCTGGTTGCAGACTCGTCACATTCAGGAGGCGCCTTCGCAGCCGTGCTCGCGCTCCTTTACGGATCGCGAGACGGAGCGCGAAACACTCGAAGAGAAGGGATTGCATCTTTTGGATCGCCTCTTGACTTCCTACGCCTCACTTCTCCCGCCTCGGACCATGCTCGGCTCCTTCGCCTCGCTCGTGCTTCTCGCTACCTCGGGTGCTCTCGCCGTTCCCGTGGAGCTTCTCACCACCAACAAAACGAATGGAGGCAACTCGCTCACCAATCCCGTCTTCACTTCGACGCCGATGAACGTGACGCTCGACGGCGGCAAAGGAGCTCAAATCGGCATCAACTGGCCTAACGCCAAGGATGGAACCAACAAGACTCTCGCTGCACCCTTCACTCCCGCTGGCGGAGACCAGCAGACCAAGCCCAATTGTGAGTTTCTGAATCTCGGTGCGAGAAAGCTCCGCTCGTCGTGCAAGTGCTGACGGAGGGACTGGATCGGGGTTGGAGACCACACGGTTTCCAACTTTGACTTTCAATCCCTCAATCTTGCCTTGAACCAGGAGCTCATCGAGCTGGACCTCTTTCACAACGGACTTGCCAAGGTGAGCGATCGATTGGACCGAGCAGCAATCGCCGAGCTGACTTCGAAGTCCTTTTGCAGTTCTCCGTCGCCGACTTCGAAGCCGCTGGGCTCACCGCCGAAGATCGCTACCTCATCCAGTTCATGGCTGGTGAGTCTCGGGATCTGTTCGATCCAGACTCCGAGCTGACCCCTTCTTTCGGCGCCGAGCAGATCAAGAAGTCGAGCACGCTCTCGCGGTCACCAACATCATCGGAGCCGACCGTGCTGCCAAGCAGTGCGTGTACAGGTATCCGTACGAGACGGTGCAGGAGTTCGTTCTCTTCTGCCAGCTTCGTGAGATTTTGAACCACTTCCTTTTCATCGCCGGAGTTCGAGGGCTGATCTTCTTCGCTTTTGACAGTCACTCGCTTCGGGGAGTCCGGAGTCCTCGGATTTCTCCCTCACCTCGACAGTCGCCCGAGTGCGCAGATCCTCTTGCAGTCCATCACCACCGAGTCGCGCCAGCAAATGATCTTCAGGCAGCTCCAGGGACTCTTCCCGATGCCAGTTGGTCAGTCGGGCTAGCTACGTTGATGACGAGCAAAGGCTGACTTTTCCTTTTGCAGCTTTCGAGACTGGGATCCCTCAATCTTACGCCTGGACGCTCTTGAGCCCCTACATCGAGTCTTGCCCCGAGGTCCGTCTCCTCCGAGCCGCTCTTCTACTCCTTCTGAAAAGCGCTGACCGTCTCCGTCCCTCACAGAACAACCCTAACATCGAGTGGCAGAACTTCCCTGCTCTCAACATCACCAACCAGCCGTTCGCGCTCGCTGGAGTACCCGCCGTCACCGCCAACCGCTCCCTCACCGCCGCCGGTCGCGAGATTCACTTCACGTGGGACGCTCCCGGAAAGGTCACCGGCTACGACAACAAGTACACCACGAGCACCGTCGCTGGAGAGCCCACCCACGCCGCCTTCATCTCGCAGCTCAACGGTGAGCTTCTTCGGCGTTGAATCTCGACAGGTGCTGATGCCCCTCCTCGCTCCCGCACAGTCACCTACGTCCCTCTGCAGAATATTACCGGTCGCTCGGCTTTCGTGACCCAGCCCAACGCCACCGTCTACCCTGGCTTGTTCTCCCAGGTGAGTCGCCGTTTCAGTTCCTCCCGCCCGCAGGTGGAGCTGACCTCTCTCCTCTTCTCACCATAGGTCAACGGCACCATGTTTGTTTCGCTCGTCGACAACCCCCTTTACGTCACGCCGTGAGTTTGTTCAGCCTCTCCTGGTCATCGCCGAAGCTGACTCGATCTTTCGTGCAGCTACAATCTCACTCTCATCAACAATCACACCGTCGCTGGACCCGCCCTGTACGTGCAAGGTGCTGTGTATTACTTTAGGACCGTGACTGACCCTCTCTTTCCCTCACAGCTACCAGTCGGGTTAAGCCGATTCCACGAAGGCGAGCCTTAAGTTCCCCCCTGTCGATAGCCTTAGACACTCTGAGTCTGTACCCCATGCGATCGCATACGTTTTCGCATCACCCTCATGAACAGAAGGAGAGCATGCGAGCGAGAGCGACGAGCGACGAGCGACAAGCGATTCAAGCTGCAGAGTTTGGGGAGGAGGTCCTCAGCTTTCGCGGCTCACAAGTACCCGTGACGAAGTGAACGGCTTCACAGCTGGACAGCACTCCCTTCCACGACAAGCTAGCTACATCGAACCTCGAAACGAAAGCTACACCACGGGAGCTGCAGCTCCGCTCCCTCCACCGAGGGCTGGTGGAGGCTGACTGGCGGCCTTCCAGTCGCGAAGAGCGGTGCGGAGGGCAGGCCATACCTCAAGTACTTGGTCGAGCGACTCGAGGCGGTTGCTGGTGGCGTTTGAAGATGTCGAAGGAGAGCGCCGAGACGAGGGGAAAGGGGGGAGAGCGGAGAGGGGAAGAGAACGAGAGAGACGGGTCAGCGAGGAGTCCGGTGCAGGGGAATAGAGTAAGGACTTACTTGGCGGCAAAGTACGTCGTCAAGACCCTCAACCTCTCGTCGCCCTCGTAAATCGCTCGCTCCAACCTTTCGTCGCGCTCCTCCAAATCCCTCCTGACCTGTTTCAAGCTCTGCTCTGCGCTCGCCTCCACGTCCCGGAGTTCGTCTTTGAGCGTCTCGATGGCGTCCTGGAGCGCCGAATCGGCTTCGGAGAGCATGACGAAGGCTTCGGCCGGAACGGAGGGGTCGACACCGAGAGGCGCGAGGGCGGAAGTGGCGGGTGGAACGAGGTCGTTAGCTTGAGAAAGTCGTTGAGGCTGTGACGGAAGAGAGAGCAAGCGTCAGCTCGCCGACCTTCGGAGAAAGGGAGCGCCGAACGTCAAGCAAGAAACTCACCCTGACATGGCTCTCGGCCTGAATCTCGATGGCCTTGTCTACTCCTCCGTGCTCAACGGACAAAGCACTCTGATCGATCCTCCTCTCCAAGTGCTGAAGCTTGGCCAGCTGCGATGCGACTCGGCCCTTCTCCTCATGGCTCGTCGCCTCCAGCGTCTCCACTCTGCGCAGGATCCCCTCGCCGGCGTTGCGCAATCCCGAAACCTTCTCCATCAAGCTCTCCTTCCTCTTCGTGATATCATCGCCACCCGTAGCCTCGCTCGAGTGCTCGGTGCCGCCCGCCAGCTTTCTCTTTCCGAGCACCGACTCGCTTGCCGTCCAATCGACGCCTACTCGAGCGGCCAGAGCCTTGCCCTTCGACTCGAGATCTTGCAGCGAGGTGTTGAGCTTAGTGGCGTACGATTCGAAGGCGGTTTGCGTGACGAACGGCGGGTAGGAGTTGGAGGGGTGCGAAGTAAGACGAGGAGAGGGCGATTCGGAAGGCCGAGGGGAGGTGGAAGTGATCGAGGTGGAGGCTGAAGAGAATCCGCGAGCTTCTAGCGCAGCGATGCGACTCTCGTAGGTCGCAGTAACGTCGGCCTTGACTTGCTCGGTTAGCTGTTCGAGTTCGGCTTGGTGGGAGTTACGAGAAGCTTGATGCGCCTCGACTTGCGATTGGAGGGAGGCGACCTTGGACTCAAGATCGGCGAGGCGGGAATGGACGTCGATGGGAGCGGATGAAGGAGCGCCCGCTGAAAGTAAAGGGCCGGTCGATCCATCGTCTTGCTCGTCCATTTCCATCGACTTCCTCGCTACGGCGCCCTGGACCGAGTGAACTCTTCCCCCACTTCTCGCCTCGCCCACCAAAACCCTCAAGGCGGTCATGAGGTCCTCGGCGCAAGCTTTGCAGGCTGCCTCCCTTGCCTCTGCTGCCTCGGCGCACTTCTTGCCCTCGGCTTCCTTCCAAGCCGCCAAGCTATCCCTCGTCTCGTCGTCTTCGGCGAACAGGGCTTCAAAGTCGTGGGTGGAAGGAGAGCGGTGAACGGCGGGAGGCATATCGAGGAGGCGGGCCAGGGTGCGAGTAAGAAGCTGCTCGGCGCTGCTCGAGGATGGCATCGGCGGCGGGGACGGCTTGGGATCGGCGTAGGTCTGGATGAGGTTAGGCTCGGTGGTCTTCTTCTCGTTGGTGTCAGCGATGGAGGGAGAGGGGTCGGCCGAGGTCAGACGACTGGGGGAGCGGGAAAGGCTCGTCGCGCTCTTCGGCGGAGGCAGACGACTGGGTACTTGGTCGAGGCGAGATTGGTGCGACACTGCCGAGAACGCTTTGGCTGCCAGACGACTGAGCGAGGGAGGCGGGTCTTGGGTCGACTTGACTGCTGGAACGGAGCGCGCGACGGGAGATTGATCTCGGGCGCAGGTAGGCGCCGAGGCTTGGACCTGAGCGGTAGACGCCCCGTACGCTGGACCACCGACAGCGTCGTTGACTTGTTGTCCAGCTTTAGTTCTCGAGTAGGCGGTACTGTTGTGGGAGGTGGAGGAGGAGGGAAGCGCAGAGGCTCGGCGCTTGGACGAGCCGGAGCGCGAGCGCCGGGGGTCGCGGCCTCCGTTGCTGCTGGGAGATGCGGAAGGGCGTGCAGCAGGGCCTTTGTCGGACAAGAAAGCAGGTTTCGCTGGTAGACCGTGGGGGTTCATTTTGATCTGTGGGAGAGAGAAAAACGTCAGTTCGCTATGTGGAGCTGCCCGTCGAGCGCGCGCAGCGTGCAGATGGGTGTTCGACCACGGGGCATCAGGATGAGCTATAGGTAGCTGAATGGCTCTGTGACCATCCTACAGCCCGCTTCTTCGTCTCCTCCTCCCCCAACAGCAGCTCAGCTTCCCGCCAGCGAGCTCCATCGTCGCGTCCCTATCAGTCGATTCTTCGAGGACAGTACGGGAGCAGCCAGAGCAGCGAAAGCGCTCAAAGACTCCCATATGTCCGGAGTACTCTCGCCCGCCGTCGACCCAACCGCTCGAACAGACCCGCCTGGAGAGCAGGCTCCAGTGTGGAGGTGCAGTAGAGGAGAGACGTACCTGTCGAGAAGGGACGAGTAGCAGCAGCTGGAGCTGACTGTAGCACACCAACGAGACGAGACGACGAAGCAGGCGAACGATCAGGAAGAAAGAGGCGAGAGGGCGGAGCGGCTCGAGGGTGGTCGAGTTGAGGTTGGCAAAGAGAGGGTTTCTGAAGCTTGCTGTGTGGTGCAGAGGAGCTCACTGAGCCTTGACCGTTCTATTGCGCCCTTTGATAGAGAGAGCTACACGACTGTCAGGGCAGCTCGGCGCGAGTTTCTGAGTCTTCTTGCAGCTCGATGATATCTGAGGTGAATCTGGGAGGAGGACTGCTGCAGAGAAGGATGCTGAAGATCTGGGGACGAAGTCGGAGAGCTGTACCCTTTACTCCTTGGTCCAACGTGACCTCCGATCCGTGCTCGGCGCCGACTCGGCCTTGACCAACTCTCTTGACGGCTCTGCTGATCTATGAAAGGTCACTTCTATTCACAAATAACAATCTATGTACCTATATCTAACTGATGATGTGTCTGTAATAAGCTCAAGAAATCTATGTAGCGGTTCAAAAGGCGAGGAGAGTAGCGGCAGCGGCTCCCCTGCCTACGAGTCCGGTGATGCCCATGTCGGCAGTACCGAGAGCAGCACTGTACGCGCTCAGCGCCAGCGCTCCGATACCGACAGTCTTGACCGCCGTCTTGGCTGCCGAGGGTTTTCGGACGTCGCCGAAGGCAGCCATAACGTCTTTGACGGTGCGGACGGTGCTGTAGAGGACGGGTGAGTCAGTGAATTGGTCGCCAGGTTGATGAAAGAGCTTGAAGCACTCACGAGATGGTGAAAGCGGCGCGGTTGAGGAAGGCGCGGTCTGCGAACGAGGAAGCAGGGGGGTCAACCTGACGTCGAGCGCCGAAATGCCCAACGCAAGCAACACTTACAGTAGCCACCGTCTCCAACGATGAACGCATCATAAGGAATGCAGAGCACGCCACTGTGCAGAAGCAAGGGGCGAAAGGGTCAGCATTCGAAGTCATTTTATCTTCCGGTCGAGCTCGGCGAAGACTACGAGCAGCCCAAAGCGAGGTTGATCGGCTCGAAGGAGACAAAAGCACAACGACTCACGCAGCGTCAATTCCAAGGATGTTACCCGTGAAAGCTGGAGCACTCGAGGCCTTGAAGATACCTTGAACGACGTGCTCGACAGCAGCGAGGGGAAGGCCGGCGACGGCGATGCGAGTGGGTGCCGACAGAATGCCCGTAGCCGAGAACCATGGGCAGACGATGTTGATGCTATAGTCGGAAGGTAAGGAAGATGAGCAGGAGATTCGGGCGGACTCAGCAGCCGGCGCTAAACTTACTTGATCTTTGCAGGTCCGGCGCTGTGATAAAGGGAGCGGAAGAGGCCAATCATAGCATGCTTGGACATCGAGTACATCGGGGCCATGGGGATACCGAAGAAGGAAGCTGCAAGCGGCGGAGTAAAGCAAGGTTAGCCCCCCGCTTTAAGAGCTCGGCGCTGGCAGCTGCACTTCGGCGCTGGCTTCAACCTTGACGAAAGAGGACTCACACATCGAGCCGAGGAGGACGATGCTCTTAAGTCCCGTGCTCGGGTTCTTCTTGAGGTGGTAGAAGGCGAGACGAGCCGTGTAGGATGCGCCAATGAGGTTCACATCCATCGTCGTGCTCGGCGGTTTCTGCAAAGCGGAACGAAGCGGGATTAGCTCGGTGCGGACTTCGGACATCAGCCTTGAATATAGCAAGAGACAGATGCAGACCGAGGAGAAGGCGCAAGACGTACTACAGGCTCGGCATGCTCGTCGAGCTTGTCCTCGAACCAGCCTGGGATCTCGGTAACGCCAGCATTGGCGACGACGACATCTACCACACTGTAGGTGTTGATGGCTAGTCGCTGTACAGACGAGAAGGCGAGAGGGGGAGAAGGGAAGGCGAGTGAGGTGACGCGACGAGTGCGGGGTAGGCGGAAGGGAAGGCCAGGTTAGCTGGGAAAGCTCGCCAACAGCAGCATGACGGAGCAGCAGGGAGAGCTGTACTGTAGACGTACAAACATGGCTACTTGCGAGTCCCAGTCTGAGGTATCGCAGCGAGTAGCGACGGCTTGCCTGGCAGCGAAGAAGGCAGGGGGCGGTCAGCCTTCCTTCGGCGAAAGGTCAAAGCGCAGAATGAGGCGAAAGACGCGAAATTCACCCTCCAGCCTGAGTGATCTCATCCACGGTAGCCTGCACAGCAGCAAGATTGATATCGGACGCTACCACCTTGGCTCTGTGTGTATGAGCGAATGTTAGCCTCGAGCTGGGAAAGCCAGCGCCGAAGTCGGACTTGCCCGTGAGATGCAGCCAGGACTGAGTAAGTGCGACCAAATCCACCTCCAGCACCTGAAGTAGAGTTCTGTTAATGATCCTGTGCTGCTGCAAGGAGAGAGAGAGGCTGCATACCTGTCACAACGACCGTTTTGCCGGCGAGCTCGGAGGCCTGCTCAAGACAGTCCTCTGGCGAGAGTTGCGCTCCAGGGAAGGACTGTTTCTGAACGAGCTGTTCCGGATCGAGTTCAGAGGGAGCCATGAGAGAGATGGAGAGGTGAGGAAAGGGGGAAGAGGAGAGGAAGCGCGCTTCGCTCTGAGCTTCGCACTTCGCCCAAGATGACCCCAAGAGGACCCTCGCCCTAAGGAGTAAGTTAGATCGCTTCAGATGGATGCAAACGCTTGTCCTTTTCATAGACCAGGGTTCAGGCTAACCACTGGTCAGGCTCTTAGTTAGCGAGGCTCTTCCTACCTTGTGTGAACTCAACGCCGAACTCGGCCAACCCCTCTCCGTCTGAGCGTGAGTCGCTGTATGGCAGACCATGCCGTTGAGCTCGAAGCACTCGCACCATCCGCGACATCTCGATTTTCTCCTGGCTCGAATCCCCAGAGCGAGCTGCAAGAATCGACTGCCTTTCGCCTCTGCGAGGGTCCAAATCGTCACTCGCAGCGCCAAGGGTCGTTCAGCGGAGCGCGAGAAGGTTGTTCATCAAGCGCAAGCCCACACCATCTACGCTATCTATAGATGGATCAACGCTGGAAGCGTGCTCGCATCCGCATCCGCCTCGCCTCCCTTCGAGCGATGACAGCCATCTCGGCGCTCTTGCTCATCGCTTCTCCGAGTAGCTACACAGGCCCAACAAGCTCGCGATAATGACTTCCCTATTTCTAATCAATGGCAAGCTCTACACGACCCTAATACTGATGCCCTCGTCCTGCACGTGCTGCTTCACCGCGCTGATGGGCACCTCCTTCCTGTGAAAGATGCCCGCTGCCAACGCCGCCTCGACGCCCGTCTCCCTAAACACCTCGGAAAAGTCCTCCACCTTGCCAGCTCCCGAACTAGCGACCACAGGGATCGACACACTCCGCTTGACAAGGGCGACGAGCCGAAGGTCAAAGCCCGCCTTGGATCCATCGCGGTCGACCGAGTTGAGAAGGATCTCTCCTGCACCGAGCGACTCGACTCCCTGCGCCAATTGTACGACATCAATATCGCGCGTTTCCCGACCTCCTCGGACGGTGCATTGGTACCAGCAGTAACGCTCGCCGTTGGGTCCGAGGTCGGCTTTGAGGGGGGTGGAGGAGCCGGGGAGAGGGGAGGCGAGGTCGACGACGGAGGGGCGGTGGATGGCGGGGACGTCTTCGGGCGAGTTGGCGTAGACGCGCTTGGGGTCGAAGGAGACGACGACGGCTTGGTTGCCGTAGGCGTAGGAGATGGTCTCGATTCCCGTCTTGCCCGACTTCTTGCCTCCTGCGGCGAGCATGTCCTCCACCGCGAAGACAGCATCGGATCCGATGCTGACCTTGTCGGCTCTGCACCGGAAGTAGGTGCCAGCGACTTCCAGCGCGCTCCTCGAAGTGCCGTCGGGGTCGGTGGTGTCGCGGATGCCTCCTCCGATGGTGAGGGGTACAAAGACGGTCTCGGCCGACTGGCGAACGACGTCGAGCATGGGTTGATCGTGCATGGGGCAGGAGCGGAAGGAGGTGATGTTGAGGAAGGCGACCTCGTCGGCACCCTCGGCAAAGTAGCGGCGGGCGAGGTCGACGGGCTTGCCGAGGTTGCGGACGTCGCGGCCCTTGGGTTTGGGGACGGTAGAGTCGGAGGAAGGTCCATCGTCGGCGTTGGTGGAAGGGATGGGGGTCTCGGTGGTGGTCGACTCCTCGGCCTCGCGGACATCGTACTGATCTCCCTTGGTGACGACGAGGTCACCAGCATCGTTGGTGCGCACGTCGAGGCAGGCGACGATCCTCTTGGTGAATCCACGCCTGACGAGCTCCTCGTCAATGTCGGCCTGCTCCCTCCGCGGCTTGACCGAGGTGTCGACGAGCTGTCCCTTCTCCCCCTGCGTCAACCACGACTTGAGCACCTCCAATCCTGCCGGTCCACTCTTCTCGGGGTGGAACTGAGTGGCAAAGACGTTGCCCTTCTGCACACTCGAAACGTAGGTCTCGTCGCCGTACTGGGTGAGGGTGAGGGCCCAATCCTCCATCTTTTGGTCGAACGCGACGCGGTACGAGTGAACAAAGTAGTAGCTCGAGTCGGCGTCCAATCCATACGTCTTCTTTGCCTCGCCGAGCTCCCTCAGCGCCACGGCGCCGTTCCATCCCATGCAAGGGACCGTCTTGTCGCTCGAGTCGAAGCGGCCGACCTTGCCAGGGATGACGCCGAGTCCGGGCTCGATCTCCGACTCATCCGATGATTCGAAGAGCACCTGCATGCCGATGCAGATGCCCATGTAGGGGCGGCCCGAGGCGATGTACTTCTTGAGCGGCTCGGCGAAGCCCTTCTCGCGGAGGGAGGACAGTGCTGAGCGGATGGCACCGACTCCGGGGAAGAGAATCCTCTGTATTGGAGTATAGAGCTTCTGTCAGCTTTCGTGTGTCTTGCAAGGCTTCATCTGCCTCTCCACGAGCTCCCAAAGCCACTTTAGCTCGAGCGCGTTCTATCGTCTGCGCGCTCGGCTTTCCCTGCACCAGAGCAGCACAGCAAGCACTCACATCGGCCTTGTCAAAGTCCTCGACAGTCTCGACCCATTTGAAGTCGAATCCCAGCGAGCGGACCGAGTTGGCTTTGGAGAGAGACGCAGAAAATGGGTCAGCTCTTGCTGTAGGGTATCAGCTCGATGGACAGCAAGGCACCTAGTGATGCCACATTTCCAGCTCCATAATCCAGGATGTAGAGCATGATGAGAGGTGAGAAGAGCGGCGGAGGGGAAGGGAAATGGGGTGCTCGAGTCTTGAAGCTGCTTTGCTGGACATTAGCAGGCTGTTCGAGTCGAGCGGGATATAGACAGCTTACTAGTGCTACCAATGAGCTTTGGAAGAAGCGCGAGTCGAGAGAGCAAAGACGAGCTAAAGGTAGAGAGTCAACGTCGACTTGACTCGCCGCGAAGTTGAATCTCGGCTCGCGAGGCGGTCGAATCTGTAGTCTGTTCGCTGAGAATCCTTCGAGACCGCAGGACATGTATAATGAACCCGCGTTGAGGCGTCTGATTTGATTTTGGAACTAACTGTTAAAGTACACTGACGCTCGGCGCTTGCCCTCTCCTCCGAGCTTCCTCCCGCTCCTCTCATCCGACCGCTCTTCACCGTCAACTCCTCGTCCCCACCACATCACAACACAATACCGGCGCTTAGAAAAGCATGCGAGTGGCGATGTTGGCGGAGGTCTGCGCGCGGGGTAGGAGGCGAGAATAGTCAGCTCGGCGTCGAGTGAGGTGAAGGCGAGGGGGGAAGAGCTTCTACTCACCTGCGAGATGGCCTCGTAGATCTCGGAGATCTCCTTCTCGTCAACGTTAACAATGTCGGCAAGGAGGTAGCTGTCGGTGGAAAGGGCGAAAGGTTTCAAGGGGAGGGGAGAGAAGAGGGTCAGCGCCGAACTCGCGTTCAGAAGGGGAGGAAGGAGGCAGGAATCGTGAGAAGCAACGTACGCGACGTCTCCTTTGCTATCACTGAACTGCTTCTCAATGTTGTGTTCGGAAAGGATGCTGTTGATTTGCTTGAGCGTCCCCGGCGCGTTTCGGTGAACGAAACAGAGACGGGCGGTTCCGTCCTGCAGCACAGGGCGCAAGCTAACCTCGGGGAGGTTCACCACACCTTGCGTTGATCCGAAGGATAAGAAGCGGAGGAGTGCGGAACTCACTTCCGCGCCAATGAGCGACTGAGCCTCCTCGGTGCTTCCGCCGATGTGCGGCGTCAGGATCAAATTGGGACAGCTCCTGAGGTCGGAGGACCACTCGTTGAGGGCGTCGCCAAAGTTGGGTCCGTTCGAGGCGGGCTCATTAGGGAAGACGTCGACGGCGGCACCAGCGAGCTTGCCCGACTTGAGAGCGTCGACGAGGGCGGGAATGTCGACGACCTTGCCGCGAGCGTTGTTGAGGAGGTAGGCTCCATCCTTCATGAGATCGATTTGGGCCTTGGAGATCATGTTGGTCGTTTCGGGAAGCTCGGGGACGTGGAGGGTGAGGAAGTCGACGGCGCCGAGAAGCTCCTCGAGGGTGTCGACTTGCTTGGCGGATCCGAGGGGCATGATGGGGATGACATCGTAGTAAAGGACCGACATTCCCATTGACTCGGCGAGGACGGAGAGCTGGGCGCCGATGTGGCCGTATCCGACAATCTGGGTTCGGCGAAGGCGTCGAGCGAAGGTGGAGAGGCGTAGAGTGAAAAGATCAAGGATGATGTGCAGAAGCATGGTGAGGTGGCGAAATTAAAGAGCGTTTGTCGTTGATAGCGGAAGGGTGCAGGACGTGATGGGAGGGCGAAAGAACGATCAGCTTTCGTGGCTCTGCTCGGCACCGAACGAACAACTCACACCGAGGGTCTTTCCACGAATCTCCCAGCATCCCTTGGAGACCTTGTTCCAGATACCCTCCCTCATCTCGCGAGCACGATCGCAGAGCTGACGGCTGAGGGCGATAACCTCGGAGATGACGAGCTCGGCGACGGAGCGCGAGTTGGAGAAGGGAGAGTTGAAGACGGCGATTCCGGCCTTAGCGGCGGAGAGAAGGTCGACTTGGTTGGTTCCGATGCAGAAGCAGCCGATGACGAGAAGCTGTTGTAAAATAGTGAAGAAGGAGAGAGGGATCAGCGATCACGTTCACCTTCGCGATTGAACAGCGAGAGGCCGAGATGTAGAGCACTGAATACGCACGGAAGGGCATTCCTTGATAACCTTGGCGGTAATCTTGGTCTTACTCCTAATACCGACAGCCTGGAAGTTTCCCTCCTTGAGCTTGTTGATGAGCTCCTCCTCGCCGAGCGCCTTCTTGATCTCCTCGACGGCGTATCCCTGCGCCTTCAACAGATCCACAGCAGCAGTGTTGACATTCTCCAACAGCAAGATCTTGACGGGCGCGTCGACAACGGGGAAGGGAGCGAGCGCCTTGCCCTGCTGCTGCTGCTGAGGGAAAGCGGAGGTGGAAGTGCGCGAGCCGTTCTGGGCGGAGCGGGAGAGGCTGAGGCCCGAGAGAGGGGGAGGAGAGCCGAACGTGGCCAACGAGGGAGGGGACGAAGCGCCGAGGATGGGCGAACCGGGCTGATTGCCTGCGATGGCGACCGGGTTCACAGAAACGGAGGGACGACGAGCGGGAGCAGACACTGTACCGAGGTGAAGTGTCAGTTTGATTAGATCTCTTCAGATCTTGTAATGCTGCTGCAGTAAGCTCACTGGCGACGAGAGATGTGTGAAAGAGAAGACGGCAAGAGTCAAGATTCCCAGCCCACGCCGCCCTTTTTCGAAGTCGTGATTCCCAAGAGCGCATACACTGAGCTGCAGGACGGCCTGCAGCGCGCTCGCTAAGCTCCGTCTCACGCTCAACTCTTCTCCAGTCCTCGCTGACTCTTGCAGATCATTTTCAAGAGTCATCTCGGTCCACTTTCGCCCTTTTTCTCTGCACCCGAGTGCTCAGACCTCGGTGAAGGCTGTCTGGGCAGTAGACGAGGCGTACGAGTATAGACAAGCGGTCCACGAGTCGCTTCCGACGTTCTCGGCGGTTGCACCTCGCTACTGTATCCTAATCGCCCTCTCAGGCTGCTCACGCTCGAAGAAAGCCGAGCCCGACCATCGCCGACGTCTCCCAGCGCCCGAAAGGAAGAGAAAAGAAGGGCACTACATTCTCCGAGATTGCACATCCATCACTCGGGTGATTCTCTAATCATTCTACACGCGACCCTCCTCCCCCTAAGCGGAAGCATGAGCAGCAGCGGCAGCAATAGCCGCCTCCTCGGTCCTCCTTCCCTCGGTAGCAGCCATCAACTCGGGGTTCTCCTTAGCCACGACGGTAGGGGACTCGAACGACTTCATCTGACGCAGTCCCCAGCGGTTGAGCATGGAGATGTCCTCGTCCCAGCCGGAGGTGGGGGTCGTGAGCATGCGCTCGCCCTGTGGGTGCAAACGAGGAGGAGTCAGCGAGGAGCACGGAGCGGCGAGGAAAGTTGTATGGATAGAATCGGGTGTTGGAGAGCGAGACGGAGCTGCAAGAAGGGGGAGGGGAGAGCACCGACGTACGGTGAAGATGGCGTTGGCTCCCGCCATGAAGCACATGGCCTGCTCCGACTCGGTGTAGCTGATTCGACCAGCAGCGAAACGGATGATGGAGCTTTGAAGGGAAGATTGAACGCATCAGCTCACGGATGGGGAGCGAGGGAGCCGAGTCGACTCACGTAGGAAGGACGATGCGAGCGGTAGCAATGCAGCGAAGAAGCTCGTTGACGGTGACACGGGTGTTCTCCTCCAGAGGAGTACCAGGAATGGGAACAAGAGCGTTGACGGGGAAAGATTCGGGGGCCTCGGGGAGCCTGTCGCAGCGAGCGCCGAAGATCAGTCGGCGTTCCAAAACAGGAAGAGGCGCGAGACACTGACTGGGTCATCTCGTAGATGAGTCCAACGCGGTCGGTAGTCTCCTCGCCGAGTCCGATAATACCTCCACTGCACACGCTGATGCCCGCCGCGCGAACAGCCTCGATGGTCTCCAAGCGCTCGTCGTATTTCCTCGTGGTGACGACCTGTAGATTTACGGAAAGATCAGCATCTCGATTCGCTGATAGCACTGCACCGAGGGCGTACCTTGGGGTAGTACTCGCGCGAAGTGTCGAGGTTGTGGTTGTAGGCGGTGAGTCCGGCCTTCTTGAGCTGCTGAGCCTGCTCGGGGGTGAGCATACCGAGAGTGGTGCAGACCTCCATATCCATAGCGCTGTACATTCACGAAGCCTACGGTCAGCTCCCAGCTCCCCTACAGCCTCACCCAACCCCACCAAACGAGCGAAAGGACGACTCACCGAACTCCCTCGACCATCTTCAAGATCCGGTCAAATCCACGCTTCCTGCCCTCGAGTGACCTCCATGCAGCACCCATGCAGAACCTCGTCGAACCGTTGGCCTTGGCCTTCCTCGCCTCGCTGGGTTGGGAGGGGGAAGGGCGCAACGACGAATCGATCAGCTGTAGCTCGCGGAGGGGTTGCAAGCCGGCGCTGTAGCTCGTCAGGGGAACAAGAGCTCGAAAGCTACTCGTACAGCTTGACCGCGGAGCTGTAGAATAGTAGGGAGAACTTACGCAAGGACGGGCTCGACCTCCGTCAGCTTCTCCGCCTTGAGTCCGACCTTGGGAGCATGCTTTGAGCTCTGAGCGCAGTAGGAGCAATCCTCTGCACATCCACCTGTATCGCATCAAGAGAGCCCTCGGTCAGCTGCAGTTCCCGGCTTGAAAGAGCACTCCGCCCGTTCCGTCGCCGATAGCCCCCCAACCTGCTCTTTGTGAGCTGAGAAACTCACCAGTCTTGATGTTGAGCAACGTAGCCAGCTGTACCTCATTGCGGGGCTGGTTCAAACGGTGTACCGAAGCCTATCAATGGTGAAGAAAGCCCAGCGAGTGCGGAGAGCGAATCAGTGGGGTTGGCTTCCGTCGGTCCAGCTTGCCTTGCCTGCTCTGCTACAGCTGACTGTACAGCAGAGCAGGGACAGCGATTGAAGACGTACAGCTTGGAAGATGAGGTCCATCAAAGGGGTATCGTAAATCTCCTGAATCTCCTCGCGAGTCCACGCCTTCTGGCGGGGAGGGTCAACGGCGGTAGCATTGCCTCGGCGTTGCTGCTGTAGGCTGGCGGTAGGAGCAGTGTAGCGTGCTGCAGGACGAGCCTGACGAGCTGCCGTAGCCAGGAAACGAGGGACCGAAGACATGGCTGAAACGAGCAAGTGTTGGAGGGAGGCGAAGGGGCGAAGCTGGCAAAGGGCGGCCATGCCGTTCATCGAGGTGTAGGTCACGAGGCCATGTTCTGGGCTTGCAGGGTCTATTACACGTACTAGACTCGAACTCTACAGCCTGTACAGCTTCAGCGCCAAGTTCGGCGCTCGGTCGACCTTCTTGAGGGGCTTCGCGCCGAAGAGGATGGCGTTGTGCACCTGACTGAGCTGCAAGGAGCTTAGGGGGAGCTGAAGACCAAGATTCAATCCGCTGCAACCTCTTTGTCGGCTTCTGTAGCTGGACCGAGCTGCCCATCTCAACGTTGACGTTTCGCCGGCTCTCGCTCTTGCCTTCTTCCTCGTCTCTTCGCTCATCTCGCCTGTCTTAGTACAGCTCCAGAATACTCTCAAGCTCATCTACAGCAGCTCACTGCTCCGTCTCGACCACCAACGTCATGGAACAAGCCACAGCAGCTCTTGTCGAGCGCATCCTCGAGCGTTACGCGTGAGTTCCACCTCCCATCACCACCAAGCAGCACTGACGACTTCCCTACAGCTCTGTACCACCCGATACTCGTATCCTGGTAGGCATAGCCGGCGTCCCCGGCTCAGGCAAGAGCACGTTAGCCTACCCTCTCGTGGACCGCTTGAACGAGCGGCTCGGCGTGATGGTCAAGGAGCATGCGCATTTGGATAAGGAGGAGGTCCTCGCTAGTCCTGGAGTAGAGGAGCGGCCGAACAAGCAGATTGCCGTGGCGGTAGGGTTGGACGGCTGGCATTGCACGAGGGCCGAGTTGGATTCCTTTGAGGTGAGTCTCTCGCCTCCCTTCGCCTCCTACAGACCTCTGAGCTCGTTCTACACGATCACAGGACCCCTCTGAAGCACGCCGCCGTCGTGGAGCAGCCTTCACCTTCGATTCCCTCTCCTACGTCTCCTTCGTCCGCTCCCTCCGAGCCTCTCCCCTCCTCCCTCAAATCCCCTTCCGTACCTTCTCCCACGCGCTCAAAGATCCACAACCAGGTCCGTTCCCTATTGAACCGCATCATCGCATCGTCGTTATCGAGGGGCTGTATTGCTTGCTTGACGTTGAGCCGTGGAAGGAGGCTACGGAGCTGTTGGATGAGAGGGTTTGGGTGGAGTGTGAGCGAGGGGTGGCGAGGGAGAGGTTGGTGAGGAGGCATCTGAAAGAGGGAGTAGAATATGAGCAGGACAAGGCGGAGGCAAGAGGTGAGTCGAGGCGAGCGGGACGGTTGCTCGGCGCTCAAGCTGACCTCTCTGACCCTCGACGCAGTGGACAAGTCGGACATGCTCAACGGCGAGTACATCAGGGAGCACCTAACATCGCCCACCATCACCTTCTCCTCGATAGAAGATCCCTCCTACGCAATCGCATAGACTTTCTCTCATCTCCCGGTCTCCGGGTCTCGGCGCGCGAACGATAGAAGGGTGGCTGCTCTTCCACAGCGACTACTGAACGGGCTGGACCGCATCGGCCTTCTCTCCACCCCTCAGCGTCCTAGCTCCAATCTCCTCCAACTCGGCCCTCTGCGCTTGGTCGAGGGGTTGAGTAGCGAGCTGGAAGAGCTGAGGACTGCTCGTCTCGAGGGCTGTCGGAGGGGTCGAGGTCAGCGAGACGCAAGAAGGTGAGAGCGAGAGAATCAGAGCGCACTGGTAAGAACGCCAGTGAAGCGCGCGTAGGCGTCCATGGCGTCCAAAGGCGAGGTCCAAAGCACTTCGTCGCTCCATGTTGAGCCAGCATCCGATTCGTCATCGCCTCTTGCCTCGCGTGCGGCCTGTGAGCGGGCAAGGTAAGTCAGTCAGGCGGCGAAAGGCGGCACTACAGCGAAGAAGAGACGAACCTGAGCTTGAGCGAGCATCTCGAGGTAGTTGGCGCTCGCGTCCTTGACGTCGCCCTCCTCGACTGTAGAGCAGAGTCGTCAGCGAACCCAGCGAATGAGGGAGAGCGAGAGATGAACGCACGCTCATCCTCATCATCGTCCTCTCCGAAGTCAAACTCCTCCTCGTCGATATCATCGTCCTCCTCTCCGCCGCGCTCGGCGAATTCGCGCTCTTGCTCCTTCTTGTCTGTAAGGTGGAGAGGATGGTCAGCTACAGTCGAGTACTCGTAAGAGCGGTAGACTCACTGGCCAACGCCGAAGGCAGCTCCCTGAACACCTGAATCGCACCAACAACGAGCTGGGACGAGCTCTGGGCCAACGGCGCCCCCACTCCCACCGTAGCCAACCACTCCAACAGGGCGCAAATGGCCGCAATCGTCATCTTCTTATCATGCACCCTCGTCATCTTGGGCAAATTCTTGAACCAGTTGGCAAAGAATTGCTGAGTCCAATCGTGTCCGTCGAGGATGGCGAGCGAGAGGGCGGGGTTGTAGAGGATGGAGGAGATGAGAACTTCGAGGGAGTGGAGGTATAGGGAGGTGGTGACGACAAAATCTTCGTCCGTGTTCTTGGAGAGGATGAAGGTCATGGAGCGCTCGATGAAGGTGGGGATGGCCTGCGAAAGGAGGGAGACGAGGGGTCAGCTTGGCGCTAATGAGGCGCTAGAGAGCGGAACGCACCTCGTCGATGTTGCCGCGAAGGCTTAGTAGCATGGCCTCTCCCAACTTGCAAGCGACGCAACGATCCTCGGCGCCGAGGTTCCTCGAGGTCATGACGGTATCGTAAAAGTCGAGGAGCATCTTGCGGTACTCTCCATTGGTAGCGAGAACGTCTCCTCCAAAGTTGACGCAGTTGTCGAGGAAACCTGACATCTCTGCTCGAGTGGAAGGGGAGGGGTCAGCTCGGCTTGGGCGAAGGATGAGAGACGGAGAGAGCACGCACCGTGAACGTAGTCGATGGCGTCGCTCTTGAAAGTGAAGTAGGTAGCCTCGAAAACGGGCCACATGATGGTGTTGATCTTCTTTTGGAAGAAGGTGAGCGAGTCGAGAATCTCGAACACCTCGTCGTAGAGCTCTACCGGGCGGGAAGTGGGTCAGCCTCATCTCCACTCCCGCTCCCCCTCGTCAACCTCAGCCTCTTTTCAACTCACCGACCAAGTTATTCCTCAGCGTAACCTCCAGAGCGGGAGCAATGATAGCCTCGACCTTAGCGATCAACTCGGTTCCATCGAGCGAGCTAGTGAGCTGATCAATGGTCTTGAGAATGTTCATCTGCACCAACATCTTCTCATCGTCGTAGTCGAGGTTGTCGCCCGTCCGCTCGCGAGCTTCGAGCGACTCGCGGATGAGGCGGCTGAAGGAGTCGGTCTGCGAGCGCCGAGTGTCAGCGATGGGGGAGCAGGGTGGAGAGGCGGCGTAGGAGGGACGCACAAGAGATTGGGTGAGCTCGACGGCGAAGGGAGCGACCTCGTCCTGGAACTCGGAGACGAGGGAGCGAGTAGTGTTGGTGAGAGCGTCCAAATCGACCTCGTTGGACAGCTTGAGGAGCTCTGCTCTCCGTCATTCGTCAGTTCACGCTTCCTATCCGCAAAGGATACACATCAGAATCACCCTGGATGATCCTGCCGATGTTGGGTACCATGCCTGCGCGGATATCCTCGTAGCGTACGAGCTCGGGGAGGGCGATGGCGGCTTGGATGCGGACGGGGAGGTCGGCGTCGGTGACGCACTCCATAACGGCGCGGAGGGTGAGCTCGAGGTTCTATTGTGTGTGCAAGCGGGGTCAGTCAAGAGGATGGAGAGGTAGGCGAGAGAGACTGGGACCGAGAACGAACCTCGCGCTTATCCCACTTCATATCGCAGGACTCGTACTTCTCGACCACTTCGCAGACCTGTCAATCATGAGTGGTCAACCACACTTTGCCCTTAATCGCCCGTATCGCCCCTCAACGCCCTTCGGCGCAACTCACCCGGTACCTCAAGAATCCATGAGGGCTCTTGAACTCGGGCAAAACGAAAGCAGTAAAGAAGCTCTCCATCATGGGGGCAATCTTCTTGTTCTTGACAGCCGTATTGGCGAGGCTAGAGAGCATGCGCAGTGCTCCGTCCTTCTGGCGAGGGGTCGTCTCGGAGGGGTATCTGCGAGCGAGTGAGCGAAGGTCAGCACGAGGGGCGAGGGGGTAGGAGGGGAGATGAGGATGAAAAAGCGCACTTGGCCGAGATTTCTTGGATGAAGTTGAGGATGGGCTTGAGGGCGTGACCGGTGCGAAGCTCGACCAGAGTGGCGGTGAAGCTGAGCGCCGAGGCGCAGGGGGAGGCGTACGAGTCTTGAATGAAGTCTGAGTGGCGAGGCCTCGTCTATCAGTTCGCCGTAGACGAAGACCGAGTCGAGATGAGATCTCTCACCTCCGAAATGAGTACGAGCGAACTCTTGAGGGTCCTCCGAGAATTGCTCGACCTCGTCGTCGGTGAGGCAGATGAGGGGGAAGACGAAGGATTGGACGAGAGGGAGAATGTGGGGCTTGATGAGGCTCCAAGTCGCCTTGGGCTTGATGCTGTGATCCAGAGACGGCTAGTCAGCTCGGCGCACCTCCACGGCGAGAGGGACGACTCACCAATCCTCGAAGAAGCTCAAGATGTAGTGCTTGGTCTTAGCACTCTGCCACTCGCCCTCCACGATCCTCTGCACCGTCCCCAAGTAGGCCTTAACAATCTCGGGCGCAAACTGAGCGATGAACCGCTCGGCAAAGGGGAGGTACCTCTCCTTCATATTGCTCGGCAGTCCCGCCGGGTTTCCGTATCGTTCAAAAAGACGGTTGAGCGAGTAAAGCGCCCACTTCTTGCACTTGGACCAAGGGTGCTTCTCCCTCTCGTCGAGGTCCTCGGGGAGGAGGGCAACGTCGATTGGTCTCTGCGCGATTTGGAGAAGGAGGGTACCCCAGGGGATGATGGATTCGTGGGACTGGTGGGCTGGGGTGAGGGTGTGCGAGATGGAGTTCTTGTAGGCTTTGAGAATGAGGTAGGCGAGGGAACCTTGGAGGTGCAGCGAAGGGACGTCGGTGGGGGAAGGAGTGAGGATCCGGGAGGAGAGGATGAGGAGCTGGGGAAGGAGGGAGGAAACGAGTTGAGGGAGGACCGTATCTTCTCCTTGCTTGTGCGAGTACCTGTTTGCGGCGCGCCGAGCCGAGAGCGAAGGGCGTCAGATCCATCGCCGAACCCCGCTCCGAGACCGTCCTGCAGGCTCAGCACTCACCTCAACGACGAGAATACATTCACACTAGCCCTCAAACCTGCCTCGACCTGTCCCTCATCGCCTCCCAGCATGCCCAAAACCTCATCCATCAACCCAGGCCACTCGTCGGGGAAATCGACATCCACGACCTTGCCCAACGTCTCTGCCACCTGAGCCTTGACCGCATTGCTATCAGTATCACTCGCGAGCGCCGCCAGCAACGGCAAGAGGTTAGTCTTGAGGCTCTGACGGTCCGAGGGAGGGATTGGGGTATAAGCTGGCGGTTTGGCCGACGAGGGAGCAGAGTACTGCGAGGGAGGAAGGGGGGCGCGCCAAGAGGATTTGATGCGATTTTTCAGGTAGATGGAGGCTGCTAGGCGTACTACGGGCGAAGCGGCTGAGGTTGGCGAGATGAGTTGAAGGAGCGTGGGGAGGAGGCCTTCGACTGGTTCGAGCTGAGGGAGAGAGAGGGGCGGGTTAGTGGGGACTAGACGGAAGCTGTAGGATGGCATTACTGACCTTGCGCAACTCCAGCTCGGCGGAGATTCGAATGTTTGGGTCTGTTTGGGGGGCGCGAGCGGGGTTAAGACTAGCTCAGCTGCAGGACACGAAGCTGTAGGAAGGTAGGAAGGGCTCACCTTGGCTGAACGAAGCTTCAAAGACGTTGTAGAGCGTGTTGGCGTCCATCTTCGAGTTGAACGCCGAAAAGCGAACGAGAAAGGAGAAGCAGAGAGCAGCTGGCACTTTTTACGACGCTATGACCGATGAGGACAAGTCGTGTTGTATAGTATCAGCAGCTTGAACACGTCCTATTACACCGTTTAAATAGGATACGATTCGATTCGGTCTCTCTCGGTTGGCCTCCTCTGCACCTTTTCGATTCTCGGCGCTGGCCTTTCGCCATCGCCGAACACTCAAGGCGCTCGACTGGGGCCACTGCGTTCCTTGTGCAGGCATCTCTTGGGTGTGTCTAGCTGCACTGCAATCGCCTGGCCCCTCAGCGTCTTCGAACAGCCGCAGATGGAGCCTTTTCCGTTCTCCGAACCGGCCCAACCCCTCGCCTCGCCTCACTCGCCTCGCCTAAAAGTCAAGTAGAACGACGAGGCTACACTAAGATTACACGTCTTCTTCTTCTTCTCCTCTTCGCTCCTCCTCTCCCCTCATACCGCCGCCTTGGCCCCCGGTACCGCCCCTCCCAACGCCTGCTGGTCCGTCTCCCTCTTCTGCTGAATCTGCGTCTGCAGGTGCACGAGCTCCATCTTCTTAGTCTCCATCTTAGCGTCCAACTCTTCCAACGACTTCTCCACGCGAGTGCTGTTTATCCCGATACGCCGTGGTCAGCTCTCGGCTCGGGGCTCGGCGGAAAAGAAAGAGAGCGTACATCTCCCCTGCGATGAACTCGAGTCGTTTCTCGACGTTGGCTTTGGCTTCTGCTTGATCTTGCTTCAGGAGCACGGGGCCGACTTGCTTGTAGATGGTATTTGAGGGGGTCAGGGAGGCGAATTCCTGTTGGTGCGTGGCGAAGGAGGGTACAGCAGGTGATAGCGGTCGAAGGAGGAGACAGCAGGAGGGCGGGGAGGTCGTGTAGAGCAGTAGAACGGCGGTCAGCGAGGAAGCGCTGGCGAGAGAGCGATGAGACGGACCTTCTTCACTGCTTCTGATTCCGACTTTTGAGCATCCAATCGCTGACGGTGCTCAACAGCTTTGCCGTACTCTGATACAGCGCACCGAGAATCCAGGAGGAACAGGCAGCGAGCGCAGAGAGAGCGAAAGATGAGCGAGACGCGTCCAGCTCAGCTGAGAGGAAGAGGCTGTAGCTCACCAGTCTGAATCTTCTGAAACTCCTTGGTACCAGCCTGCAGCTTTGCTTCGAGAGACGACATTCGAGTACAGCGACGGAGAGATGCAGGCAGAGAAGCGACGAGGGCGCGACCAAGTTCAGCTTTCAGCTCGGCTCGACTCGTCAAGGCTTCGCAGCGCTTCCTCTGGCTCTCTCGCTTTGACCACATCTTCTCGTCTTTCTCTGTCGAATCAACCTACATTACATAGCAACATGCCTCACCACTCTGGAAAGCACGCCGGCGGACAGGCTCACGAGCAGGTCGGCTTCATCGGTCTCGTAAGTCTCGCTCTCGCCTTTCTCCTTTTTTCTGCGGGCGACGGGCGGGATACGGGAATCAGGGAGAGGGTGGTGAGCTGTGCTCGACCCGCGCGGCTGTAGTGCGCTGTGCTGTGACCAAGGGGAGACCTACAGCTCGCCAAGAGCAGGAGCTGATCGTCGACTCGCTCGGTCTGCGCTGCTGAGCTCTGGGGAGCTGAGCGGTCAGGCTGTACGAAGCGGACGCGAAATCAGAAGGTTGCTCCTCCGCTACAGCTGTAGCTTCGGCTCGCAAAAACCTCGGCTGGCCTACAGCAGCAGCAGCTTGATCAGTGACGCACGTCCCTTGGGCGCGAGCTTTCTGCTGCAGAGCAGGGAGCTACCCGGATCTGCAACAGGGTCGCTACGGCCATCTCATTCTCCACGTATTCTCGGTGCTTTTACAAAGCTACAGCACCTCTCTCGCCGTTCTCGCGCCTCATGCGCTCATCGATGAGCCTTCCAGCAGCCTTCTCTGACCTTCCCAACCTCCACAACTACAGGGCAACATGGGCTCCAAGATGTCTGCCAACCTCTCCACCTGGCTTCATGCCAACTCGTACCCTCCCCTCTTGCTCTGGAACCGCACGGCCGCCAAGCTCCCCTCCGAATCCGACTCGATCAAGCATGCTGCTTCCATCAAGGAGCTCGCCGAGAAGTGCGATGTGGTCATCACTAGTCTGGCCAACGACGAGGTCGCCAAGGACGTCTTTGCCCAGCTGTTCGAGGGTGTCAAGAGCAAGCAGGAGAAGGGCTCGAAGGAGAACACCTACTTTGTCGAGTCGAGTACACTGTACCCGTTGACTGTTGGTGAGTTTTGTTGTTCTCTCTTGCTCTCCGTCCCCTCATCAGCTTCGGCGGGCGTCGCTCGAGCCGCCAAGCCGAATCGGAATTGAATCGCCGAGCTGACCCTTGCTCTCCTCCCATTCACCAGGCGAGCTCGAGCGCCAAGCCTCATCCATCCCTCGTACCTTCTACCTTCAGGCGCCCGTCTTCGGACCTCCGCCCGTCGTGAGTCTCGTCTCCGGAGTCTCACCTGCCCGAGCTCGGCGGAGGCTGACTCGACTCTTTCTTCTCACAGGCCGAGGACGCCAAGCTCGTTTGGGTCCTTTCGGGAGACCACAATGCCAAAAAGGCCGTCTCCAAGATCCTCGTCCCCTCGATGGGAAGGAAGGTGATTGATGTCGGAAGTAACGTCGAGAGGGCTAGTGCTTTCAAGCTGAGTGAGTTGGACTCGCTGCTCTCTTTCGAGCTAATGAGACGATGAGTGCTGACTCGAGGTACTTGAACAGACGGCAACATGCTCATCCTCGGCATCATTGAGATTCTGGCGGAGAGCATGACCATGGCCGACAAGACCGGAGTCGGAGCCAACCTTCTCATGGAGTTCATCAAGTGAGCCTTTACACCTCGTGCTCTTCATCCCCTTTAGCTGACCCTTCTCTGTGTCTCTCTTCGCCTCCTCGCCCTCGCCTCCTCGCCACACCCGCTACCCTTCCCTCCTCTTCTCCTCGCTCGCTCCATCCCACCAGGGAGTTCCTCCCCGCCCCCTCTTTCATCGGCTACGGTTCCAAGATCTCTGGCAACAACTTTGCTGGCGAGACGGGTTTCACTGTTGAGGGAGGACTGAAGGATGCCAACGTGAGTTTGCTCTCTCTCTCCCTCCGGACAAATTGAGGCTGATCTCGGCTCCGTCGATACAGCACATCCGTCACCTTGCCGCTTCGGTTGACGCTACAATCCCTACCATTGACGTCGCTCACCGCCGTACGTTTCTCTGCTTCTCTCCTGCTCTGCTCTGCCCTCGCTCATTTTTTTTCCCCTTTACCTCTCTCTCTCTCTCGCCCATCCCCTCGTCTGACAATCACCCATTTCGTTTGCTGTCCTCAATCTCCCTGAACAGACCTCATCACCTCGCGCGCAAACGGCGGCAAGGACCTCGATTGGTCCTCCCTCGTCGCAGGACCGAGGTTGGCCGCTGGACTGCTGCCCTTCAAGGGTGTACGTCTTCTTTTCCCACTCTCTTTCTTCTCTCCTCTCGCTCCCTTTCCTCTATCTTTCCACCATTACGCCGCAATCCGTGGAGACGCGAGCGCCGAAGCTGACCCCCTCCCCTCCCCTCTCCCCCTTCCTTCGCCGAGCAGGTCAAGGACTCCCCCCGCGATACTGGATTCGGAGCTCGTACGGATGATGATGATGCCGAGGGAGCTGTTCCCGTACCGGATGGTGGCATCAAGCATGTGCAGAACTTCTGAGCTCTTGGTGGGCGGAGCACTTGGGGAGGGGAGTAGGTAATGCAAGGTCTGTTGCGCTGTACTTGGTCGGGTCGAGGGGATCGTGTTGTGAGGCGAGGCCGATGAGACGAGAGCAGCGAAGACGAGCATTTGGAGCTTGAGCGAAACGTCGAGCTGGGAGTTCGGTCGAGCCCTGCTGCTCCTCATCAGCTGCAAGCTGAGCTGAAGATGGGCAGAGGGCGTTTCTGGGGTCTCTACAAATCCCGGTTAGGCTTGACACGAGTCGAAAAGCAGGCTCCAGCTGACGATTCCGGAGGAGAAGAGAACCGACTCGGAGCAGGATCGACTGCCGCTCGACTTGTGGCGGAGGATGGGGGAGCAGTTGAGGTTCGTCGCCTATGGACCAGCTCGTAAGTCTCAGGCTCCATCTGGCTAATCGTCGACGCGCTGACTCGTTTCGCTTCCCATAGTCTTCCTCGGCCGAGGGCATGACTTTCTGTACGGCCGCCTCTGCGATCCAGATCTCGCTCAGCTAGATGTGCCAACGGCGTCTAAAGCGGCAATCGCTCTCATGTCCCTTCCACCCCTCCCGACACCCCTCACTCCGGCCGAACGTCAACATTTCGCGGGTGAGCTATCTCGTCGGCGTCGGGCCCGAACAGCGCTTTGCCGACGGTTCTGGCACTACAGCACTCGGCATTAAGCTCCCTGCCACTTTTTACAAAATGTGTACGGACTTAGACAGCGATGGAACGGGCGGTCCATCGACAGAAAGGGCTTCGCGAGCACGATGCGGCCCTTTCGCGCTTCGTGACTTCTTGCAGGGGGCAAAGAGGCAGACTGTTGGGAGTGGGAAGTATGAACGCTTGGTGTAGCTGTTTTCCACTGTCATACGGTCGTTGGCGACCTCTCTCATCACACTCTGACCCACAATGCGCGAGCGGCTTCGGTCGAGCTTTGAAAGCCTCAAGAGTTGTCTAAGAAGGTGTAGACAGCCTCGCCTGATCTACAACAGCGAGTACTACGAGGGAACAGCGAAGCACAACCTCCTTTGCCGTCTATGAGGGGGAGAGGCGCGACTGGCGAGACATGTGCGCCGAGCGAGCCGAACCTCTCGCTCCTGCTTCTCGCTCTCAACGCTCTGAGCTGGGCTTTCGACGCTGCGAATGGGAAACGAAAAGAAGCCTGCAAGAGGATATAACAGATCTGAAACGCAACAAACTACCCGCGACCGAAGAAGATCGACTAAAAACTACCCACCCCGCCCCCGAGGGGTCACTCGCTCGACGCCTGCTTCTCCACCGCTCCATTGACCTGCACCTGCACCTGCTGCTCTCCCTTGTTCCCCTCCCCCACCAACTCCTCCGCTCCCACCTCCATCTCTCCCCCTCCACCTCCCTCTCCATCTCCATCCTCCTCGACCCCCTCACTCGCCTCGGCGCCATTGACCACGACGACCTCCCCATCTCCTTCATTCCCGCCGTCGCCGTCAACAGCAGCCGCGTCAGTAGTAGCGGCTGCGGCTGAGGGAGGGTGCTGTGCTTTCCAAGCCTCGAGGATGAGCTTGATGGCGGGCCAATGGGACGTGAGCTGGTCAAAGGAGGCGAGGCGGTCGCTGTTGTCGGGTGGGGGGTTTTAGGCGGAGGGGAGCAGAGGGGAGGAGGAGTACCGGAGAATGGTCAGGGGACGGGGGAGAGAGATGGCGAGGAGAAGGGAAGAACGGGGGAGGGAGGGAAGAGGGGAGAGTCACCTTGTGCTCGGCGCTCGGGGGGGAAGGGAGAAGAAGAAGGGCGGGAAGGGCGAGAGCAGGCAAGACAACTCACTCGGTCTGGAAGTAGCTAGTCAACTTCCTCAACGCCTCGAGCTTCTCTCCCGTCCTATCCGCCTGCGCCTGGATCTTGGCCTCGAGCGAGGATTGCAGTTCGGCGGTCGAGAGCTGGAGGGCGGAGAGTTGAGATTCGAGCGAGGCGTTGGAGGTAGAGGTGGAGGTAGATGCTTCGGTAGAGGCGGTAGGGAGCGAGGATTGGAGGGCGGTGAGGGTTGATTCGAGGGCGAGAAGACGGGGGAGGAGCTGCGTTGTCGGCCGCCGAGGGAGTGGGTCAGCTTCTGCGAAAGCGAGAAAGAGGGAGGGAGAGCCAGAACGTACCTCAGCCTCAGCTTCCTCCTTCCCATCCTTCATCTCGACATCTCCATCCTCCTGCTTACTCTCCTTCTCATTGGTGACGCCCCTCAACTCGACCTCCAACTCCCCCACCCTCGTCTCCACCGCTTGGACCTTCTTGCCCATCTCCACTCCCTTACTCCTAACCCTCTCCACAGCGCCCAACAATCCTCCCTCCTCCTCCACCTCGCCAGCAGCGGGCGCACTCCTCCATTCGACTCCCACTCTCCGAGCCACCTCCTTGCCCTTGCCATCCAACCTCTGCAGCGCCATATCGACCCTATTGGCATACAGCTGTAGATCCTCCTTGGTGCTGAAGTCTCCTGCTTCGGGATTGTTGGCCGGGTGGTGGGAAGGCGAAGCGGCGAGACGGGATTCGAGCGCCGAGAACCTCATTTCGTAAGAATTGAGTTGCGCCTCATACGTCGTCCGTTGACGAGCGAGCGAGTCCTCGAGGATCGAAATCTTCTTCTCCATCTTGCCCATCTTCTCCTCCACCTCCCCTGCCTCGACCTTGACCATTCGGTCGAGCAACTCCCTGAGGCCCTTCTCCAACTTGTCCAACCTCTCTCCACCCGCCACTCCCGCTCCTCCCACCTCCTCCACCAAGTTCTTCAAATAACTTCGAATCTCCCCTTCGCTAGCCTTAAGCGCCGCCTGGGTCGTCCTCTTCCTCTCCTCCCCTTTTCTCCGTTCCTCCTCTTTCCACTTGGCTTCGAACCCTTCCCTCACTTCGCCGGGGAAGAGACCGTCGAGCATGGGTAGGGGAGGGGCCGAATGGGATTCGAGGAGCGTGGGGAGGAGGAGGAGTAGACGGCGGAGGGTGAGGTCGAGTGAGGGGATCGTGGGAGGACGAGAAGGGGGTTGGAGGCCCGGGTGAGAGCGGTTGATGGTGGTGTTGGTGGGGAGACGGGTGGCGCGAGGAGGAGGTGGGGCGACGCCGTTGGTGGTAGGGGGACCAGGAGCGCGAGAAGCCGATGCCGACGCCGAGGAGGAGCCGGGGAGGCGACTGATGGGCCGTGGTGGACCATTAGAGAGCATCGTGTTCATGTTGATCTTCTGTGGTACTCCTCCTCCTCCTGCTCCGTTGATGGACGTCCCTCCCGCCGCCGAGCCTGAAGGCGAATCGACTTCCATGGCCTGAGCGAACCTCGCGGCCGAACCCTGAGGCAGCCTCGAGGTGGCTGGTCCCGTTGCTGCTGGTGCTGCTCCTCCTACTGGCGATGTGGCTCCTGGTAGACGAGAGTAAGATGCCCCAGCAGCAGCAGCGGTAGGAGGCAGCCGCGAAGGTTGAGCTGCTCCTGTACCCGAGGTGCGACGAGGCATGAAGAGCGGGGCGGAAGAGCGCGGTGGTGCGGGTGGTGGCTGTGACATGTTGCTGTAGGATGGTAGGTAGGTGAGAGAGAGGGGCAGAGAAGAGGAGGTCAGCGCGTCCTTGGGAGAGCTCAAGAAAGCTGATACGATACAGCAGCAGCAGCGAGGCAGACGCTACGGCAGAAGCGCCCCCCTAAATTTCTGTAGCAAACCAGAAACACCCTCCGCTGCTCGTCCAGTCGAGCTGCTCGCTCGCTCCCCCCCTCCGCTTCTCAGCCCTCACTTGTCCTGCCCCCGCCGCTCCCTCCGGCTGAAGTAGCTGTAGCGTAGCAGCTATTCCTCGCGTCTCATTCTACCTTCTACCGCTCCGCTCCTCGGCCTGTAGCTCTCCCTGCCGCCGAGCTGCCTGACCCTCGAATGCGCGCGCTCATCTCCCGCGTTGGGACTGTCGCTCCACCTGCAAGACGTGTAGTGCAGTACAAGGGGCCCACCTTGTATCAATGTCCTCGCTCAGGCGAGCGCGCGAGAAATGTTGAGAGAAAGTAGCAAGATGAGGAGAAGGGAGAGAGCGAGCGGCGGGCAGGCAGCGCGAAGCGAGGGGTTGGAGGATGGGATCGTTGAGGGGTGGAGGTGAGCAGGCAGCTGCGAAGGGAACTCTCAGAGCACTTCTGTATGGATCTGGGAGTCTGCAGCTCGCCAGCAAAGCGGGCCCTCGGAGGGGTCACCCTGAGGAGGAGTCTTTCGCAGCCGCCTGCTCTCGTGTAGTTGTTTCGAGACTCAAGGCATGTACGCTGAACCGTTTTTTGAGATTTGATTCGAGCCCTTACTTTCAGTCTCCCAGCCTGTTGATAGCCCGCTTTGGAGCCAGTCTCGGCGAAGCGCCTGCGCCGAGCGAGAGCATGCACGCGTGCAGCTTCGTCGACGATTCAGAGCGGTGGTGTCTAGCATTCTATCTCAAGTATGTTGTGTGTCTGAGCCTGTCTAGCGACCCACTCTTCTCTTTCTAGAGCCCTTTGTTGCGGAATCCACATCGCCGAAGTCCTCTCTCGCACGTCTGTACTATCATACAACCTGCGCAGCTAGCTAGGTCTATCATCTGCTGTCCATGCAATCAGTCTGCTGGATTTCAAGGTGATTGACTCCCCTCACCCCTCGTCAGAATGAGGTTCGGCGATGGAAGGGAGAGGGGCTAAGACGACGAAAGGGAGCCTTAATTTGATAGCTGTCAGCTTTGGAGGTTCCGGAACGGCAAACAGCAGACTCTGTCGAGAAGCACGTGCCTCGACCTTCCACTTGCACTTGAGGTCGCCGACCCTCGAGCTCTTCTGCTTGCTCCCGCTCACTCGACTCGACTCGCCTCGCCTCTTTCAGCAGCAGCAGCGCGTAGCATAGTAGCAGCTAGCAGCAACCGAATCGAATTCCTTCAACCTATCTCTGCACCTCGTGTCAATCCTCGACGCTCGCTTCCGGAATGGGGGACGTCGATGAGCATAGGCGACCGACCCTACCGCCGCTATATTCGCGCGACTGGCACAAGCAAGAGCTTGATGCTTTGGGAGAGGCGAGCTCGAGCTCATCAGCCGCGACTAGCGACAACTCGCAGGCCGTCTCTCGCGACCTTCTCCTCGTCCTGGATCGTTTCCTGTGCTTCCTGACATGGTGCAAGGTGTACGCGCTGCACAAGGTGCACATTATGAATTCGAGGAGGGATCCGGCGGCAAAGCTTCGTCTGGTGAGTTTCTCTCGACTGCTCAGAGCTCGCCATAAGCTGATCCTCTCGTACAGGAACGGCGACTGACTCAACTCGGGATCCTCCACGATGACCGCTACGAGCCTGTCGACCTCCGCTTCTCCCTTGATGGCCCGTACAATAACATCTTCTGTGCGTCCGCTTTGTCGCGCCGGCCTCTCGAGCTCCTCACCGAGCTTGACTTTCTTGACAGTGCATCCCTCCCTTCATGCCGCACTCAATAACCACGCGATCATCATTCATCCTATTGTCCCGCATCTAATACTTCTCAAGAAGATGATCAGCGAGGCGAACGTCGACTGGGATGAACGCTGTCGGAGTAAGGGACTCGGGGAGAAGAGACGTCTCAATGTGAGTGAACCTTTGAGGTAGGCAATGCATAGCTAACTCCCTCTCCTCCCCAGTTCCACCTTCCTCCCTTCACCGCCGACCAACGTCAATATGCCGTCACTTCTCTCTCGGCGCATCCTCTCACCTCGGCCGGCTCGCACCCCTACAGCCATTTGGTCGCTCGACGTACCCCACCCGCAACAGACGGTGGCGACGAATTCGCAGGCCAGCATCAAACGCGCATCTCCCCCAACGGAGAGTGGATCTGGGACCCCTCGGTCGACACGACCGATCTCCCCCCTCTCTCCCCTTTCCCCTACCCTCCCACCACTCGCCAGCCCTCTTTCCTCGTCAATCCCCTCCTCCTCATTGTTCACGCTTTCCTCCGCTATCAGCAACAGCTCTCAGTCGATGATGACCGGAGCCTTCTCGCCGACCCCGACTTCCTCAGGCTCGTCGAGCTGCTTGAAGAGATTATGGAAGCCATCTTTCATGAGCCTGAGGGGTGGGATCAGTACCAGCTGACATTGCAGGAGGAGGAGGTAGCTAAGGCAACAGTTGCTGAGACGGAAGCTGCTGGTGCGGCTGCGACGGCGGCCAAGGAGCGGATGGGCGCTGAGGAGGTTGCAGCGAGGTCGGTTCGCAGCGGAGGGCGGGCTTCTCGCTCGTCTGCTAAAGCGGGCAGTAACAGTGCGGCGGAGCGTGGGTTCCAGGACACCGTGTGGAAAGGTTCGGCGCTCGAGGAGGTCAAGGCGCTGTTTGCGAAGCGTGAGTTACTCTTGCTCGGCTTTGGGAACCCTTAATTGACTCTCTCTTTCGCTCTTTCTCTCTCCCTCCCTTGTCTTCCCCTCTTTTCACCAAATTCTGCAGCTGGGGAGGGAGGCGAGTGGGGCGACGAGGACGAGACCGAGGACGACGACGAGGACGAGCAGGGCGACAATCCCAACACATCTTTGGAAGGGGATGGTGAGTACCCTTCCTTACTTACCCTCGAACTCAACGGCCACTGACTCACTTATTGCCTCGTAGGCTTGAGGAGGGCCGAGGAGGAAGAGCAGGGGGATCGCGATCAAGTCGTTGCCGCCTAGAAGTTCTTCTGCGTCAGGGTTTGCGGGACGTCAACTGTTGTGCTGTTCATGTACTTTTCATTCCTTCTTTCTGTTCGACTTTCGACGATGATGCGGGCGAAGCGAGCAAGAGTGGCGAGCCGCGAAAGGAGACGGCGATGCCAGAGCTTCGTTCAGCGGAGCTCCCTCGGACTGAGATCGAGTGGAAAACAGCTCCAGAGCTGTAATATTTGACCCTCTGTAGCTCATTGACCCCTGGTAGCTCTCCGTGCACCCTCCGACCCCGTTCCCACCGTTGCAGCGATCGCCGAGCTCTTTCACCCTCGCTTCCTGCTCCGCTGCAGGCTCCCCAGTGAGCTGCTCGCATCTCAGCACTTTGTTACATCTGCAAAGTCCTCGTTTGGTACCTGCAAAGCATCTGCTCGTCTGCTTTGCTGGCCTCACCTCGGTCGAAGCGAGCCACAGAAAGTCGTCGCGTCTCTTTCCCTCCCGCCATTCACTTGTCCTGAGCCTTCAAAGGGATCAGCTACAGCCCAGAATGTCCAGCAGCAGCGCGCAATCGATCCAAGGTATCTCCCTCTTGACTCTGCTGTAAGTGCTGTAGCTCATCAGCCCTTCCTCGCTCTCTCCTCGAGGCTGACCCACTCTCCTCGCAGGCTGTCGTTCCTCCTCGTCTCGCTGTCGTGCACCTCGCCTCGCTGGTCCCTCTCCCTCTCTTCGCCTATCATTGTACACCTGACTAGGACTCGCCCCCTCGTCACCTCCCTCGCGAGCAACCTCCTCGACGGTACCGCCGTCGCTTCTGTCGTTGTCTTCGTCCTCGCTACGGTATGGGAGTGTCTCCCAGTCGGTGCTAATCCTCCCTTGAAGGCTTTCCTCCCCTGCTGTGAGTCGTCTCCTACAGACCGCGACCGGGAAGGAGCTCACGGGCACCGAGCGCCCGACAGACCTTCTCCTCCTTCGCCCCCTGCTCGACATCCTCCAACTCGCCCGTTCAGTCGAATACAACCTCTTCTTAGCCCTCGTCTTGCTCGTCACCTTGTTGTCGATTCAAACGTGCGTCTTTCTCTCTCCCTTCGCAGCGCTTCTCGCGCAAGCTGACGAGCTGGCTCGAACGCGTAGGAGCATCAAGATTACCGCCAAGACGGTTAGATTGGTGTACAGGGTCACCAAGGGGACCATCAGGCTCGGTAGCGCTGTAGGTCACGCGATGGGGAAGGGTGCGTTCTCTCCCTTTTGCTGCTCTGAGCTCAGCGAGCGCCGAGCTCGGCCTTGACCCTCTTTCGCTTTCGACAGCCCTCAAGACCAAGTAGATTTACGCGGCGTTGGTTACAGGTTTTAGCGAGTGTACAGAAAGTGGGACTTGGAGCCGGATTCGGACGCAAAACGCTGCAACAGACACGGAAAGTCAGCGACCTCTTTCTTGCGAGAGCTCGGCGAAGCTGTCTCGACCCTCGCACCGGTCTTGTGCTGCTCTGTAATGTTCTACTACTGCTTGGGATCTGTTTGGATTCTTGAGAGATCCCCCATCTCCTGTACCCCGCCGCATACGCTGCACCCCTAAGCTAAGTCCACGAGCAATTCCGCTCGACCCTCTTGCCGTCCTTTTCATTCCACCCTCCCGCCTCGTCTCGCTCTCGTCTCATCAACAAGCTGCAGAAGGAGCAGTAGCAAGGAAGGATGACCCGCAAGCAATCGCGCGCCAAAGCCAAAGCAGCAGCAGCAGCAGCCGCCGCGAGCTCTTCCCAAGCTCCGCGAGCTCAGCAGCAAACGACGTCCAACTCTCCCAGCGCTGGAGCGAGCAGTACATCTTCTTCTCCTACGCAACCTCGTCCACCTCCCATCCCTACTCCTCACACCCAACAGCGCCCTCCGCAGGCTCCCCAATCTCGTCCTCCTCCTCAACCAAGCAGCTCGAGTAACTCATCGCGCGGTCGCGGTCACCCACCTCGTGGAGGATTCACCTCCAACAGCAATAGAGGAGGTTACGGCAGCAGCTCGCGCGGAGGTGGTCGCGGAGGGTGGAGCTCGAGCGGCGGAAGAGGGAGGAGGCCGGCTCGCCCTTCTTTCTACGAGTCGGACTCGGATAGCGACGGAGAGGAAGAATTGCTAGCCCATTTGTTCATGCATAGCATGTTCGGCGGAGGGGGGCCTCCTCGAAGGGAGCGCGAGCGCGAGGGAGCAGCCAGAGGAGGAGGAGGAGGAGGAGGAGGGGGAGGCGATAAGTGGACGAAAGCGGTCGAGGAGAGTAGGGGGAGATTTGAGGAGTTGGGGAGCGATTCGGATTGAAGGTGAGTTGTATCTGTCTCTATTTTCGGGCTGGAGGGCGGAGGAGAGGAGAGGGGAGAGCGCTAAACCTCCGGCTCGGCGTTCGCAGAATTGAGGATCGAGCGCCGAGGCATGGTGGACGGTCAGGGGGAGGAGTGCCAAGGATAAAACGAGCAGCTTGAGTACACGGCTAGCTCGATCAGAGGTGTGCATTGCTACAGACACGCTTGGGAAGGTACGAAGCCCGGCTCGGTCGAGACTCGAGGAGAGGGCTGAGGGGAGCAGAGAGAAATGTCGCGCTCTGCTTGCCTTGCCCGAGACTGCAGTGTGAAAAAGGACGTAAAGCTATTGCAGCGACTCGTCTCCTACCACGCACGCTCTCGAGGACAAGATCAGCGGTGAAATAAGACGCTGGCGCGAGCTGTAGCTCACCTGTAGTACTCTCGGACTGTACAGAGAGCTTCTCGAGCGCGTCCTGTAAGCTTGCATCCATCGTGAGGGAGGTTCGAGTCGAGAGAAAGCGAGGACGAGGTGAGCGTAGGAGAAAGAGGCGTGGAGGCTGGCCTGGTGCTCTCCAAGGCTGTCGACGACGTCTACCGGAGCCTTCTTGCAACTCGTTCCAAGCCTAACCGGGATTTGTAGAGACCACAGAAACGCCCTCTGCCCATTTTCAGCTCAGCTTGCAGCTCATTAGGAGCAGTAGCAGTCAACCGAGCTCGGAACCCTTTCGCAGATGATTCAACTCGCCAGCATTCCGCAAAGTCTTGTTGGAGCTCATTAAGCTCGTATTCACAATCCTACCAAGATCCTCTCCACCCTCTTCTCCTGCATCCGCTCCTTCAAGAACCCAACGACCCCGTTCATCCCCTCCTCTCCCGCTCCGCCGAGCGCCAACCACACCGCATCGGGCCCCACCTCCCCCAACTCCCTATACAACCTCTCCGCCTCACTCGCCAGCTCCTCATCCACTCGCTCACCCAAGAACCTCCTGAAGAGGAGCACAATCTCCCACCTGACCTCCTCCTTCAACGGCACATCCCTCACCACGCCTCTCATGGTCCTCAACACGGCTCGATACGCCCGATGACTGGTGCTATACCTCGTCCTCCCCGCCAACGCGGATCCACGATCCAACTCTGCTTGTTTGGTGAGGAGGAGGCGGAACCGAGGCCAGACGTCGTCGAGGATTCGGCGGGAGAGGAATGTGCCGCAGTGGGTTGAGAGGGCGGAGAGGAGGTCGCAGGCGGAGAGGATGACGTAGGGTTCTGGGTCGGAGAGGCGGAGGAGGATGAAAGGCCAGCAGCGGTGGATGATGGGGAGG
>MWVB01000053.1:65151-89137 GCA_003054985.1 Leucosporidium scottii | reverse complement strand
ACCGCACCCTCCTCCCTCCTCCTCCCCGCCAATCGACCCACCGCCTCCCAAAGCGCCTCCAACTCCTTCCTCACCTTCCCATCACTAACGTTCCTCAATCCAAGGGTCGGCCATCCCTCTTCTTCTTCTCCCAACGAACTCGAACTCGAAGCATCGAGAGTAGCTCCTCCTCCCCCTGTAATCCACGCAGAGGCCATCCCCTTGCCCTCGCCGCCCCGCTTGCCCTCTGCTCCAGCTCCAGGGATCCTCGCAAACTCGCACGCAGCGAGGAGGGTATAACTCCATGTATCGAGGGAGAGGGCCGCGCTTGCTAGTGATGAGGTGGTGGAGGTGGAGGAGGAGGAGAGCAAGTCTAGAGCGACTCGAACGATCCTTGCCGAGCGGGTGATGGCGGGGTCGTCCTGTCTCCGAATGGAGGCAGGGAGAGAAAGAAGTCGAGAACGAATGATAGAGGAGATGAGGTCTTGTATCGATCGTGGTGGTGGTGGAGTTTCGTTCATGCTGGAAGAGGATGAGGAGGAGGAGGAGGAGGAGGAAGTTGACAGCCCCCTCCGAATCGCCCCTCTCGCTGGTGCTCCAACCTGTTCCCACTCATCCCCACTGAGCACCAACAATCCCTCCACCAAAACTCTTCTCATCCCTTCTTCCTCTTTCCCTCCTCCACACAACGTCTCCCGCGCTCCCTCGAGGACCTGTCCCAACAGCTCGACCAACGCCGCTCGAACGAGGGGTGAATCATGGGAAGAGAGAGGGGAGAGGGAAGCGAGGAGGGAAGAGATGGAGGAGAGGGTGTAGGTGAGCCAGGAGGGCGTTGGGAGGGTTGGACCTTTCATTGAGGTGGGTTCTGGAGGAGGGGGGTTGATAGCAAGGAGAGCTCCTTCCTCGTTTTTCGGTAGCGTCCAAGTAAAAGTCTCCACCAGCTCCTCGAGGGTGCCTACACCTCTACCATTTTCCTCGTTCGCTTGGTGTCGAAGACCCCGCGTCACTTCGTCCCCGATTGCAGCGAGTAAGAGCTCCGAGAGAGTTGCTAGAGCTGTGACGACGACTTTGGAGGGTTGAGGACGAGGTCGGTTGGAGGAGGAGGGGGGTGCGGTGGAAGAGCTGGGAAGGGAGAGGGCTATGCGGGAGAGGGTGGAGGCTGTACCGGGGAGGGCGGGGGCGAGGAGGGGGGAGGGACCTTGAGGAGGAGGGTTGGAGGGCGAGTCGGTGGAGGAGGGTGCAGGAGGGTGTACGGAGAGGTAGAGGCGTAGCAGTAGGTTGACAGGGACGAGTGATGTGAGTTGGAGGCACACGAGCGATGTGGGAGTAGCGGCGAGGGAGAGGAGGGTGGTGAGCGTGTGGAAGAGGATCGGGATGGGCGGAGCTGAAGGTGGAGGTCGATCCTGGTCGGCTGTGGTTGAAGGAGTGGAGCTCGGTGGATATGGAGAAGGTTCATCTGCCGTCCAATCAATCTTCTCGCCCAATGGATCATCGTCGTCCGAATCCTCGGCGTCGTCGAGCTGCTCCTCCTCCATTGGTTTGGGATGTCCCATGAGCTCCAATAGCGTCTCCACCATCGCCAACTTGGATTCATCCGTCTTTTCCACCTCTTTAGCCTTGCCTTTCCCCATCCCTGGTCCCGCCGGATCCAAGCGCCCGCCGAGCTGAAGAGCGATCATGATCCACAGCTCTGTCCTGATCTTGTCCTCCATGCCCTTGCCATCCAAGCAGGTCCTCCACTTTTTGATGAGCATGCTGAGCGCACGCATCGTTCCTTCGAGTAGAGCATCGCCTCGAGGTCGGCCGTCGGGGGAGGGTTGGAGGAGCGAGGAGAGAGGAAAGAAGGCGTAGTTGGCCAAGGGTGGGGAGAAGACTCGGTCGGGGATGGAGGCGAGGGCGTCGTGTAGCTCTGTAAGGCTGGAGAGAAGTGTCGCTGTAGTAGACGGCGAAGGAGGCAGGCGGGAGTTTGAGAGAAGGGGAACGCAGATGGATTTGAGCTGTAGGGGAGTGATGAGGGTAAGCTTCAGCAGGGATAGAGCTACAGCTGTGTACATTCTTACTCACCTGTACGAAAGCTTGCTGTTTGCGCTCGTCCAAGCTGAGACGTCTACGCGAGTCAGGCGCGTTGAAGAGGGGGAGGGGGAGGACCATCCCTTCTGTAGGATAGGAAGACTATTCCGAGTGAGCTTGTGAATTGAATTTGTAATGCTGATAGTACTCACATTCAGCTGTACTGAAGCTGTAGGTCGATGATACTTTGTTCTCTCTCCCCCAGCAGTCGCGACTTGAACAGAGTCGAAGAGTCAATGCTCTCCCAGCTTGCCTCTTTTGACTCGTTGGACCTGATCGCCTACAGAATGTCGTCCCCCAAGCCAACTTCCCCATTAGCTCAAGGATCACCGAAACGAGCTTCTACTGCTCTCCCTCCCGTTCCACTCCCGGCACCGGCAGCAGCAGGAGGGGGCAAGGTCGACAAGAACGCGCTCAAAGCAGCCAAAGCAGCAAAGCGTGCAGCTGCTAAAGGATTACAAGTTGGAGAACATGCTACTACACCTGTAGCACAGCAATCTGGCCCCAAGGGAGGCAAATCAGCACCCGGAGGAGCAGGAGCAGCACCTCACCAGGCGACAAAGTCCACCGGCGCTGCAGGAGCAGCAGCAACAGCAGGGGCAGCAGCAGGAGGAGGAGGAGTTCAGGCCAGCGGATCCAAGGGAGGAGGAGGAGAAGGAGCAACTCGTACAGGACAACAGGCAGCAACAGCCACCGACAACACGGATCCCCTACAACTCTTCTTGCACCTCGACCTCCCTTCCCACTCGTCCCAACTCTCTCACTCGTCCAAGAGCTCCACTACAAACATTCACCCTTCCATCATCCGCCTCGCACTCCAATACAGCGAGTTCAAAATCGTCGGCGCCAACGCTCGTTGTATCGCCATGCTTGAAGCGCTCAAGGATGTGAGTTTCGCCCGCCCGCGTAGCGTCGCGTTCTTTTCTCCTTTCTGCTGTACAACAGGCTGACAAGTCTCTCCCGCGCTACTATAGATCATCTCCTCCTATACCCCTCCCGCTCAAACCAACCTCACCCGTCACCTCCCTACCACCCATCTCAACCCCCAAATCTCCCACCTGATCCGAGCGAGGCCTCTTTCCGTCTCGATGGGCACAGCCATCAGGTATCTCAAGTACGAGATTAGTCTCATTGATCAGGAGATGGACGTGGAAGAGGTGAGTAGTGCTTTGGCGTTGCCTTTCGCCGTCAGACTCAAGTTCGGCGCTCATCTTTTGACCTCTTGTGCGCTCGCTCCACCACAGGCCAAAGCCCTCCTCCTACTCAAGATTGACTCCTTCATCCGTGATCGAATCCTTCTCGCCGGCAAGGTCATCGAGCAGCACGCCATTGAAAAGATTCAGAACGGCGATACCATCCTCACCTACGCTCGATCCTCGGTCGTCGAGGGTGTCTTGTTGGAAGCCAAGAAGCAAGGCAAAAAGTTTAGCGTCGTGGTCGTTGATTCTCGGCCATTGTACGAGGGTGAGTACAACCTCTTCGCTCGATAAGCGACGACGAAGCCGAGCGCTGACTGTCTCCTCCCCTCCGTCTTCAACCACAACCAAAACAGGCAAGAACCTCCTCACCTCCCTTCGTGCCGCCTCAATCCCCACGACCTACGTCCTCCTCACCTCCCTCTCCCTAATCCTCCCACGCATCTCCCTCTGCCTCCTCGGCACCCACGCCCTCCTCTCCAATGGATCCATGTTCTCTCGCGCGGGCACGGCCATGGTCGCTATGATGCTCAAGGAGAAGGGAGTCCCCGTGGTATGCTGTTGTGAGACGTACAAATTTAGTGAGAGGATCATGTTGGATAGTATTGTGGGCAACGAGATGGGTGAGGGTTTTCCGTCTCTTCTTCTCTCTCTCTTCCTTCTCGCGCTGACTCCCTCCTTCCCTCGCACCCCGAAAAGCCTCGCCCACTTCCCTCCTTTCCTCCTCCACCACCTCAACAGCAGCACCCACCGCCGCCTCCTCATCGCCGAACCTCTCCCCGCTCTCGCTCCTCTACGACGTGTCGCGACCAGAGGACGTCACGGTGGTCATTACCGAAGCGGGATTGATTCCCGTGCAGAGTGTGCCTGTCTTGTTGAGGGATTATAAACCTTTGGCGGGGTTGTAAATGAGTTGATTGGCAGAGCGTTTGGATGGATTTGATGGGTTCGGCGATGAGAGAGAGAGGAGAGCTGGCTGGCAAGGCTCTTCGCTATCACCCTGTTCTGCAGTTTGTTCTTCCACAGAACTCGAAGAGAAGTATCACGACGACCATCAAGCAGGAAGGAAACCCCGCTCGCTCGTTGCTCACCCTGCCGCTCTCCACTCAGCTCCGATGCCATCCTGGGATCCACACCACCACATCCCGGGCGATTCCTACTCGGACGGGATGCTACGCTCTACATTCGATTCCTCCACATCCGCCACTCCTAATTTCACTACAGCCATCACCTCCCTCGACCGCTCCTCAAGCGACGAGGACAACATGCTCTCTCTAGCTTATTACCAACGAGCAAAATGCTATGAAAAGGAAGGGAGGTATAAGGATGCTTTGCTAGCTGCTAGGGAGTGCATCAGGCTCGAGCCGGAGGGTTACAAGGTGAGTCGAGTGGGACGCGTCTGCGAGACTGATGAGCTGATGAGAGCTGAGCGTATAGGGATATACGATCGCTGCTAGGATATGGGGCAAGTGTGGGAAATGGTCCAAGGCGGAGGAGATGCTCACTTTGGCTCGCGGGAGGGTAGGAGACCATCCCAAGGCGGAGGTAGTGAGCTTGCTGCTTTGCTGCTGCCGATTGATGGTCTGGCTGACCTCTTCACTTACTTTAGTACATCAATAAGGTCTACAATGATCTACAGGCAGCTCGCGCAAAAGCCGAGGTACGCTCATCTGCTCGGCGCATGCTCATCACTGGCCGAAAGCTCACCGTTACGCAACTTACAGGCCTATCCGATCCACTCGCTCCCTCCCGAGCTTCTCATTCTCACCCTCTCTTTCGCCCTCGAAGCACATGACACTCCCCTTCCGCCCACCTCGGCCTCTACGGACCCTCCGCTGAGGATCAACCCCATCATCGCCGCTTCTTTCGTCTGTCGACGATGGTACAGCGCTATCAGCGGAGCACCGTCCTTGTGGAAGTCACTGAGGATTGACGGCGCGCAATGTGGAACTCGAGCGGCGTCAAAGGCCGAATTTTGGGCAGGCAGGGCGTTCGGTCGAGGCCGAGGTCGAGGCGACGAGGGGCAGCAGGAGGGCCGCAGGCGAGGAGGAGGGATCACCTCGCTCACGCTTACCAATCTGGACGATATCTCGGATGGGACTCTGCGCTCCATCCTCTCTCAACTCGACCCCGCTGATGGCCTCGGTCCTCCTCCCTCGCTCACCTCCCTCGCTTGCTCTTGGTCCACTACCGCCGAGACACAACGTTACCACCTCAACACCATCATCAAACATCTCGTCAGCACCTCCGCTTCCACCCTCACCTCTTTCACCCTGCACACTCCCTCGCATCTCCAAATCCACTTTTCGCTCCCCCAGCTCTGCAACACCTTCACCGCACTTTCGACCCTCTCATTACGGTCAGCGTTTAGCAATACCCAAGTCCCAACAGTTTGGATCCTTTCCAAGCTTCTACCTCCCTACGACGGCGAGGATGATTGGCCCCCGACGGCACTTCGGCGCTTGAGGCTCGTAGGGCCAACTTGGCGCCTCAAATTTCGGGATGGCACGATTGCGAGCCCGGAGCTCACGAGGGAGGATTGTCCATATTTGGAGGAGCTGGAGCTAGGCCCTACGACCCCCTCGATGACTTGGGATTTGCTCAGCGCTAGTGGACTCACGTTTCTCAGCATTTCCTCCACCTCGGATTCTCCCCATTCCCCCTCCCCGGATCTCACTTCCTCCTCGACCACTCTTACCTGCCTCACATTGTCCAACTCCCCCTCCCTAGTCAACCGACTCTTCACCTCCCCCTCCCCCTCCCTCTCCTTCCCCCATCTCACGACCCTCAACCTCCGCAACGCCCATCTCTCCAACCCCCTCCTCTCCATTTTCTCCACCCCCACCACACCAAACCTCCTTTCCCTCTCCCTCGCTCAAACGAGGTATACCGCCTCCCTGCCGCTCGAATGGCCCATGATGGAGCAGCTCAGGGTGCTCGATTGCTCGGGAGCTGGGTGGGTCGGCGATTGGAGCTCAGAGATTCATCATCTCGCGAGACTTACACCAAAGCTACAGCGTTTGAACCTCTCTCGTACGAACGTGAGGGGGAGCGGGTTGCTCAGATTTGTGGAGGCGAGGAATTCCAAGAGTCGCGAGGAGGCTCGCCGGGAGGGGGAGGGGGATCCAGGGTTGGTAGAGTTGAAGTTGGTGGGATGTAGTATGATGGAGGAGAAGGCTGTGGAATGGTTGGAGGGGAGGATTAGGAAGGGGGGGTTGTGTTGGAAGATGGGGGGTGTGGGGGCGCCGAGCGAGGAGAGGAAGAGGTGGAGGGGCGTGGGAGAGTGGTAGTGGTGTTGTGAGGTGGTCTGTTGATGATTCGTATCGTTTCTCGTGTTCGTTTCTGAGCTACGAGAGTCCTTGCGAAGCGAAAGAAGAGAGAACGAGACGAAGTAAGTCCGATCTGGTGAAGCTGCCGAGCGACTCGTGTTCTCAGTGAACGCTCGCTCTGCACATGACTGGTACTCAATGAGAACATTTCCTACTTCTGCTATCAATCTGCCATCTCCCGCCAGTCTCTCCCTCCGCCCCTGCGTCGAGACTCGACCGAGCGCCGAGTCGGTCCTTCCTCCCGCTCCTCCTCCACCTACTCGCTCTTCTTGTCGACGTCGTCCAGTCCCCTGATGGGAATGAATCCCGGTAGCTCCCTCACGCGAGTGATCCATCGACGAACAGCAGGGTACGGTTCGAGCGAAACTCCACCGAGGGGCGCGAGGGCGACGTAGACAAAGTTGGAGACATCGGCGATGGTAGGTCGTCCCACCGCCAGCCAGTCATGTTTGGTAAGCCTCTGTTCGAGGAGGTTGAGCGCGTTTCGTCCCTTCTCTTGCACGGTGGCCAGTTCGGAGGGGTAGGCTTCGGGGAAGAAGTTGAGGAGGATGCCGCGCGCTCGGGAGAGGCTGGTTTGGACCCAGTTGGCGTTGAATACGAGCCAATCCATGATGGTTGCTTGCTCGTGGACGTCGGTGGACCAGAAGGAGGAAGGCGTGTGCGTTCCGGCGAGGTAGAGGAGGATAGAGGCCGAGTCGGTGTAGGTGAGTTCGTAGTCGGCGTCCACGAGGACGGGAATGGTACCGCGAGGGTTGAGAGCCAGGAAGGTGTCGCTCTTGTGCTCTTTGCCAGGGAAATCGACGTTGTTCTCGACGAGGTGGATGTCGAGCAGCGAGGCGAGAAGCCGCACTTTGTACGAGTTGCCGGATTCAGGCCAGGTGTACAGCGTGAGCATGGCGGAGGTCCGAGCGTTTGATTGAAAGTGCTTCGACCAGGAGCAGGTAGATGGCGAAGAGCAAGAGCGATTCGACGAGTGACGGCCGAGCCTCCGCGCGCTCAAGGGGGGCAGGCTAAGTCAGCAGCTGAAGTCGACATAATAGCAGCAGTAGCGTAACAAGTTGTACGAACGTAGCGAGACCCGTTTCAAGCTTTCGCCGAGAAGCACACTCCCTTCTCTCCTTTCGCCGAATCAGTTCGCTCGAGAGGTGCAGAACAACAAAGAGGCTTGCAGTACAGCAGTAGCAGGAGCGCATCGGAGAACCCTTGAACCACCAACGAGAACAGCCAGACCAGCCAGTGAGCGCCGAAAGAGCATCTGAAGGGAGAGCGCCGAAGCCGAGAAGGGTCAGCTCTCTGTACGCTCAAGGCATCTGCCAGCTCTCCACCATGCCCCGTCGTGTGTGAACCCTCAGCAACAGTAGGTTATCGTCCTTGACCAGCTGCCAAACCTCGTCGAGCGAGCAACGAGGAGGCGCAAAGCACCTTGACCCTCGTCGCCCTCCCTTCCGAAGCGGCAGCAAGTGTAGTCCGACTCATTAAATCATTTTTGTACCCTCATTGAGCACATGCCGACGGAGAAGGAGGTGGTGGTGAAGTGTGTAGGAGAAGAGAAGGGCTCACCATTGCTCGCAGCTCGCCAGGCTGAACGACGACGACCGAGGGGACCTCCTGCACCTGAACCGCCCCCTGGTCCATGCTTCCCATCGCTCCAAGCACCATCCTTTTCTTGTTCTCGTGCTCTCTGAAGAGCCAGCAAGACTTGTGGGTAAAATCTTCTGTTGTTGCGAGGAGGAAAACCGGCGTTACAGCTGCAAAGAGAGATGTAGGCGACTGATTTAGCACGACTCAGCCCACCGCTTGAAAAAGCCTAGGCTGGTCGCTTCCTATATACGACGTCTTGAGTGGTTCTCCCTTCCCATATAGACCCGTAGGTCGTGGCAGTGCCCTTCCGAGCCGAAGCTCAAAGCGAAGGACACCGTGGCATCTGTAGGAGAAAGCAGGAGGTCAGTACAATGCCCCAAGGCTAAGCTGTAGAGCTATAGCTACGCACGAGAGGTCGCTTTTTTGATAAGAAAGAAGCCAAGGAGCAGCGACGCCTAGGAGATTCAAGTATCAGCTCGGCGAAGCGGACGCTGCCACCGTTTGCGACTTCGCCTTCAAAGTCTGTAGCTCGATAGAAGCCGAGAGCTCCTTACTTTCGCAATCCCTCCCAGCCTACAGAGCGAGCTTATCCGAGCCCGAGCCGAGAGTCCCTTCTACCAGCTTGGACTCCGAATCCTCCTTGGCTTGTTACCTCTCACCTCGTCTCGCTCTTCTCGACAGCCGTAGCATGGGATCAGTTCCAGCCTAGACTACGCTGCTCAACATCTACATCACCTCGCGTGGCTTGCTTTCCCCGCCCCTTCCGGCTCGACTGCTGCTCAACTGCGCGTTCCGGCCAGCATGCCAAGCTGTAGGTCGATTCAAATGGCTCTGCTCCCCTCGCAGGAGCACCAGGAGCTTACCAGCATTTCGCTCACAGCCTACCCACCCACCACGCCTCCACGGCCGACCTCTCGAGCTGCCCCACTAGCAACGGCCGTCTCCTCGCCTTGGAGCAGTCCCGGCTCAGTCGACATTACTCCTCGGCAGCGCTTCGGTACACGAGGAGCTAGCATGAAGCAGACGGACGTCTTCGAGGAGTCGCCGACTCGCACTCGCTACAGATCGAAGCAGGAAAGGCGGAGGATCGCGTTCAGGCTGCCGGGACGAGGAATGGCGCTCAAGCTGCTGCTCGGGAGCGTCGTGGTTGGGCTGCTGATATGGAGGTGGAATTCGGTAAACAAGCCGGAACCACTCCGGATACGTGAGTCGCTTCCGTAATTCGTTCGGCCCACTCAAGCTGAACCCAGCTTCCCTTTCGCAGCGAAGCGACACTGGGCTACACCTCCCTACCAGCACCTCGACTTCTCCAAACCCGTCAACCTGCCCGACGACACCCACATCTTCCACGTCGCCAAAGAGTTTGGCCCCGCGACAATGGGCGGGCTCGGCGTGATGCTCACGGCGCTCGCCATCGCTCAGACCGAATCTCCTCACCAACACATCTCGGTCATCCTCCCACACTACTCTTTCCTCCGCTCTGAACCCCTCGGAGACCACATCCACCCCTTCGCTCGCCTCCAAATCCCCATCACCTCGCCGAAGGGCAAAGTCAAGGAGGTCGGCTGCCAAATCTCGGTCGTCAGCTGGGAGTACTCGTCGATGATCGACTTTCTCAATCCCGACCTCGAGGTTGACGATGAGCGAGACAAGCGATCCATCGCCATCTACCTCGTTGGACCCGGCGACTCGTCGCCTTTCCATGTCGCTTTCCGCGCCAAGGACGCCGGCGACGTCTACTCGGCCTACAAGCCTCTCAAGCAGGAGTGGAAGGATCTGTGGTTCGCCAAAGCTTCGGCTGAGCTTGTCCTGCACCTCAACGCAGGTCATCATGGCAGCCACAAGCCGGTCGATGTCGTTCACCTCCACGGCGCGACCAACGCCATGGTCGCCTACTTCCTACGCCAGTCGGCCGCTACTTCGGCCACCTCCAACCCACCAGCCATCGTCTACACCCTCCACGACTCGCTCGACGAAGTCGAGTACTCGAATCTCGTTTCCAACGCCGCCGTATTCCTCCCTCCCTCGCCCTCCCCTCTCGCCAATCTCTCCTACTACGTCCATGGCGCTCAACTCTTCCCTTCCGCCACCGGTATCGACCTCGCCGACATGGTCACCTTTGTCTCGCGCTCCATCGCCGCCGATATCGTGGAAGGCCGCTTCACCTTCGCTCTCCAGGACCTCGTCATGCCCTCCATCGCTCGCAGGGCCGAGCAAGGCTCGTTCATCGGCGTAACGAACGGTCTCGATTTTACGGAGCAGGCCAAGAACCCCTTCGTCAGCGCCTTGCTCGTGGCGAAAGGGCTCGCCTTCCCTCGTGTCGGCGCCGACCTCCTCGATGTCGAGACGTTTTGGGAGTTCCACGAGGATGCGCCAGAGGGACACGAGCACATGAAGGAGTGGGATGCGACGGACGACACGGGTCTTACCGAGTTGGAGCAGTACGAGCTCGACGAGGTCTCGGAGGAGGCGGTCGGCATCTCCTTCACCCACACGAAGCAGCGCGCCAAGGAGCACCTCGTCGAGATCCTCCCATCCCACTTCACCCAAGAGGACCTCTACCGTCCTCTCCTCCTCTTCATCGGCCGCTTCCAGTACAACAAGGGCTGCGAGTTCTTCGAGCCCATCGTCGAGCTTCTCGCTTCCCACGACCGACCCGGCGGCGACCCTTCCCTCTCTGGTCGACTCGTCGTCCTCGGCGCGCGCAACAACTACCCCATCAAATCCCTTCGAGCATTGCAGAAGCGCTACCCCGACCACTTCACCCTCATCGACGACACGACGGCGCTACAAGAAGCGTTCGGTCCTCTCATTCGAATGGCCGCCGATTTCGCTCTCGTCCCCTCCTTCTCCGAGGCGTTCGGACTCGTCGCCGCCGAGGGATTGCTGTTTGGTCAAGAGGTCATAAGCACCGGCGTGGGAGGGCTCGTCGAGTTCTTGCGACCGCAGACGCCGGGCAAGGAGAAGGAGGAGCAAGGCAACGCTCGCCTGTTCCAGCTGTTTGATGGGGTGGGAGTAGGAGAGGGCAGCGGTACGCCCGGAGGAGATTTGAGTCTCAGGGCGGATCAGGCTCGCCCGGGCAAGGACGCGCTTCAACCTGCGATTCGGCGATGTGTCAAGACGGTCGGGAAGGCGATTCACGCCTGGCGCGAGAGGAAGGGTTGGCAGTGGATGGAGCGTGAGAAGTTTGTGAGGAGGTTGGTGCAGGATGCGTTGAACTTGAAGTGGGACAGGGAGCACGGTCCCATCGAGGAGGTGAGTCGTTGGCGTTTCGTTCACCTTACCTTCCCCTCCTCAGCTCGGCCTTTTCTCCCCGAGCGACGGAACGATCGGGTGTGCTGACCATTGCGCCTCTCTCTCTCGGTACATCGCTCGGCGCATGACATGACAGATGGCTCGAGTTTACGAGAAAGCCATTCACAACGCCCAACATCGCCGTCACGACGAGCCTCCTCCCTACCAAGACGTCGCCGAGCCGCCTCCGAAGGCCGCTGGACATCCCATGCTCCCCATCTTCAAGGTTTGGAACGCTGGCGTCAAGAAGGAACCTACAGCTCGCAAGCCTGCATTCAAGAAGAAGCTTCCCGTGACCAAAGGACGGAGAAAAGGCGAGGGGAAGGGTCGGTAAAGGGAGATACGGCTTTCGGAGGCGACGCTCGGAGCAGGCAGGACGGCTATGGGGAGTTGACGTTGTACATACATGCTCAGTCGCAGCTATCTATTTATCACCACAAACGCAGGCTCCGCTTCTCGGCGAACGTCTTTGCAGGCCGAACTGCTTGCGAAGAGCGATGGCCGTGATCGAAATGTTCGCAGAGCTCAAGAGTCATCAAAGCGAAGTCAGCTCTTTCGCTTCCCACCACAACCTTCTTGCCTCGCCTTTCTCAACATGTCGTCCCCATAGATCGTCCGTGCAGCTTAACTACCTACAGAACATGGCCGAGGATCCGCCCTTCGCATCCACCGCCGCCTCCCGGCGATGGTTCCAGCTACCAACAAATCCTCCCTTACTTCCTGTAGTCCTCAAGAGGCCAGTCACCTTCCTCACTAATCTACTGTGGTCCTTCATCTTCCTCCTCGCCTCGCTCTTCTTCGCCATCACCCGCCTTCCCGTGCCGTCCTGCTTTCTCTGCGACGACTCATCACGGACTCGGCCTCGCCCTCGGCCCAAGGCAACGCGCGAGGCTCGGGCAGAAGGTGTACCAGTATCAAGCCGTTTCAACGCCCTCGGCGAGAGCCTCGCCTCGTCTTCCCGCCAGCTGTTCGGCCTTACTCGTCGCGCTCGAAAAAGACGCGTCCCCTCGAGGGTTCGGACGGCCGACTTTCACCCTCACTCCCTGGAGAACGTGGACGAATCGGATGAGGAAGGGTTGGACGATGAAGATGTAGTGGACGAGCGTGGAGTTATCGCCGAGGAGGACGGAGAAGGTCCAGGGCTCACCCATCAGGGGGAGAGCGATTCGGAGCCGAGTGAGGTCGACACCGTCGCCGACAGCCCAATGGATCCCGCACCTCGCAAGGGTGGCAAGGAAGGAGTCCGCCGGCTTTTCTCCCGCAAGCCTCGGAGGGACCCATCAACCTCGACGACCGAGGACGACGAGACCAAGGTCGGCGGGAGTAGCAGTAGCAGCAGTAAGGCATCCACACCCACCTCCAGCATTACGGGCAAGTCGTCAAAAGTCTTCCCCTGCCCCGCCGGAAGCCTGCGCCGCGCCAAGTCGTCGCGCGTCACCAATCCTTCGCCGACTCGCCCTCCTCTCCTTTCCACCTCACATCTCCAGACTCCGCACGCGCTCGTCGCCGAGCCCGACATCTACGACCAGGATCGACCACCCCTTTCTCGGGCCTCCACCTCTTCCGCCGAAGCAGCCCCTCCCTCCCCTATCGACTCGAGCTACTCCTCATCCTCTTCCTCCGGCCCTTCCTCCCTAGGCCGTCGACCCAACGCCAAGAGAGTCAACACATCACCAACCTTCTCCTTCAGACACCCTTTCCGCTCCCTCTCCCCACTTTCCCGATCGCCCGTCACCTCGCCAAAGCACTCTCCTCCACCGTCGCCGAGACTTGCGCCTCAGCTTCCACCCCAGCTCAAGGACAGGAGGAGGAGTTCGGAGGAGCTGGGCTTCGCTGGATTGAGTCTGAGGATTGGACGCGCCAGGGGCAGGAGCGAGGTCGACGACAGCGGTCGCTCGGGTTTGTCCATCAACGACTTGCTTAGGTAGAAAGCCAGGCGAGACTGCGAGTGAGGTGAGTTGAACTCGCCCATCCTTCTAATTCAACGCCGTTTGCTGACCTCGTTCCTTGAACAGATCGACTATTCATGCGTCCTTCTCCGCCTCTCCTACCTCTCCGACCTCTTCGTCTCCTTCGCCGAGCTTCTTCGTCACCTTCATCGAATTCTCCCTCCATCAATCGCGCATACCCCTCATCACTACACCTTCGCTTTCACTACACTCGTCCCTGTTGGACCTTTACATCCCCTCCGTCTTCGCTTCGGCGTCGGCGCCGTTTTCCACGAGCAGTGCTCTACATTCCTCTTGTCACCTCCCTTGTCGTGTACCCAATCCGCAAACAGTATACCTCTTGAGCTTTACGCGTCGTAATCTACCTCCCATCACATGACCAACGAGATCCACTGTCCCACAAGAGAAGGGCGAGCAAGCTCGGTGCTCGGCGAATAAGATAAGCGCTGGCCCAGGTAACCCTGGAACGGCGGTTCTCGACGAAGAGAAGGCGCACAGAGTCCCTTACCAGTGCGCCGTAACGTACTGAGCTTCTCCTGTTGTCCTACACCTCTCGAGTGACCCGAACTCGGCGAGGGAGAGAAGGAGGTTTGCTCCTCGCGAAGGATGCAGTCTGACGCGACGGTCAGCTCGCTGGGGGTGCGGCGGGTGCTACTAGCTGAATAAAACTGATTCCACGAAGATATGTCTACAACAAAACGGAAACGAAGGGGAGGGAAGCGTGACGCCGACGCCGAAGCTCAACGGAACTTGTTCCACAGAATCAGACCGCTGTGGGTATACAGAGTCAGCGCGATCCACAAAAGAGATAGCAAAACAGCTCACATCAAGAGCACGAGCACGATGATGAAGCCGATGAGCATGTAGCGCTGGCGGGAGGCTCTGTGAAGGAGGACCGAGGTCAGCGAGCGAGACCAGAACTCTTTGAACGACGGCGATGCTCACAGCCTGGCCATCTTCTTGATGGTGTTGCTCGCCTTGGCAATCGACCCATCAGCCTCCTGCAGCTCATCGTTGGCGCCCTGCAGCTGCGACCTCTGCCCGCGAAGCTGGTCCAAGATGCTTCCACCGATAGTCTCGCTCTCCGCAGCGATTCGCTCGGCGTTCTCCAGGCGACCTGACGAGTTCTGAAGGGTCTGCTGGGAGGCGAGAAGGCGAGTCCGTTGGGCGGCGGCGGGCGAGTTGAAGGAGGTGTCGTCGTCGTCGACGTCCATGGCGTAGGCGGAGTGGGCTGGTTGGGCGAGGAGAAGGTCACGATCCGAGACCGCCGAGAGCGAGGTCTGTAGAGGTACAAGGCGGGTCAGTCGGTGTAGCGAGCGAAGGGGAACCGGGAGAGCAAGGCGAGTGCACGAGCACAACGCCGAGAGGGGATGGACAAGCAGCAGCGGGCTCATAGTGGGCCTCTCTATCACCCTGCTATCCGACTGTACTCCAGCAAGCCCTGCAGCCTCCTCGCTGGCCTCCATCACTCGCCACAAGCCCACGCGCGAGACTCACCACCTTGCTCTTGAAACCCTTGATCTCGCCCTTGTACGCTCGGACCTTGATCATCAGCTTTGCCTTGCCCTTGGCTTCCATCTCCATCTGATCCACCTGTACATCGAGGGAGCGTGAGCCAAGCGCTCATGCCCAGCTGACGACGAGCGCAGAGGCGTACAATCTCGTCCATCTCCTCCAGTTCCATGGTGATCCGACGAAGAGTAGCCTTGCGTTGCTCTGTAGACCATCAGCAAGTCAGCGGACCCCTCCAGACGCGAGCGAACGAGTCGAGACGACGCACCTCCCCGCTGCTGGACGGCGTCGGCTCCCAGCTTGCTCAATACGCTGTCCTTAATGGCCTGGAACTCCTCATCGTACGCATTGAAGCTTTCGGATACTTGAGCGGCGGCCATGGTACAGTCGAACGAGAGACAAGGTGAGCTCGGTGAAGAGGAAGAGGGAGAGAGGTGCGAGACCTTGGCGTATTATTGTTTCGAGCTGCAGTCGAGCAAGATTCGCAGACTTCGCGAGAGCTCCTCGTCTGGAATATGGAACAGCCTTGACAAACGACGGCATTTGTTTATACAGAACCCAGTCAAACTATCCCCTTCAGCGCCGAGCTCCTCCCTCCTCGCCGAGCCTCTTCCCGGCTTCAAATCGAAGGACAAACCCAGTGATATCCCTTGGGCGGCGCCCCAGCGTCCAATCCCCTCTGCTTCCTCGCCTCCACCCCCTTCTTCCACGCCTTCTCATCCTCAAGCAACTGCTCGCCCTCCTCCTTCGCCTCGGCCTCGTCGTCCGACTCCTCGGCGTCAACGACCATCTTAATAAGCTCGGCGGCACGAGTAACGAGGTACGAGTTGCCGATGAGACCGTAGGCTCCTCCGCGGACGATTTGGGATTTGGCGAGCTGGTTGAGGGGCGAGTCGGCGACGGCGGAGAGGCGAGCCTTCTTGCGGTTCTCGGACTTAGACTTGGAGGACGCCTGCTTGCGCTTGCCGTTGACGGCGATGGGGTCGCTATCCTCGTCCGAGTCCTCCTCGCCCTTGCTGGCGTCCGAGTCGCTCGAATCGTCGTCGAGGAGGCCAGCGAGCTCCTGGGCTCGGTTGGCGCGAGCGTAGTGCTCGCCCCTCTTGAGGTCGGCGACATCGAACCACTTCTTGGCGACGGGTCCGTAGACTTGGACGCGGGCGGGATTGTAGGGCTTGCGGGAGGTCGAGTGCTTGTTGAACTTCTGCGAGCGCCGAGGAATCGAGGGTCAGTCTATCTGCTCGACAAGAGAGAGGAGCGCCTTGAGCTCACGATGGCCTGGCCGTCAGGACGACCTTGACCCTTGAGGGAAGCGCGCCGCTGGGCGTCTTCGGTCGGCTTGAAGCTGAAGGCCGTGCGGACCCAAGGAGCTTTAGCGAGCTCGTCCTCTGATTCGGAGTCGCTGTCGTCTCCCCAGAAGAAGCTCGGTATGGGAGGGGGAGTCTCCTTCTTGCTGAGCTCGCGGAAGGGGCGAAGTGGGTGGGAGGAGCGGTAGCCGCTCGAGGAGACGCCTGGGTAGGTGTCGTTGAAGCGGAGGGCGCTGTAGGGGCGACATGATGAGCAGGCGTTTCTGTGAGAAAGACAAGGCAGAAACTTCGTACGGTACGGCGCCTGCAAGAGCGGGAGGCGGTCAGCGAGCGAAAGAGAGAGCGGGAAAGGCGAGACGTACTGCTTTGAGGAGGAACCGAGCCGTCGTCCGAGAAGTAGGGGCAGACGAGGGACTCTTTTCCGTGCCATTCGGTGTGATCGGTCTCGATGTACTCGTTCTTGCCCATGGGAGCAAGAATCTGAGGCGCCCAGCGCCTGCGAGGAGAAGCATCAGCACGATCGAAGGAGCACAGCAGGGCGAGGGTAAGGCAGAGACGGGACGCACCAGTTGGTCGAGTCCTTGGGGAGCTCATCGAACATGTTCTTGGTGTAGAACCACGCTCCCTTGAAGTAAGGGGTGTCGAGCTGCTTTTGCACTTGGCCCTTCGAGCCTTTCAAGGGCTCGCCGGTCTCGGGATCCTGGACTACCGTGAAGTCACGACGGAGACCGCTGTTCACGGAGGTGGAGGGAAGCCTCAGTAGATGCTTCGACGAGCTCTTGAAGAAGCGACGTACCCAACTTTCTGCGTGGAGAAAAGAGAAAGTCAGCTCTGAACCTCCGTACGCTGGCTGATGAAAGAGAAGAGCTTACCTCCATCACCGCGAACCACGGCTCGCCAGAGCCGCCGTTAGAGAGCTCGACGACATCGTACTTTCTAATTCTCGCCGAGCGCTCCTCCTCGTCTCTCACTAGATTCCCCTCGAAATCGTCGTCAGCATCTCGGCGCTCGTCGAAGCGAATTAACTCACGCTCAATCGATCCTAGCGTTTTGTATTCTGGTCCCTCCAATTCCTCAATGGGCAGCACCTCCCAATCGCCGCCATCCTCTCCCTCCTCCTCCTCCGAGCTGACCCGTGGTTGAGCTCGTCCAGGCGGCTTGCCTCGTCCCTTCTTCTTCTTGTCGGCCTTCTTGGGAGCCGCCTTCTTGCTCGCAGCCTTGCCCTGCTTCTTCCGAGCCGGCTCCTTCTCGACTTCCGAGTCCGAGTCGTCCTCCTCGGCCGAGCTGGCAGCGCGAGTGTTGCGGCGGGACTGCCTTCGAGGCTCGTAGGGCTCGCTCTCTTCATCCTCGTCGTCGTCCTCGTCATCCTTGAGCGCGACGGGCTGCTTACTCGGCGAGCTCGGCTTGTCGATAACGACCTCGACGCGCCGAGAGCTGGGAGGCTTCTTGCTCGAGCTGGCAGGCGTGTTGGCCTTGTCCTTGTCTTTGGAGGAGACCTTGGAAGACCCTGCTTTGCTGTTCACCGAGTTGGGAGCGAGAGAGGCGCGAGTAGAGCGAGGAGAGGAGGGGGGAGCGGCGTCGTCTGCCAGCTGACCGGCAAGAGAAGAGCAAGTCTTGCGCTTGCTGGGAGCTGGAAGATTCTCCTCGACGATCTGCAGGTCTTCGTCGTCTTCGTCGCTGGTGGCAGCCTCTGGAGACGAGCTCTCCTTCCTGGCGCGGGACGAGCGTTTGGCCGCCTTGGACGATTGGCTGGCCTTCTTGGGCGGGTCGGGAGAGGAGGAGGAGATAGCCATTTGTTCTTCTGAATCCGAAGCTTGCTCCGAAGCAGCTGCTGCTGCTGGGTCTTACGCTGGCTCGTCCTCGAGGTGATCGAGCTCTGTGTTGTTCTCGTCGGAGAGCTGCTCCTGTAGCTCTGGTCGGGCTTTTGACGGTGTACGAATGAAGCCGAACAGTCGGTTCATCCCCTGTGCCGGGTTGTGCAAAGTGCGAAAGGCGAGACGATGAAGTAGGAGCGAGAGCAGGGAGAGGTGGGAGCGCTGGCCAGTGCTCGCAGAGGTTGAGTGATTTGCTGGCTTTTCGCTCTCCTACAGAATCACGAACAACTGCACTTAATCATTAGTCGTACAAAGAGGTCATATACGCCTGCCAGAGAGCTACCTCCCCGCCTACCTCTTTCAAGCCGACGTCTTCAACCCGCCGAACGCCCTCGTCGCCCTTTCCAGCATGCTCTCCGTACGCTGGGGCTGCTCTTCGGGGACAGGACCGCTCGGCTCCCTCAATCTCTCCTCCGCCTCGTCACTATCATCCTCGGCGGTACGGAACGTGTCGGTGCTCGAGCGGTTGGCCGCCTCGTCCGGCTCTTCGACGGCGAGGGTGTTGGCGCGGGAGCGAGCGGCGAGGCCACCCTTGGCGAGGCGTTGGGAGGCAATGAGAGTGTTGACGGTTTGCTTCCAGCGGCGGCGCGAATCCCTGGAGACCGGAAGAGTGTCAGCGGCGGTCGGCTGGCTGCTCGGCGACAGCTCACCAGTTCTCACGGAGACCTGTGCCGAGGTCATGCTCGGTGGATGGCTCATGATCAGTTAACCACTTGTGCTTGAGGGCCTGTAGGTGTACAGAAAGAGATCAGCCTGCTTCAACGCGGGAGAAGCAACTCGGCGACTCACTTGCTCGGCCGTCGGTCGCTCGTCCGGGTTAGGCTTGATGAGAGCCTTGATGAAGTCCTTGGCCTCGGCGTGAACATTCTTCCAGTACTTGTCGTGGCTGTCAAAGCGGCTTGAGATCAGAATCGTCACGATACGAGGAAGGGAAAGAGTCCCCTCACAACTCGACGCGAGCCGTCGTGCACTCGTTGATGAGCTCCTGCGTCTCGGTGGCGCGAAAGGGAGTGTAGCCACAGAGAAGGGTATAGGTGATGACTCCGATAGACCACAAGTCCACCGCCGAGCCGTGTCCCTTCTGAGTGAGCACCTCGGGAGCTGTGAAACGAGGGCGTCAGCGAGGCTGGCTTGTTGAGGAGAAGGGAGGACTCACCAGCATATCCAGGGCTTCCAGCGAGCGAGGTGAGCACCTGTCCGGGGTCGATATGTTTGGCGATTCCAAAGTCGGCGATGACGAGGTCGTCGCTGTCCGGTCGTAGGCTGAGGAGGGAACGAGGATCAGTGCAAGCTTTTCGTTGGGCGAGATCAGCTAGTCTACTCACTAGATGAGGTTCTCAGGCTTGAGATCACGATGCACGATACCCTTGGAGTGTAGATACCGAGTCCCCTCGAGCACCATCCTCACGACTCGGACCGCCTCCACCTCGGTGAACTTGCCGCGCCTCGAGATCTGGTCGAAAAGCTCTCCACCGGAAGCGAGTTGGAAGACGAGGTAGAACTTCTCCTTGCTCTCGAACCAGTCGTGGAACTTGACTGCAGAGGGAAGTGGGGCGGCGGGGGAGAGGGTCAGCTCGGCCTTTTCGAACAAGGCCTCGCAAACACTGCAGCTCACCGACGTTAGGATGATCGAGTCCCCCCAGTACGTGTACTTCATCAAACACGGCTTCCATGTCGCCCTTCAACGCCTTCTTCTTGATGACCTTGACGGCTACCTCGAGCTTCTCGCCATCGTCGGGCCGGGTCCAAGTCGCTTGCTTGACCCTGGGAAGCTCAAAGTGAGCTTGCTGTATCCCCTCATGCTTCAATGAGAAACAGCGACCTACTCCCCGAAAGCTCCATGGCCCTGTGAATCGGCACGCGTCAGGTTCAAATCGAGCAGTTGAGCGTAGGGGAGGACTCACGAGTACTTTGTGAAAGCTGTACTGCTGCTTCTTCTTGTACGATTCTGCAGCAGGCCAAAGGTCAGCATGTAGGAGCGGAGCCGTTGCGAGCGTTGGCGAGCACGCGCTAGCTCGTGCGGCGGCGCAGACTCACCAGGCTGTAGGAGAGCAGAAGTCAGCAGAGGCTTTGAGGTACACTTAGAAAGCTACCAACTCGCCTGCTTGCCCAGTCCTTCGAGTAGTCCCATCTTTCAAGCGAGTGAGTCCTATATAAGAGCACCGCGTGAGGGCGCCGGCTGAGTAGTGCAGAGAGTGAAGCAGAGGGTGCGGAGGGGCTGAGCGGATCCTGATGTACGCGTAGAGCTGATTGACGACGAGGCGAGGCGGTGCAGAGTGAAGAGGGCGAAGCAAGACCAAGAAGTCGTCCTCTGCGAACTTGCGGCGAAACAAGGTAGCTTCGCGTCCAAACCTACAGAATGATTCTGGATTGCTGGTCTAGTCTACCATCCAAACGTCTCGCTATGGCAGGCGATGCCTCCTCTGCGCGAGTCAAAGTTCGGCGATGTCAGCCACCCTTTCGCCGAGCCTCAAGCCCGGACTTGAACTCACACTTGAATAACTCGGTCCTTCGAGAGCCCAGCAATCGAAGCACGAACGTCAGAGACCAGCGGGGCCGTCCCACAAGTCCCCGCCGCTATCCCACCTCCTCGAGCAAGCCCCTTCGCAACGACATGGTCGAGAGTCTCCTCGACGGAGGCGGAGAGTACGTAGTCAAAGTTGGGTCGTAGAGGGGAGAGCTTGCCTCCAATTATGGGCGAGGAGGTAAAGCGAGACGACCCGGTGACTGTGATGGGGGGAAGGAGTGAGCGAAATTCGTGCTCGAGGCAAGCGCCGAGTACTGACCGTGTAGCTTGATGACTATCGAGAGAGTCGTGCAATCTTTCGCTTCCCCGATGAGCTTGTTCAAAAAGTCCTGGTACCAGTCGATGCATGAGATGTCCTTCACGCTCCTGGGAGTGCGGACAGGGTGAGCTCCGAGTGTTTCCCTTAGCGAGGTCAAAATCGGCGAAAGACTCACCAGACGAGGGTGACCGTGCGAGTGTAGATGCTTCCCTGACACGCTTTGCCAACTATATCTTCGAGCACCGATGCGGCGAAGGTCATGCCGCTGGTTCCAGCAATGAGGACCACCGTCTGCGATTCCGCGAAGTCAGAGAGCATGGGTCCTGAGGGATTAGTCGGTCAGATCAGCCTGTAAGGGGGCAGGATCATATCTGTAAATACCTCCGTAGGGTCCTGTAGGTCGTAGAAGATCAGCTCTGCTCCCAATCTTCGGTCAGAGCAGATCTCGGCGCACCTTCAATCGAGAGCTTGACGGTCCTCCCAACGCCGAAACCTCCCTTCTCGGACATAGCCATATGAATCGACGCGATACTGTTGAGCTTTCTCGTCCAATCTCCGGTAGACTTGGCGAGCAGGGTAAGCTTGTGCTGGCCGCTGAGAAGAGGCGGGGCCGAGTCAGCTTCATCGCCGAGCAACGAAAGAGACGAGGTTACGGGAGAGGAGAGCATCTGTGATCAGACAGACAATAGTGAGTATCGCTTCGAGGGACAAAGACAAGTAGCGCACGAAGCCGGGGCGTTGGCAATCGTGAAAGGATGACCCTCGCCGAGCAGGCCCTTCTGGGCGTAGGCACGCACCCAGACATGCTGACCTGCTCTCCATCCCTCCTCGACCCCATGAGCTTGAATCATGGTCATTCCACAGGCCACTGGGACGATGGTGGCATCCGTCACGCGAGTCTTGACGACTCGGAGGAGGAGCTGCGCCGAGGAAGGGTGAGCAGAGCTCGACAGACGTGCAGCGCCCACTCACGTCCAGACCGAATAAAGCCAGGGCAAAACTTGTGTACGATCGTGCGGACTGGGAGTGAAAATTGACGGCCACGATGAAGGTAATCCAGCCGGCGATGTGAGAGACTGAGCGCCGAGCCGTCAGGAAAAGCCGTTGCGCTGCCAAGGGCGTAGAGACCTCACCGAGAAAGAGCCGATAGCAAGTGTTACGGATGAACGAGATGGATGGAATGAAGACGAGACCCCTGCGGCGCATCAGTCAGCTCGAGGATCCATCTTGAGTCGGCTCCGAAACTCACAGGCCGATGATGGCGACCACTCCGGTCAAGTGCGTCGGCTTCGATAGAGTGAGTGGATAGTTTTTGAGTACTAGGCCAGTGTGCAGAAGTGAGCAAGCGACGATGAGTCGACCAGCGACTCGGTGGAGGAAGTTGACCTGCACAAAAAATCGCCGAGGTCAGCGTCGGGGCGGCATGGCTTGTCATGAAGTCGCACCTTCTCGTAGCTCTTGCCTATGAGGACCAAAAGACTGTTCTTCGTCGCCAGGAGGAAAACAGCTGGGATTTGAGCGACGCTGGAATATGGGAGAACGAAAGGATCGGTCAAAGCAAACGCCGCGGGAGCGCCTTTGCACGTACGCGAGGAGACCCGAACGGTTGTAGTTCGACGGACTGGCTCCGTTCCCTCGATAGAAGAGGAATCCGATGATGAGGCCTTGGTAGCCGAGGCAGACGAGCACTTGACCGCGGGTGAGGGAGAGCAAGGGGAAGTTGGGTAGGAGGAGCTTGTTGTAGGCGTAGGAGCAGCTGGATGTAGTCAGAGGGCGAGCATTAGGGACCGCTCTCTATGGTGAAGCGGGGTGGGCGGCACTCACCCGGCCATCACTGCCGATCTCGAGCTAATCGGCCTCGGCTTCGGTCGAGGGACGACCATCATGTGCTTCTCGCCCACTCCCCAGTCCTCGTTGGTGGGTTCAACACTCCCTTTCAACCTCCAGCCCGAGTTGAAGCGCTCGCTGGTGAGCCAGTCCGCCAACGCGGGGGAGGCCAACAGCACGAAGGCGAGGACAGCGACGAGGAGGGAGAAGATGAGGTAGTGAGCCGCGAGCTCGTTGACTGTGGTGGAGGCAAGTCTAATCAGCAAGCAACACAAACATAGAGAAATACCAAAGGCGTACAGCTCTCCTGCAGCATCATCGCCTCTGCCGCAGCGTTGGCTTCTCCTCCTCCTCCCCCTCCTCCCATCGCTCGTCTAACCTTGAAGCCTGCGTCTATCAAGGTCGTCTCATTGGTAGCGCGAGCTACAATCTTCACAAATCGAGTGGGGGCGCCTGACTGATGCATGGTGGCGAGTTTAGACAAGGGGAGACAAAGGGGGGGAGGTGAAGAGCTCGAGCCTGCTCAAGCTGAAGGGAGTGAGGGAGGTTGATGAGACGTGTCGGTCCTGCCGATGTTGTGTACAGCGTGGATGTACAGTGGAAGCGAGAGAGCAGAAAGACGAGAAGAGCGACAAGATGAGACGAAGGGAGAGAGACGAGACGGGCGACTGAGCGAGAGAGACGACGGGACCCGAGCTCAGCTGCGGTTTCGAGTTGCTCAGACGAGCGAGATTGACTTGTATAGTGCTTAATGTACGGTGAGGTTCAGTACGTCTGTAGCGCAGCAGCGTAGATAGCAAGCACCGTTCGCTTTCGCAGCGAGTTCGGCGAAGTCGTATCCCCGCGAAGACTCGCTCAAAGTGACGAAGGGGATAACGACGGCTCAAATACACAACTCTATAATCTTGAACCTCAAACAACAGCCTCAGTAGCCACAACCTCGCCCTCAGTCTTCTCCTCACCCTGCTCCCCCTCGTTAACCTTAGCCCTCTTCGCCTTCCGCCCATTCTCCTGCATCTCCTTGGCCCTCACCTTCTTCTCCTCTCTGAGAGCCTTCTTCCTCTGCTGCTTCTCCTTCTCAACCCTCGCCTTCTCCGCATGAAACTCGCACTTTTCACTTCCGGTCGCTCCGCCCGAGCCACAGCAAGCAAGGCAGGCCGAGTTGGTGCATTTCGAGGCGGCTGAGTTGGCGCAGGGGGTGGCGGTGGAGAGTGAATTGGAGCAGTTGTTGGTGAGGTAGTAGTGAGGGAACGAGTTGGAAGGATTGAGAGTTGGCGAGATGGCC
>MWVB01000053.1:49601-65116 GCA_003054985.1 Leucosporidium scottii | reverse complement strand
AGTGGTGTTGGGAGGGGAGGGCTTCAAGGGCTTCGAGTCGGGGGCGCCAACGTCGGCGGTGGTGGCGCTAGATTCTGTAGTAGATGGAAGAGAGAGGAATGTCAGCTCAACGCCCGTTGCTTCCTTCTGCTACAAAGCGACGCACTCACCCTCACCCTCAGCTTCCTTCTCCTCTTCCTCCCTCGCGCGCTTCGAACTCTCCTTATCCTCCTGCACCTCAGCGACGGGCTCAGCGGACATGACGCGCATGTAAGGCTGGGCATGCGAGTAAGGGATGACGCCAGCAAAGTCGCGGGTGACTTCCTCGTGCGTGAGAGGGCGGTGGGAGTTGGGAGGGAGGGAACCATCGGCGAGGTCGGCCTGCGAGCTCAGCAGCTGATCAGCGAGGGTCGAGGAAAATGGGGTAGGAGGGAAGAGAAAGCTCACCTGCACCCTCTTGTACATCTCATCGACGAAATCCTGGTACTGCTGCACCCTCTCGAGGTACGGCGTCTGCCTCCCACCTCCCGCCTTGCCCAGCATCTCCCTCGTATCCAGATGTCTCTGCGTCGCCCAAATCGGCCTAAAGAGCTTGAAGAGGTGGGCCTTGATGGCGGAAGGGCTGGTCTGAGTGGAAGGGAGGGTCCGAACGATGGCGAGGTACTGCGAAGCGAGCCAGGTGGAAGGAGCGTAGGCGGCGAGATCACGATCCCACTCGCCGACGAGTTGAGCGTCGCAGGCGTCGAGAGCGGCTTGCATGTCGGAGGGGAGGCAGAGGCGGTATTTCCTTCCTCCAGCGGCGTTGGAAGGGGCGAAGATCATGGGGTTGTAGAGATTTCCCTCTGCGCTCATGACTCCCACCGTCCCTGTCTGCTTCATGCAATCCTCGACCTCTTCTGCGCTGGGCACTCCTCCATTGGCGAGAACGGGTACTCGGTCGCCGAGCAGCTCGGAGACGGCTTTGATCTTGGGCCAGGAGGCGAAGCCCGCGAGACGGCCTTTGGCTTCGCGGACGCGGCCGTGAATGGTGACAAGCTGGGCGCCGGAGGAGAAGACGTGAGAGGCGTAGGCGAGGGTTCGGTCGAGGGTGGGGAAGACTCGGAGTTTGGCGATGACGGGGATGGTGAGATGGGTGTGGAGGTGGAGGACTGCGTAGCAGAGCGATGAGCGGTATTCGGTGAGAGAAGAGATACAGGATGCTCACTCATCCCTCTAATCAGATTCCACTCTTCCATCAAGAAAGCTCCATAGCGCCCCTTCTTCGCGATACCCTGCGGGCACCCCAAGTTCAAATCCACCGCATCGCATCTTCCGACCACCTTCTTCGCTGCAGCGAGCCACAGATCCTTGTCGTTGGCGCAGAACTGTACGACGAGTGGTCGGTCGTAAGGGGCGACTCCTTCGAGAGACTCGGGCGAGGTGTCGAATTGCTCTTCGGCGTAGCGAGGGTGGGAGGGCGAGCCGAAGAGACCGGCGTGAAACATGGGAGTGTAGGCGAGGGTGGCGCCGTGTAGACGGGAGAGGATGCGCCAGGCCTGCGAAGGACGGCCGAGAAAGGCGGAGGGTCAGCGAGAGTCAGACTGGGACGCGAGTCTTGCTTTCCCGAGCCAAGGAAAAGCTTCGAGTTCACCAAGAAGCCGACATCGCTGGAGACAAGCTACACCACAGCTCACTCTCGGCCGACAAAAGGCGCGAAGAGCTGAAGCCCGCCCAAAGCTCCTGCTCGTTTCCCAGAGCCCTGCCTCCCTTGACAGCTCCCAAAAAGTCTTCTGTATCTCCCCAAAGTAGGATCCGCCTACTCACCAGCTCTGATTGATCCACCATTGGCGCGACGACATATTTTGGCCGCCCGATCGAATCCCAGAATTGATGCCCTCCGAGCTTCTCATGCTCTGATACAGGTTGAGGGTCGAGCTGCAGAGCACTAGTGCTAGCTACTGGCGGAGGTGCTGGCTGAGGTGGTACAGCGAGAGGAGCGGCCATCTTAAGCTGAGACGCGCAAAGCGAACGAACGAAACGAGCTGGCGAAGCGGTAGGGCGAGAGAGGGCGCGGGCTAAGCCGAGTGAAGCCACAGCTAGTTGAGCTCGAGCTGTTGGCCTGCAGAAGACGTCGAAGCGGAGAAGCGCCGATTCCGTTCAAGAGAGACCTGCGAGGCGCGACTCGGCTTGGCCCCGTCCAAAACCGCTGCTGCTCGACTCGCTCTCGTTGGACGACGTGTAACGACTAGCAAAGGTGAGCAGATGCTTCAGCAAGCTCCTCGCTAACTCTGTAGGCTTCGCCGAGCCAGTGCCGCCGTCAGCGCTCGAGTGGGGGCTGTGCTCGAGGTGCGGTCAAGAGACGAGGCAAGGGGCTCGCAGAGAGCAGCAGCAGCTACAGCATACTGCATTACAGTCTCTCCTGCTTTACAAGCTGAAGCCGAGTGCTCTCTTGCGCTCGCTGGCCTCTCCCACTGTCATCGCAGTCGAGCGCGTTGAGCTGGGCCTTGGAGCTGCAGGAGGGTCTTCGGCGGACAAAAAGATGTGCTGTTGTACTACGCAAGGCGCTCAGCCACTCGGGGAACCGTCCAGCTGACCTCGGTCTTCCCTCCCTCGCCGCAGCCATGCCCGTCGAACTGCTTCCCTTCCCGCCGAGCTACTGCATCGGTGAGCCTTCACTGCTGCAACCAGCACTTCCAATCTAATCTCTACCCTACCCAGTCGGAGCCTACCGCCTCATCACCGACGAATCCCTCTGGCAGCCCGTCTGGTTCGTGCCCCTCCCTATCCCTCGGCGATACTTCACTGACCCTCTCTCCAAACGCACAGGAAACGCTCCCGCAAAACCCTCACCCGAGCCCTCTACCTCTCCCTTCCCTTCACTCTCATCTCCTACCCTCTCACTCGGCTCTACGTCACCCTCATCCTAGCTCGGTCGCCCTTCTCGCCCAACAATATCCATGATGCCGCCGTGTTGGGGGTTAGTGTGGTGAGGTATACGACGATGGTACTGGTGTTGGGTCAAATTAGCATGCTGCTTGAGTGGGGCTTGAGGAGGCAGTTGAGGAAAAGCAAGGAGGAGGTGTATGAGGCGACGGTGAGGAGTAGGGGGAAAAGTGAGTGTTTCAGGCTCGGTCTCATTCGTCGTCGTATCACTTACGCTTCACCCTGTCTCTGACCAGGCCAGGACTTCTGGGGACCTTACGTCGAGGAATGGCGAGTCCCTCCGGTCGAGCGAGCGCAGAGGGCCGCTCAAAAGGCGAGCTTCTACGACCGACTGGCCAGTCCTCTCGTGCGTCTGCTTGTCATCAAAGGTGAGATTCCTCGATTCCCCTGCAATACAGCGAGCTGACCCTCGCTCATCCTACAGTGCTCCTCACTCCCCTCAGCTTCATCCCTGGCCTCTCCCTCGTCGTCACTTCGGCGATTCGCTGCTTGACCCTCGCGCGTACCCTACACAAGCCGGTTAGCTTCCTTTTCTCACTTGCCTCGCCGACTCGCCAATCAAGCTGACGCCTCTCTCGTTCACAGTTCTTCGCCGCCAAGAAGATGAGGTGCGCCTCGCCTGCTCGGCGACTCTTTTCGGACCGCAATGCATGGGTCGCTGACCTCCGCTTCCCTCAAATTCAACAGCCCCTTCGAGACGGAGCTCTGGCTCACCGAGCGTCAAACCGAGTACCGCCTCTTCGGTTTCGTCTCTTCCCTCATGGAGCGCATCCCTGTCGTCGGCCTCATCTTTAGCATCTCGAACCGCATGTTCGTCCTCTTCCTTCTCACTCCTCTCTCTTTTCGCTGACCCTTCCTCTCTCTCCGTCCAACAGCGGCGCCGCCATGTGGGCCTTCGACCTCGAGAAGCACCAACACGCCTTCCGCTCGGGGGAACTGCAGCCGACGAAGGAATACTTCTCCAAGACTGCTGCTGCGGCTGCTGTTCCTTCCGACTTGCCTGAGGGAGCGGTGGGCGCGTTCCCGACGCATAAGGGACCGGTGAGGATCGAGAAGGATGGGAGTGAGGTCAGTGGTGGAGCGTTGCCGAGTGAGGTGAAGGGAAGGTTGGCGGGCGCGGGAGTGCCACCTCAGTTGCCCCCGAGGAAGTAGGTGTGTGAGCAATAGCTCGATACGAGTGATTTGTATCGCGATTGATAGCACTGCAGGTTCAAGCAAAGCGAAAGAAAGAGCTACCAGAACAAGCGCGTCGGACCGCCCGCCCTCGACCTTCGTCCCAGCTTCACTGCTCCTCCTCCATAGACTCAAGCAAAGAGATGAGCTTCAACCTAATTCCCCTCTCCGTGCAAGCCTTTTTCAAAGGGTCCATCTCATTCTCCCTCACGCTCGCCTCGCGCAGGCGGATCTCCTTCAACCTCGATCCTCCCCCCTTCTCCACCCATTTCCTCAGGCTCTCCAAACTCGGTCCCGCCGCAGGATTGAAAATTCCCCTGTTGAGGAGGATCCTGAGGACCTCGAGACGACGAGGGAGCCTGTCGAGGTCAATGCTGTTGCCGAATCCTCCGGCGCGGTAGTCAAGCTGGCGGAGGTTGGGGAAGCTCGAGATGAATTGCTGGATTTGCTCGATGGTCTCGGCTTCGTGACACGCGAAGGGGGCGTCGCTGAACATCTCGTCTACGCGGTGCTTGTAGGTGAGCTTCTGGACGCCGAAGTGGAGCTTGGAGAGAGGGCCGACGCCTTCCAACTCAAGGTCGGGGTCGATGCCGTGGCTGATGACAATCTTTAGAGAGGTGAGAGAGGGCGTGTGCTCGATGAGGGGGAGGAAGGAGGCGAGGTGGCCGTTACAGATGGTGAGGGAGCGAAGGCAGGGAGGCCCGAGAAGCGCGGAGGGACCGGACGAGATGAGCTCGGCTCCAGCGATGATGAGATTGACGAGGGACGTCGCGCGACTAAGGAGCTTGTTGACCTTTAGGGGTACGGCGACTAGAGGCGGAGAGGGAGTGAGGGCGAGGTGGAGGCGTTCGAGTTGAAGGAGGAGACGGCTGGAGCTCTTTGTCAGCGCGCGAAGCTGCCTGTTAAGGTGCGAAGACCTCTCGCGGCTCTCTCCTTCCGTCCACTTGTACGCTCCGAGCTTCAGGGTGCGAAGGTTGGGAGCAGCTCTGCGCCAAGGTCGTCAAAGAGGTCAGCTCCAATCGCTTCCACCAGCGCTGTAGTAACCGAAGCAGCCGAGCATACCTCTCCAAGTCCTCGATATGAAGTACAGCGCTGTCGTCGCCAGGGTAGTCTCGCTCGACGTGCACCCACTCCTCAATGAGGGCTCCAAGGTGAGGTTTGGCGAGGAAGCTGCTGACGATGGGTCCAGGACGACGATCGGACTCGTACCATCCGCGGTCGACCTTCTCCTCCGAAGCAAAGACTGTGTAGACGCTGTCGTAGAGCAGCTGACGTCCGAAGGAGAGGAAGCGACGGCTGACGAGGCAGCAAGCGTACCCGACGGTGTAGATCGTCACCCTCCTCTTGTTGAGATGCGCCTGGTTGAACTCGTACTTGAGCGAGTCGGGTACGTGGTCGAAGATGACGTGCAGTACGTCGTCGGGGAGCTCGGGCATGTCAAAGGGCGAAGCGACGAGGCGAGGCGAAAGTGGAAGATGAGGCAGGAAGGCAAGAGGTGAACTCGCTCGAAGCGGCTCTTGAAAGTCTCGCGAAGTTTGTGGTTGAACGGAGGGCTAGAGGAGAAAAGAAGTTACCTCGACAGCGGCTGAACCGGGAATCCTGCTCGTTTACAGCTACGCTGGAGGCTGGTCTCGCTCCGCCGCTTCCATCTCGGCGCAAGCCTGGTTCTCTCGTATCCGACCGTCTCTCCGAGATCGAATCCGCTCTCTGTACTCGACTTCAAAGCTGTTTACTTGGGAGCTTGACGATTATCCTGTTGCCTGCTCCCTGATGCAGTCACGGGTCAGCTCCGAGGACTCCCTCCTTTCCGCACTTTCGCCTTTCTTCCTCCTACCACAACATGCTCGAGCTTCTCAAGACCCTGCTGGAGTGGAGGTTGCACGAAGAGCCGACTACACCCTTCTGGGAGCTGCTCCGACCCTTCTTCGAGCAGCACGGCTACATCTTGTGGAAGGACGAACACGGCTTCGCCAAACCTCGCGACTACCCCGACGCCATTCGCGCACAGGACGACTACCACAACTGGGCGGACTTTATTGGAACGAGCGAGTCTTCCATGCCGATTGAGGTGACAATTCGACCAGCTCGCGCGCGAGAAAGAGCTCACCCCTTTTCTCGGCGCTCGCTTCACAGAGGCCGACTCTCTTCCCTGCTCGAACCAAGGATCGCAAGGACGTCATGATCCGCCTAGTTGCAAAGGGAGATCAAGGCCAAGAGCACTTGAAGATCCTCAAGCACCTCGCCGAAGCCGACGTCGAGAGGCAGCATGTCCTCCCCCTCCTCGAGCTGCTCGAAAAGGACGACATGGTCTTCGCGGTCTTCCCATTTGTCACAGTCAATGACATGACAGGATGGTTCGTAGATCTCGGCGAGGTGTTTGAATACCTGCGGCAGGTGTTTGAGGTGAGAGGTCCCTTTCTTGTCTCAGCCGAGGCCGAAATTGACGACTGGCTCTCTCAACAGGCCTTTGCGTTCCTTCACGAGCATCGGATCGCTCACCGAGTAAGACTGTATCTTCTTTTCGTCGAGGCTGCCCCTCATCAATCCAAACGTCGCAGGACTACGGCTCGGGAGAGGTTCTCGTCAACTTCGGCGGTGGGCGATTCGCGCTCGGCAGTCAGCTGAGTGACCTCTCCGTCAAGCCTTGGTCGTGGAGAAAATCCTTCGCCGTTTGCTACTGGATCACCGACTTTGAGCTCTCCGTCCAATTCGATGCCGACTCGGAGCCCTCGTCTCGCCTCGTCGAAGGCATCCCCTCGGCCGCTTGGGGTCATACTGACCAAGATTACCGCAAGGAGCTGCCGCTGGAGTGCCTGGAGAGCAAGCCGTATTGTCCTTTCAAGGCGGATGTCTTTCAGGTTGGGTTCTGTGCGTATGAAGTCTTCTGCGTGAGTCCCGAGGAGCAACGCCGAACTTGAAGCTGACCCTTTGCGATTGACAGAAAATCGAGACGTCGGAACCACTCCTCCAACTCCTCTGGGATATGCTAGTAGATGATCCCGCGACAAGACCTACATTCGCCGAAGCCCTCCTTCGCCTGGAGCAAGCACGAGCCGAGCTCTCCGCCGAAGCCCTCGCCGAGCCAGTCGAGGAGTCCTACTGCAACCCCAACGCTTCGCACCTGTTGGAAGAGAAGCAAGTCATGTTCTTACAGCTAGATCACTGCCAGCTGACTCTCTTCCTACAGCATGGAGGATCTGTTCAAGAAAGAGGTCGAGCACTCGGCGCTCCCACACCGGCAGTGGCCTGGCATCAAGAGGCGCGACATGGCGGAGCTGTTTGACGAGTTCGGGGCCGTGTGAATAATCTCTGAAGCTTGCGGATCGCTCAAGATCCGAACGATCGAATGGTCCAAGCCCCTCGAGAAACGAAGCGAACGCTGGCAGCTCACGCTCTCGCTCCTCCCAGCAGCAGCAGCAGCCACTCACTCGCGTCGCTTGCTCTCGACTCGTCGTGCCGCTCAGCATGGATGGAAGCTTACAGGATGCGCTCGAGAAGCTCTCTGTGCAGTCTGAGAGTACTACAGGTGAGCTACAGCTCGCGTCAGCGCCTCACCTCGCTCTCTCGCCTCAGCAGCTCCCGGAATCCCCGCTGAGATCATTCAGCACATCCTCAGCTACCTCGAACCCTACGACAAGGACACGCCCACCACCCTCCTCGATTGCCAGCTCGTCTCACGCTCGTTCGCCGCCGCTTCGCTCGCCCCCGTCGTCTGGCGCCCGCTCGTCAAAGCAAGGTGGCTACGAGGAGAGCTCAAGTACCCTGCTATAAAGCTGCCCCTCGATGAAGACCAGGACCTTGTCGACAAGCTGTTCCCTTCCCCTGCACGAGACGCACCCTCGGAGCCCTTCCTCGTCTTTCGCGCCCGCTACCAGATCGACCGACTCGCCGAGCAGCATTTCGAGAAGCTATCAGAGACAACCAACAATCGACTCGTCTCACTCGATACCCTCAACGCGCCAGGAGATCAAATTGACGATCTCTTTCGCGGCGCCAGCGTTACCGAGTCGACAGAGCAGACGACTTTGAGCGCGAGCTATTGGGTGGCCGAAGCTTACAGGATACAAAAACGATGTCGAGCAGTCGATCAGTGGATTCGTATCGCTTCAGACGAGACGCTCGAGCCAGACGAAGCTTTCGAGCTCGGCGTTCGCGCGCTCAGCGATTTCGCGGATTCGGTCGTCGACGATGTGAGCTACCTACCGGAGTACCGGCTCACGCGCTGACCACATATTGTTTACCAAGAGTGATCTCGAGTTTGACCAGCTGCTGGAGCTCTTTCAGGCGGCAGTTCCGATAGTCCGCGACCACGATTGCGGCGCTGGCTCCTTCGGGCTGCTGTTCCAGGTGTGGATGATGCTCGAGCGCTTCTTCAAACTGTTGGAGCTCGTGCTTTTGATGCCAGCCAAACTTCCAAGCTTGACCACGTGAGTCGGCTCAGTCCTTCCGCTCGCTGTCGCCGAGCGCGTCCCTGACAACTCGGATTCACCCAGCACTTCTACACTCCTGCCTTTCGTCTCGCCGTCTCGCTCGTCACCAGAAAAGGCTGGATGATCCTGATCATTCCGACGAGTACGAGCCGAGAGCCACCCACCACGGTCTCTACTACCTCGCGGCAATCATCGCTGTCGGCCGTCGCCTTCCACCGCCCTACACTCTGCGCCTCGAACCTACTGAGATCCCTCTCATCTTCCGAGTCTGCTTTGCTGAAGATGAGGAAACTGGGTGTCTCGTAGATATCACTGAGCTCGCTGGCTCGGCTCTGCGTCCGGAGCCGCAGGACGGATCGTGGAGAGACCACCGAGGCGAGCCTGAGCAGATGAGGATGATGGTGTGCCGGATTGTCCTCATACCCGGTAGATGTGTAGCTGATCCCTGCTTCCTTCCCTCATACAGTCGAGCCTCCTTGCGCTGAAGGTGCTCGAGTTGCAGGGCGACCCCCGCGCTTCGTTGGGCCAAACCACTCCGAAACGCTCGCCGTTGCCGCCGCTTCGATCTCGCTACACATCTCACCCATACCTTATGGCTTCGGGCCTACACGCCCTCCCTTCATCGACTGTTTCCGCCGCTCCCCCTTCGCCTACGACGTCCGCATTCTCGAATCGCTTCTCGCCTCCGACTCACTTTCGCCGACCCAGAGGAAGGAAACGGCTGAGCTTGCTCGGTCTCTTCGCTTTCAGGACGCACAGCCAATCGCTGCTCAACCTCGTGATCCTCGCTTCCCCCTCAAGCTTCGAGTCGGACAGCCATTCTGGAAAGGTGAGGAGCTCGGCGCTGTTGTCGGATGGGCTTCGAAGCCGGGCAAGAAGACGACTGGTACGTGAGATCACATCTCAAACCATTTCCCCTAGCTTCAGGACTCAGCTGACACCAGATCACCTGTACAGCTGCTCCTCGTCGAGGCCGAGGCGGCTCATCGAAACCCATCGCTCTCGCCCCTCGTCCCGACAGCTACTACCATCTCGCCGTACGTCTGCAGCTCTCCCTCCTCTTAAAGACTCAGATCATTGATTTCCCTCTACCTACAGATCATGGTACGCTTCGACATTGCTCGCGAGCCCATCTCGGTCGAGGAGCGCGACATCGACCTCGATCGTCAACCGACCGAGCAGGAGCTCGCTCGCTTCGCCGAAGATTGCGAGCTACTTGGACGCTACTTCGAGAAGCTCGATGTCGCCTCGGGACGCTTCCACGTGACGCCCGAGCTCGAGGCGAAGGACCCCGACGGCTGAGCGAGCGGCCGCGGAAGGTTTTGAGGCGGTGGCGGTGTTCTGTAGTTAGCTTGGAAACGATTCTCTACCCGCGCGGGTGGCAAAGCGAGGAGACGCAGCATCGGAGAGATCTCTCCAGCGGTCCTTCGGCGAGCTGTTCGCCTCTTGCAGCTTTCTCTCATGCTACTTCGCAAGGTCCGGGTCGAAGTCAAGAGAAGAAGTCGATGTATCACAAATAAGCTACACATCACAATCACAACTCATCAACGCCAGCAGCGACGCTACTCCTCGTGCTCCTCCTCCTCGGCGCGAGCGCTGGCCTCTCCACCTGCTCCTTCTCCGTCTCCTTGACCTCAACCACAGGCTTGACTTCATCAACCTCCATCTTGACCTCCTCCTTATCTCCCTCCATCTTCACGCCCTCCTGCTCCTCCTCCTCCTGCTTCTTCTCCAACTCAACCGCCTCACTAGCAGCCTTCTCCAACGCCTCCTTCTCCTTCTTGGTCATCCTCTTCTTCCTCTGCTTCTTCGCTGGCTCCACTACTCCATCCCCCTCCCCTGCCTTGACCCCATCAACAGCCACCTCCCCCTCATCCTCCAACCTCGAGGCCCCCTCCTCCGGATCCTCCATCCCTTCCTCCTGCGCGGCATCGGCAGCGGCGAGAGCAGCAGCGGCTGCTTCTTTGGCCTTCTTCTTGGGAGTGTTGGACTTGCGACCGGCGGTTTGTTTCGTCTCCTCGAGCGCAGGGGGACGGAGGTCGTCTGCTCGGTCGAAGAGGGGGTTTAGCGAGCGCTTGGCGGAGAGAGTGGAAGGGGAGAAAGCGTACCGTGGATCGTAGGCTTGAGGTCGTAGATCCTGAAGAGGTGGAAGACGGCTTGCTCCTTGTCCTTGGCTTCAATCATGAGGTCTGGAAGGTCGGGAGAGCATCAGCGCCGGGCAAGGTGGAAGGGGAAGAAGGGAAGGAGCTCACCGACGTCGTCCGGCAACGCGTCAGGCAGTCGCTGACAACGATCAGCATGGGCGCGACGTTCCTACAGTATCGCACGAAGGTCAGCTCACGTGCAAGAGGGTGAGGGAAAGGCAAAGACGAACCATGATCGTCTCGGCGCCCCTCCTCGGCTCCGACAAATGCTGCTTGACTTTGATACCCTTCCTCGACCAGGTAGCGAGGATACGAGGCATGAGATCTGCGGGGGTCTGGGCGGAGGGGTAGATCCAGTCGTGGTGGTAGTCTGTTGAACAGCGAGGCGAGAGAGGTCAGGGAGGAGGAATAGAGAGAGGATTGGGGGAAGCGTACCGAATACGAGAGGGATGTTGAGCTCCTCGCAGATGGGGAGAAGGTCGTCGACGTTGTAGCAAATCTCGTCGTTCTCGAGTACGAGCCTGTTGAAAGTGAGGAGAAGTTCAACTCAGCACGGCGCAGCCTTGGGCCTCGAGCAGAGCTACTCACCTCGCCTTGACGCCATCCGAAAGCTTGGCATAGTTCTCCTTGAAGCGAGCAAGAGCAGCTGCCTTGTCGCCGTACACGCCTCCTCCCTGTAAAGCGAATCAAGCGAACGTCAGCCGAGCTCGAGTTTCTCAAGCGCGGACACCGAGCTATGTGCGAGTCGATCGAAAAGCGAGCGTACGTGAATGATCATGACCGAGTCCTTGTCGAGCCCCATACGAGTCATCATCTCGTTGTGATACTCGAGGTCTCGGACGGCGTTCTCAACAACCTTGGGCTTGGGAGAGCCGAGCTGGGTGAACTGTGGGTGGCAAGAGGTGGTCAACTCTCGGTTTTTGCATAGTCTGCCTCTGCTTCAAGTGTCCATCGAAACGGTTTCCCCTAGCTCTCGCCTCAACGCCCACCGCTGAGGCGTTTCCCCCTTCCTCTCGACTCGGTTCACCATCGCCGAGCCTCCTCCTGGTCGCCCAACAGGCGTAAGGGACAGATTCGTGACTCACCTGCCCGGGATGGGTAGTCAACCTCACCCCCAACCTCTTGGCCGTGTCGCCCGCCTCCTTCAACTCCTTCTCGGCGTACTCCAACGAATACTCATAGTCGGGATGAGCAGCAAAAGGGAACATCTCGGACGACATGCGCATGAAGAAGATGTGGTGAGACGCGTTCCAGAGGATTAGTTTGGTGAGGTCCTGTGCGTGTGAGCAGGGGGTTAGTGGGTGTGAGAAAGGAGGGGGAAGAGGGATCGCAGGGGAAGGAGAAGGTCGAGGGAGGGGACTCACGGCCATGTTCTGTCGACCGAGTTCTTTGAGAAAGTCCATGCCATTCTTTTTGATCGAGTCGATACTGTAGGAGAGCGACCGGACGGAGGGAAGAGGGGGACGAGTCAGTCAGCTCACGGCGCCGAAGCTCCCTCCGCCGAACGAGAGCAAGCAGACTGACCGACAAGTCCTCGAACAAAAAACACTAGGCTTCTCCTTCCTCAGGATCGTGTTTAAGCATGCATAGCCGAGTCGTCCCCTAGAGTTCCGCGCAGGTCAGCTCGGCTCCCATCCCCCAGGCTCCCTCGCCGAGCGCGAGAAACTCACTTGTAAGTAGTGACCCTCTTCTCCACCTCGGGAATATCATACACCACCGGTTCCTTGGGTTTCATCTTCCTCGGCGCCCTCTTCTTCTTCACCGGCGTTTCTGTCACCTTCTCCTCCTCCTGCTCGCCCTCCTTCTCCTGCTGCTCAAGCTCAGGTTCAAACCCAGGACTCGAACTCCTCCCCCTCTTCTTACTAGGTATCATCCTACTGCCCCCTCCCCCAGCCCCACTCATAAGCTCCTCATCACTCCCCAAACTAGCCTCCCTCATCGACTTGCGAGCGCTCGAGGAAGCGGCGCGTTTCGCGGGCCTCTGGGCGGGGGCAGGGGGAGGGGAAGAGGATGCAGAACGGATTGCGGCGAGGGCGGTGGCTACTCCTGGTGGTAAGGATTTCGGTGGCATCTTGTTGCTCTTGCTGCTGTTGCTGTTGCTGGTTGGGAGGAGGGAGAAAGTAGCGACGCGCGACTGAGAGGCCAAGTGCCGCAGTGCGGTCATCGACTTGGGGCGAAGGCCAAGGGGTGAGAGCTCCAGATCGAATGGACGGTTTGGAGAGGTGATGATGTGCAGAGGTAGGTGAGGAGGCGTGTGATCTTTCGACTGTCAAGATGAGGCGCGATCAGAGCGATAGAGCTACAGAATCAGCTTTCTCGGCGATAAGCTCGGACGTCGAGTTGTGAAAGCGAGCCTAATTGTACTGCAGCAAATCTCAACAAGTGGTACAGTATTCTAATCAGTAGTAGTAGTGGGTGACAATAGCAGTGGAGCGGAGAGTGTCTATGTAAGCCTCGCGAGAATCAAGTGCGCCGAACCCCTCACTTCAGCCGAACAACGGTTCCCCCTCCCCCTCCCCCTCCCTCTGCGCAAGACTCCCAACCTTCCTCTCACACATCCCCTTAGCCGCCTCCCACCCCATCCCCGCACCCGACGACGAATAGCTATACCAAAAAGGCGTGGACGGTCCCGGGGGCGGCGCTCCTTCTCCCCCTCCCCCTCCCCCGAGTCCGAATCCGCCGAGGGCTCCCCATCCCTCCTGCTCCTCCCCAGCCACAGCGATCCGAGGTTCCGAGTGAGCTGAACCGAAGAAATAATCGCCCGAACCGAAGAGGGAGAGGGAGAGGGAAGGGTCGGCGTTGGCGAGTAGGGAGGAGGAGGAGGTGCCGAGCGAGGTGTAGGGCTCGAACTCGAGGTCGAAGTCCATTTCCGAGGCGGAGGAAGGGGAGGAGGTAGTGGTGGAGGAGGAGGAGGGGAAGGTTGGTGTTGCCGATTTGGAGGCGGAGGGGAGGGACCAGTCGAACGAGGAGCCTGGAGGTTCGGCGGTGGGGAGGGAGGGGGAAGGGGAGGGGAAGGGCATAGGAGGGAGGGCGAGTTGGAAGGAGGGAAGTTGGCGACTTTGTACCATTGATGGGATTGAGTGAGGCACTGCTGCTGCTGCTGAGGCGGAACCGACGAGAGAGGGCGAAGGCGAGGTACGGTCGGGGTTCGGCGCTGGAGCTGCCATTGGGAGCAGAGCGATGGCCGACGCCGACGTGTCCCTCGAGATCGTTGACGTGGTGGTGGCAGCGTCCATCAAAACTGGTACTGGTGCCGTGGCAATCGGTTCCGACGCTGTAGTGCAAGTCTCGGAGGTGGGTTCGGACCTCCCGCTGACGGTGGCCGCCGCCGAACGACGAGGTCGTTTGCTGATCCTTGGTGCGGGAGTTGTAACCTCTTGATCCTCCTCATCCTCATCACTACCATCCGAATCGAACGTTTGTTCTCTGGCTCTCCTCCTGCGACGTGTCGACCCTTGAAGAAAGTCGAGTCAGCTTCCACGCCGTCGATCCCTCGTCGTCGCCGAGAAACGCGCGTCTAGCGGCAGCAGTTAGCAAGGACTCACCTCTGGAAGCAGGAGCATCCCCTTCCTCCGAGCAGCGACCGTTATTACTACCATGATATGAGCAAACTACTTTCTCCAGATCATGCCCCTTGAACTTGGCTGTCGAGAAACGAGCCAAGAGAGATCAGCGGGGGCGGTTCGCACGAGGTTCGCATCGCAGCTCCTCGAGGAGAGAGAGAGAGTGCACCAGACAAACTCACCTGAACGGAGGCAGGCGTAGCAGGGTTGACCGTCTGCACCTGTACAGCGAACACGGCGGGCTTTACAGCGATTGCAGGCGTCGCCCTTCTGCTTTGGAGGAGCACCTGCAGCGGGCATCGTGCGAAGCGCTGCGAAGCCTGGGGTGAGATGCAAGAGGGAGGGGAGTTTGAGGCTGAGGCTGTAGGGCGGTCGAGTTGACTGTTGCGTTGTAGTGAGATTGAATCTGTAAAGTGACGAGGTGGTAGCAAGGAGAACCAGGGGAGCTCGCTGCTCTTAATCGGCCCCAAGTCAGCGAGGCCGGGGAGTTCTCCTAAGGCGATGCCCCTTCGCAAGTCCGTTACTTATAGCGGACCGCTTTCTCGCACTGTACGATCGCATCATTTCGAGTCACTAAGTAGCGAAGATACGCCCCGATGAGAGCTTTCCCCTATCGAGCTACAGTACAATTCGACTCGGCCGAAGTGACACTTCTCGGAACCCAGCTCGGAGATCCGTTGGGAGGGAGAGGAGGTGTAGCATGGTAGATTCGATGTTCTGTAGCTGTTGAAGATATCTCAGCAAGCACTTTTGGCCTGAAAATCGCACCTGCTAAGTAAACCGCTACATCATCTGAAACCTCGAGCCAGCCCCCTCCGAGCGTCAGCCTCTCCGTGCTGCTTCTCCTCTTGCCTCTGCCTTCTCTTCAACGACTTGTAACGCTTGTAACGAGTAAGTTTCACCTATCACTGCTCTCCCACCTTCTGTAGCTCATCACACAACTCTCCAGCCTTGACTCCGCTCACCGCTCCGCCCTCGCAGCAGCAGCCCCACTCTCATCTCCCAGCAACCCCCCAGCTCTACTGCACACACACTCGACCATGCCAACCCCACCGAGCACACCAGTCGGTAACACTCCCAACTCACTGACCAACCCTTCCGCCCCTCTCTGCATCACCCCCCCTTCCCACCGTCGTCATGCCGCTCGACTGGCTCGATGTGCGTATGTCCATGCTCGTTCGGGGGGAGCTGGAACGGAAGCGCGGGGTGATGGGGTGGAGCCTACGCCTGTGCGACGCGGGTATAATGCTGAGGAGGTGGAGAATCGAAGGCGGGAGAGGAGGTCCTGCTTCCACTCGGGGATC
>MWVB01000053.1:0-47021 GCA_003054985.1 Leucosporidium scottii | reverse complement strand
GTGGGGGTGATCTGACCATAGAAGTGAGTGCCGAGGTTGGCGAGGGAGAGGGAGAGGGAGAGGGACAGGGAATGGGAGGCATGGAGGAAGGCGACTTTAACCGCCCCGATGATCCCCAGGAGGAGGAGGAGGACGACGATGCCACTCCCGCTCCTACTTCCTACTTCCTTCGTCTTAAATCCCCCTCCCCAGCTCCTTCAGCCTCAGCATCCAACCACCTCTCCCCCGGCGCTCATTCCCCCTTCCAACCCTCCCGCATCTTCAACCACCACCAACACCAACCAACCCCCGATCCCATCCTCACCGCCTTCGACACTTCCCTCGCCGCCACCTCCAACTCCAATTCCAATGATTTCTCCTCCTCCTTCCACCTTCACCACCACCACACCAATGATCGATCAAGGAGGAGCCCTTCGTTCGACGCTTCTATTGTTTCGGTTAGGACGGATCATGATTATGAGGAGGAGGAGAGGATTGTGAGGGCGTTGGAGGAGCAGAGGCGAGCGGGGAAGGGTCAGCAGCAAGGCGGTGGGACGGGGTTGAGGAGGAGGATGCCCGGTCCGCCGGGGACGGCTGCGGCGTCGGTGTTGGGCGAGATTAGGGAGGAGAGGGAGAAGGAGGAGACGGGAGGTGGGTTGGGCAAGAGGTTGGGAGAGGGAGTGAGACCGGTTTGGAGGGGCGCGGACAAGGTTGTGGGCTGGGCGAGGAATCCGTTGATTGATTGGGGGAGGGTTTGGAAGGCGGTGGCGGTGGTAGGGGCGGTGTTCTGGCTTTACTTTGCGTTAAGGTGAGTTTGGGGGGGCTCGGCTTTTCGTCGGCGGGCGTCGAAGCTGACTGTCTCCTTTCACCTCATATGACACGACAGGTCATCTCCTACCCCTCCCCCTCCTTCGACTCCCTCGCGCTCCTCCTGGAACCCCTTCTCCCGCTCTCCCCCTTCCAACCCTCCCGCATCTTTCGTCGCGCCCGACATCCCCGCCGACTCCCTCCCCGCTCTCATCTCCCGTCTCACCCTCCTCGAATCCGCCATGGGCGAACTCTCCACTCTCTCCACCTCGGAACGTTCTCGCTCGTCCTCGGATCGTCAACTCCTCAGCCAACTCGGCCAGCAAGTCGCTCGGGTCGAGACCGGCCTCGATGCCGAGAGGTCGAGGGCTGCTAAGGCCATCGAGGAGGGCAGTAAGGAAGGCAAGAAGGAGGCTAGGGAGTTGGAGAGGACCATCAAGATCGTCAAGACCGACCTCGACTCGCTCGTCGCCCGCGTTCGGACCCTCGATTCCGACCGTCAAGCCGACGCCTCCTCCCTTCGTCAACTCGAATCTTCCATCCAAGACGTCGGCAAGGAGATCGCGCAGCTCGGCACCAAGGTCGCGGTGTCCAAGGACGTGAGTGCGGGGGTGGATGGGGAGAGGATTGCGAGGATCGCGTTGGAGGCGATTGAGCAGGTGTTGCCGAGCAAGTTGGCGGTTAGGATGGATGGCAAGGGCAAGTTGGAGATTGATCCGGCGTTCTGGAGGTACCTTAAAGAGGCGTTCGCGGGCAAGAATGAGGTGGAGAGGATCGTCAAGAATGAGGTCGCTCGTCTACCCGCGGGAGGATCGTCGTCGAAGGAGAAGGAGGCGCCTCAGGTTATCGTCAAGGAGCCACCGAGCTGGGACGACTTCCTCGCTGCCAATGAGGTCTCGTTGCGCACTTGGGTCACCTCGGATCTCGCCTCGAGGACGGGATCCGACGCCATCGTTTCCAAGAGGACGTTCATCGAGATGTTGAGGAAGGAGCTCAAGGTGCTCAAGGCCGAGTTTGAGGCCAAGGCCAATGAGAATGTGGAGAAGATTGGGCAGGAGTTGCTGGGCAAGGTGGCCAAGCAGGAGGAGATGAAGAAGAAGGATTCCCTCGCCTCGCATCTCAACCCTTTCCATCGCTCTCCCTCCTCCTCCAACCCTTCGACCATCACCGTCAAGACTCCCGACGGTCAGAACCTCACTTCCATTATCACCACCCTCGTCGATTCGGCCCTCCTCCGCTACTCCAAGGACGTCCTCGCTCGCCCCGATTTCGCTCTCTACACCGCCGGTGCTCGCGTCATTCGTTCCCTCACCTCCCCGACCTACTCCCCTCAACCTCTCACTCGCACCCGTCGCGCCCTCGCCTGGATCTCGGGCACCCATCTCCCACAAGGAAGGGCGCCCATCACCGCTCTCCACCCCGACACTTCGCCAGGAGCGTGCTGGCCTTTCGAGGGACAGCAGGGACAACTGGGGATTCAGCTGAGTAGGAGGGTCGTACCGAGCGATGTCAGTATCGAGCATGTGTCGGTCGATGTGGCGGTTGATGGGGAGGTGAGGAGCGCGCCGAGGGAGTGGGAGATGTGGGGTGTTGTGGAGGGGAAGGAGGATGTGAGGAGGTTGGAGGAGTATAGGAAGGAGGCCCGACTCGCCGCCAACGCCGCTGGATCGGAAGACGTCGACGAGGCGCTGGAGAAGGCTCTTTCCACTTCCCTTCCTCCGACGCCGAATCACCTCCTCCTCGCTCATGGCGTGTACGATACGACCCTCCCTTCCCCCGTCCAGACGTTCCCCGTTACCGTCGAAGCGAGGCAGTTGGCCATTCCGGTGCAGACGGTCGTGTTGAGGGTCAGGAGCAACCATGGCGAGAAGGCCTTCACTTGTCTTTATCGCGTCAGGGTTAGTGGGAGAACCGAGGAGATGGTCAAGAGGGAGCAGGAGGGGGAGGAGGCTTAGATGTGCATCGCTCGGTGTTCGTATCCATACTTCTCTTTGGGCTAGTTTCTCCCCTTCCCCCCGTCGTTTTTTCGGATTCTCTCTCCCTCCTCGCATCTCGTTTGTGCTCTGCGCCCTACCTTCTCTCGCTTTGATACCCCCTTTGAAAGGTCTTTGATTATGAGTACACACCAAAAAATCAGCGAGCGAGTTGCCAGAGCTGCACAGAGGCCAGCGACGAGCGAAGGAGCGAGATCGGCGCCGAAGTGGAAAAGGGGTCGAACCTTCTGCAGCATGTCTGGAGGGAAGTAAAAATCTGCTTCTAATCTCTTGCACTGCTTTGCCCGACTTTGAGCCCCTTTCGAAGGTTGAAATGCAGAAGGCTGGCCGAGCTGGCCAGAAGGGGCGAGCGACCCTCCCGCTGGTTTCCCTCCTCCCACATCCTCCCTTCACTCACTTGCAAGTCTCGCTGCTCCTTTCTCAGGCCTCTAACTAACTCTCTAGCCCTGCAGACCTCCCTCAAAATGTCCACCGAAGAGATCCAAGTCGCCCCCGCCGTCGAGGAGCAGACCGCCGCCGCTCCTGAGACCGCCAGCCCGACCAAGCGCGCTGCTGAGGAGCCCGCAGAGGCTACTGAGGCCAAGAAGTGAGTCCGCCTGCCTGGTGTAGCTTAACAGGCTGTGAACAGCTCAAGCAGGCAACGCGACGCGTCCCCACCTTTCGAAACTGACCGCGCTCGCTCGTCTACAGGGCCAAGGCTGACGAGCCCGCTGCTGCTGCCGAGGAGGAGAAGGAGGAGGAGGCTCCCGCTCCCGCTGCTGAGGAGAAGCAGGAGGAGGAGGTCGACGAGGACGTCGTTGGTGAGCCTGGAGCCCGCCTCCCCTTCAGCCTCGCGCTGTAGCTCAACTGACGCGTCTATTCTACTCTTATACAGCCGACCTTTCTTACCTTGACTCTTCCAACATCATCGAGGGTCGCCGTACCCGTGAGTAGCTTCAATCCGCTCGACTTTATCCGCTCAGGACGTGTTTGCTAGGCCTCAGAGACGCGTGCTGACGTGATTCTTTGCTCTATCTACCACCCACAGGCGGAAAGAAGGTCGACTACAGTACGTCTACGCTCCACTCCTCCACAACGCGCCCACTGACCCGCTCTGCCTCTGCCCCCCCCACAGCCAAGATCGAGGGAGCCGACCAGGAGGACGACGATGAGGACGATGAGGATGCTCAGATTGCGCCGGAGAAGGCTGAGGATGCCGAATCGGAGGAGGAGAACGATGAGGAGGAGGACGATGGTACGTTGCATTCGCTGCCCGCCCGCCCGCTGCTCCGCTGACCTTTGCGCTCCCTCGTTTCTGCAGCTTAAATACGATCTCTAGCTTCCGCGATCCCCCCTCTTTCCTCTTTCCATCAGTATCAAAACCTAGCTCCTCTCCCTTGACCTCGACTCGCCCTTCACTCCCCTGCGTCCGACTCTCGGCGCTCCTTCTCCTCGCGTTGCTTTCTGTTGTCGGAAAAGAGCGGCTCAGGGTCGCAAGAGCAGATGGTCTTAGTGGTGTTGGCGTTTAGCTGGCTGTTGGGCGTCTCGGGTTGGTCCTTGTTCTTGAATCTCCGTCTATCCCGACTTCGCGTCGAGTGCGAAGCATTGTGAAAGGCGTTGCAGCGCGAAAGAGAACTAGCAAGCAGCAGCGAGAAATAGAGAGAATTGCTTGAGCTCTGCTGAGCTGTATGACAGCTCCGTTGCTTCAAAGTGCCCCCCTTTGCGAAACGCGCGAAAGAAGCAAGTCGGCGCTCGCCAGCGGTTGCTCTCCCGCCTCATCGTCTTCATCTCAAATCGTCATGGACCAACTTCTTGCTTTGCTGCAGAGCACGCTCGACCCCAACCCCAACGCACGCGTACAGGCCGAGCTGCAGCTCGCTCAGCTCTCGACTCAGTCGGGTTCGTTTCGCTCCCAGCTCTCTTCGCCTTGACCGCGCCTCATCGATATGCTTTGACCTACAGAGACCGCTCTTGCCCTCGCTCGCATCACCACGGAAGCTTCTCTCGAGCTGCACATCCGTCAGATGAGTCTACAGCAGAGCTCGCGCCGTGCTCGCTTTTTGGCGGTCGACGCGTTCGAATGGCCTTGTAGCTGACCGTGCGCTCCGGGGGAATAGCTACGCTGCTGGATTTGCACTCAAGAAGTATGTCAAGGAGTTCTGGTCGCCCTTCTTCCCTTCGTTCAAGGGACCCGTCGCTACCAGCCCGGAGGTGCGTTCGAATTGATGGCTTGAGGAACGAGGAAGCGCTGACAAGCTATACGGAAACAGGTCAAGGCCGAGATCCGCTCTCTCATCTTTGCTGGGCTGTCAGACCCAGTCAGGAAGATGCGCCTCGCTTGCGTGAGTCCGAATCCATCTCCTTCGCAGGCCCCTCGCAGCTCGCTGACGGGGTTGCTTCTGTTCTACACGCCATCAATACAGGCCGTCATCATCTCGGACATTGCTCACCCCGACTGGCCCGACGACTGGCCTACCCTCATGTCACAACTGCTCGCTCTCGTCGGACCCACCAGCTCGCCCGATGCCGTGGACGGAGGCATGCGAGTCTTGCTCGATTTTGTCGGCATCGACTTGACCGAGGATCAACTTCTCCCCATCGCACGCGAGATGCTGCCCCAGCTCCTCGCCATTCTCGGATCGCCTCAGGTGAGCTCTCGGTCTTGCTCCTCCTCGCTCGTCTCGCTGACCCTTCACCGCTCTTCTACAGACCCACTCGCCCGCCACTCGCGCTCGGGCAATCCTCGTCTTCAGGCAATGCGTCATGACCCTCTTCACTGTCAAGGACGAGCATCCTGCCGCCGTCAAAGCCGCCATCGGCGAGATCCTGCCTCAGTGGATCGACGCCTTCCGGCAATTGCTCGAGTTGGACGTCGTGCAGGAGCTGCAGGGAGCGGGAAACACGTGGGAGGGACTGGCCATTAGGAAAGCGATCTACGATGTACGTCCCTGCGCGCTGGACGAGGCGATACAAGAAGCTGACCTCGGCGCAATCCTGACAGGCCCTCGAAGTCATCCTCAACTCCTTCCCCAGCGCTCTCAAGGCCTCCCTCCCCCACTTCCTCACCATCTCCTTAACTCATCTCACCGCCCTGCTCCCCATCTACCACACCGCCTTCCTCTCCTCGACCTCCGATTTCGACGTCCCCGCCCCCGTCGAGGAGGACTCGCAAGTCCCTTCCGACCTTCCCGGACTTGCGGCTACTATCGTCGACTTCTTGTGTCAGGCTTGCAGACGGAAAGCGGTGAAGGGACTGTTTGTGGAGGGTGGGAGGGCGATGGAGATGATGGAGGGGGCGTTGGATTCGGCGATGGCTTATGCGCAGATGACGACGGATGATGTGAGTAGCAGCCCTCGAGCGCTTTGTGATGTCTGAGCTCCAGCTGACCCGCTCTGACGCGCTACAGGAGGACAGCTGGGCATCCGACCCAAATGCCTTTGTCGCCGACGAGGACGATGAAATGATCGCTTACAACACCCGCGCCGCTTCGATCGACCTCACTACGGTGCGGGAATACCCTTCCACTTCTCTTTCGTCCTCCAGGCTAATCTCACCTCGCTCTCCACAGGCCCTCGTCGACGCTTTCGAGACGACCGCGCTCTCCTCCCTCTGGTCCGCCTTCCAGCGTCGTGCTGCTCAAGCCGACGCCGCCCGCGCACAAGGCGATGCAGACTGGTGGAAGGGCTACGAGAGCGCCTTGGCCATCGTTGGAGCCGTTTCCACCGACTTGCTCGTTCACGTCCAAGAGGCCGCCGCCGAGGGACAGCAGCCCGTCTTCGACCTCGGCGTACTGTTCACTAGCATCGTTCCTACTTATCTAACCACGTCGGGTAAGTGATCGCTTTCCCTCTCCCTTGCTCGAGCCCCGCGCTGACCAAATCCTCATCGCAGACATCCCTTTCCTCCAAGGCCGCTCCTTCGTCTTCGCCAGCCAGTTCTCGCAGGCTCTTCCAGCAGAGCTCGCCAACCAGTACATCGACGCAGCGATCCAAGTCCTCGGGGCTGCTGAGGCTGGCGTGCCAGTCAAGGTCTCGGCCGTTCGCGCTCTCAACAAGTAAGCTCGGCGCTCCTAGATACGCTCAACGCTCTGATTAACCGCTCAATTCCCTTCACAGCTTCTTCCGTCATCTCAAGGATGTCGTCGAAACCGCCCGCGCCGCGCAAACGCTTGGCATGCTCCTCCCCCTCCTTCCTCAGACGACCGAGAACACCCTCGTGCTCGTCATTGAGACCATCGAGTCGACGCTGAAGGTCAGTGGACCCAGTCTCGACCAGGAGACCTGCTCCACTCTCGTCAAGATGATCCTCGAAACCTGGTTCGCCAAGCCCGAGGGTGAGCTTCGCCGAATCGCTCACCTGCTTCGCGCGCTGACCCACGCTCCGCCTCACAGATCCCATGCTCGGCGTCACTGTCGGCGAGGTCTTCGCTTCCCTCTCCGCCGCCCCCTCCCTCGCAGTGCAGCACGTCCTCCTGCACGAGGCTCTACCCCACCTCACCGCTTCGATGGCTCAAATCCGGATAGACCCCTTCTCCCCTGCCGCCGCTGCCGCCATGGACATTGTCGATAGCATCTTTGAAGGTCGGCCATCACCCTTGGGCGAGGGATTCTTCGCTGCTGTTGCGCCGACGCTGTTTGAGGTGTTGGGCGTGAGCGAGGATCGGGATATCGTGCAGACGGCGTTGAACATCATCACGAGCGTCGTGAGGAAGGATGTGGATCAGTTGCTGAACTGGTGAGTACTTGCCGTCGTTTGGAGCTCGGAGCCGAAAGCTGAACTCGCTCTCCCTGTACAGGCGCAGCGAGCAAGGTCAAGCAGGACTCGAGCTCGTCCTGGCTCAGGTCGCCAAGCTTCTGGAGCCCTCACAGTCGGAAGCTGGCGGACTCTTCGTCGGCGACCTCGTCATCCACCTCATTCGTAAGGCCGGCGGCGCCCTCGGCCCTGTTCTTCCTCAGCTACTCGAGGCTTTCGTCAACCGTCTCACTACCGCCAAGACGGCTAGCTTCTCGCAGGTAAGTCCATCAGGCCTTCTTCCGCACGAGGCCTTGGCTGACCGCCTTGCCTCTCCTCCCCTTCAGTCCCTCATTCTCCCGTTCGCCTACCTCGTCCACACTCAACTCGACACCGTCATCTCGCTCCTCGAGGGCATCACCGTTCCAGCACAAGGCTCTACGCCTGTTCAACCCGCTCTGCATATCCTTCTCTCGTCGTGGTGCGATAACGTCGACGTCTTCCAGGGCTTCTGGAATCTGAAGGTCAGGTGAGTCGTCTCTTCGCTTCTCCTGGAGACTGGTGCATCTTCTGACCGCTTTCTCGCATCGACAGCACGGTTGCCATGACGCAGCTCTACCTCTCGCAGCGACCGAGCTTGCAGCAGACTCAGGTCAAGGGCGACATGCTTCTCACTGCCGAGAACACCAACACCATCATGACTCGCACTCGGGCAAAGAACAGTGAGCTTCTCGTCTTGAATCTCGTACAGCTGCTGACCTCTTTATTCGACTCGTGCAGACCCCGATCAATTCCCTCCGATCCCCTTCCCCGCCAAGGCTCTCAAGATCCTGCTGCACGACGCTCAGAACGCTGCCGTCGATGGGGTCGGAAGCAAGCTCGAGGGAGAGGATGCCGAGTCGGATGATGGGGGGAGTTTTGTGACGCAGGAAAGGGAGAGGACGAGCTCGGCGCTGACCGTCCTTTCTCGCTCGCAGGATGACGAGTGGGCTGACGAGGGCGGAGAGCTCGCTTCGGGCGACAAGGACCTCGACTTCCTTTCTGGTGAGCTTTGGCACCTCTGCGCCCTCCCGAGCGCCTGCTGAACTACCGTCTTCGCACAGATCTGCTCGGCCGCGATGGCTCGCTCTCGCGGTACCTCGACGGTGACTCTGAGGATGGAGAGGCCGATGCCTCGGAGGACGAAGATCTCAAGGACGACCCCATCTACACCCTCGACATTCAGGTGCGCTTCCTCTTCCTGCGCCGAGTCGAGAACGCTCTCTGACCTCCCTTCCTCGTGCACAGGCCCACCTCTTCTCCTTCTTCCGTCAAGCCTACGAGTCGGACTCCAACTCATTCCGTCAGCTCGCCGAGCAGTACCTCACTCAGAACGAGAAGGACGTTCTCGCGCACATCCTCTCCTCGGCGTAGCCCTTGCCCTTCGTCCCCCCGTCCGATACCCTGGCGCCCCAGTAAACAAACTTCCAATACCCTCTTACTCGTGCAATAGACTCGCAGGTCTTTACTTACCTTCCCACGATCCGTGAAGCGAGAGCAGAGAGTGTTAAGCTCGAACGCCAGCTCGTATCCGGGTCGAGCCCTGCTTCTGGTCTCTTTGCCTCCTTCGCGAGCTGGGAGAAAGAAAGCTGTTTTTTTGGATCAAGGTACAGAGCACGCCTCGCAACCTTTCATCGCCACTCGCTCAGCCGCCCGGGTACTTCGCTTCGAGCTCGGGCGTCAACTCAAAGCGTCCCGAGGCGACATCGAGCTTCTTGAAGTAACGTCCGAGCAGCTCACATCCATCGGCAAAGCGAGCGAGCTCCTCCTCGGACGGCTGACGGTCGACGTCGATCTCGCGCTCCTCGACCGAGATGGGCTCGCGGGCAATGTCGAAGGATTCCATGATCTGTAGTTGAGGGAGACGTCAGCGACGAGACTGAGAGACGAAAGAAAGGAGACGCACGGCGAGGTAGTAGGAGCTCTCGGAACGCGGAGCGAGCGACAAAGGCTTCGCCGAGCCGCCTCGACCTCGACGAGGGGTAGCTGTCCTAGAGAGAGGCTGTCGGCTCAACCTTGCAGTGAGGTGAAACCCCTCAGGGAGGCAATCTCACTCACCAGTCATCTTCTTGCCCGGCCTCGAAGCCCATCCGACGACAACACCGAGCTCCTCGCCTTTCCAGAATGGCTGACCGACTTGAAGTGCGAGGGTGAACCCCGCAGCTCGGTGCTTGGGAGTGACATCCTCGGCATCCTGCAGGCGCAGGGAGCGAGCCAGTATGGCGGTCTCCTCCCGTTGAGCTGGCGTGAGTGAATCGGCCGCGAGAAGCGACTCGAGGATCCCGACGTCGTAGGCGAAGGAGGAGAGGCGGAAGAGGTCGATGAAGGGGGGAGCTGGAGCAGCAAGGTGGTGGTCTGCGGGAACGGGTGCGATTTGGAGCAGCACTGAGGCGCCGGCGCGAGCGAGCGTCCCGGGCGTCGTCTGGTCAGGGGAAAGGCCTTGCTCATCGTGCGTTTCCAGCACCTGCACCGCAAGAAGGCTCGGCTTTGTAGGGGAATAGTAGTCAGTGCTTCAGCCACCACCACATGGAGCTACGAGAAGCGACCCACCAAGAGTTTCGTGAGTCTGTTGAACTCGAGTCTGTTGAACTCGGGGATGAAATCGGATCTGCTCTGGGCGTTGCTCGGCTCCAAGCTCAGCGCGGCGCCTCCCAGCTTGCTCAGGTCGATGAGGAACCCAACGTTCTCGTCCTCGACCAAGTAGACGCGAACGGTGTTGCGAAATGGCGCCAGACGAAAGCGAAGGGTGCAAGGAGCTGGAATTCGGCGACCGACCGCGACAATCGCGGCAAGAAAGCAGAGCGGCGCATGGGTAGCCTCGTCGGGTAGCTCAGACGTCGAGCCATTGGCCTTCGACTGGAGATGCGCTTGGGCGACACGGAACGCTACTCCGAAGAACAGCTGCAGCAGCCGACTGTCAGCGCGCGCTCGGTGCAAGACAACCAGCGAAAAAGGTCACCTGATCCCGTTGGAAAGCATCCCCCGCCTCGACTACGCGCATACCAAGTTGGTTCATGATGCTTGTGATGCTAGTCCACAGGAACAGGAGCATCGCGCTTGACGAGGTCAGCGAGAGCAGCGCACTGGCAGTAGGCTGCAGAGGCGGCGCCGACTCCAGCATGTAGCGCACTGCGAAGTCGATCTATGCAAAGCGATAAAAATCAACGTGGGCTCTCGACATCCTGCAGCCGAAGAAGCTCACATCATCTACCATCGGGTCCGCAAAGTCGCTGAGCGCACAAGCGCCGAGCTCAAAAGCCTCGTCGGGCTCAATCGCGTCGTTTGAAGCCAGATGGATCCACTGGTCGACCGAAACACCTCGCCTTTTGAGTCTAAAGGCTTCGAAAGCCCAGTATCTCCTACTCAGCTCCGCTCCGTCGCTCAACTCGTACTTTCGAAGCCGGTGAAAGACGTCGTCAATTTGGTCTCCGAGAGCGCCGAGGGTGTCAAGCGAGACGAGTCGATGGTTGGTCGTCTCGGCGAGCTTGTCGATATGCTGCTTGGCGAGTCGGTCGAGCTGATAGCGGGCGCGAAGGACGAGGAAAGGGTCCGAGGGTGCGTCACGAGTAGGGGAGGGGAAGAGCTTGTCGACAAGGTCCTGGTCTTCATCGAGGGGCAGCTTCGTAGACGGGTACTTGAGCTCTCCTCGTGTCCAGTATGCTTCGACGAGCGGGCGCCAGAGGACGGCGGCGAGCGAAGCGGCGGCGAACGAGCGTGAGACGAGCTGGCAATCGAGGAGGGTCGTGAGCGTTCCCTTGTCGTAGGGGTCGAGGAAGCTGAGGATGTGCTGGATGATCTCGGCGGGGATTGAGGGAGCTGTTGCAGCGAGGGGGACTGGGATCAGCTCGCGAAATAAGACGCTGACGCGAGCTGTAGCTCACCTGTAGTACTCTCGGACTGTACAGAGAGCTTCCCGAACGCGTCCTGTAAGCTTCCATCCATGCTGAGCGGCACGACGAGTCGAGAGCAAGCGACGCGAGTGAGTGGCTGCTGCTGCTGCTGGGAGGAGCGAGAGCGTGAGCTGGCAGCGTTCGCTTCGTTTCTCGAGGGGCTTGGACAATTCGGTCGTTCGGATCTTGAGCGATCCGCAGGCTTCAGAGATTATCTACACGGCCCCGAACTCGGCAAACAGCTCCGCCATGTCGCGCCTCTTGATGCCAGGCCACTGCCGGTGTGGGAGCGCCGAGTGCTCGACCTCTTTCTTGAACAGATCCTCCATGCTGTAGGAAGAGAGTCAGCTGGCAGTGATCTAGCTGTAAGAACATGACTTGCTTCTCTTCCAACAGGTGCGAAGCGTTGGGGTTGCAGTAGGACTCCTCGACTGGCTCGGCGAGGGCTTCGGCGGAGAGCTCGGCTCGTGCTTGCTCCAGGCGAAGGAGGGCTTCGGCGAATGTAGGTCTTGTCGCGGGATCATCTACTAGCATATCCCAGAGGAGTTGGAGGAGTGGTTCCGACGTCTCGATTTTCTGTCAATCGCAAAGGGTCAGCTTCAAGTTCGGCGTTGCTCCTCGGGACTCACGCAGAAGACTTCATACGCACAGAACCCAACCTGAAAGACATCCGCCTTGAAAGGACAATACGGCTTGCTCTCCAGGCACTCCAGCGGCAGCTCCTTGCGGTAATCTTGGTCAGTATGACCCCAAGCGGCCGAGGGGATGCCTTCGACGAGGCGAGACGAGGGCTCCGAGTCGGCATCGAATTGGACGGAGAGCTCAAAGTCGGTGATCCAGTAGCAAACGGCGAAGGATTTTCTCCACGACCAAGGCTTGACGGAGAGGTCACTCAGCTGACTGCCGAGCGCGAATCGCCCTCCGCGGAAGTTGACGAGAACCTCTCCCGAGCCGTAGTCCTGCGACGTTTGGATTGATGAGGGGCAGCCTCGACGAAAAGAAGATACAGTCTTACTCGGTGAGCGATCCGATGCTCGTGAAGGAACGCAAAGGCCTGTTGAGAGAGCCAGTCGTCAATTTCGGCCTCGGCTGAGACAAGAAAGGGACCTCTCACCTCAAACACCTGCCGCAGGTATTCAAACACCTCGCCGAGATCTACGAACCATCCTGTCATGTCATTGACTGTGACAAATGGGAAGACCGCGAAGACCATGTCGTCCTTTTCGAGCAGCTCGAGGAGGGGGAGGACATGCTGCCTCTCGACGTCGGCTTCGGCGAGGTGCTTGAGGATCTTCAAGTGCTCTTGGCCTTGATCTCCCTTTGCAACTAGGCGGATCATGACGTCCTTGCGATCCTTGGTTCGAGCAGGGAAGAGAGTCGGCCTCTGCGAAGCGAGCGCCGAGAAAAGGGGTGAGCTCTTTCTCGCGCGCGAGCTGGTCGAATTCTCACCTCAATCGGCATGGAAGACTCGCTCGTTCCAATAAAGTCCGCCCAGTTGTGGTAGTCGTCCTGGGCGCGAATGGCGTCGGGGTAGTCGCGAGGTTTGGCGAAGCCGTGTTCGTCCTTCCACAAGATGTAGCCGTGCCCCTCAAAGAAGGGTCGGAGCAGCTCCCAGAAGGGTGTAGTCGGCTCTTCGTGCAGCCTCCACTCCAGCAGCGTCTTTGGAAGCTCGAGCATGTTGTAGTAGGAGGAAGAAAGGCGAAAAGTGAGGAGAGGAGCGAGTCCTCGGAGGTCAGGACTGGTCGGTCTGGCGATCGGCGAAGAGGATGTACCACAACAAAGAGGCAACAAAGAAATTTGCTTGAAAGTTGCATGGTACTGTTGTGTGCTGTACAGTACAAAGGAGCCGGTGAATACTCTGAGTATAAACGCCCAGCGGTCGGACTCTTTCCCTTCCTTCTCACACATCCCGCTCGCACATGTTCAGCCAGTCCGGAACGCGACGGCCTACGGTATCCGGTCAAAGGCTCGTCAATCCTTCGCTTCTGGGGGCACGACTTCCCTCCCGTAGTCGCCCTACGGATGTCACCTTCGGCGTAGACTTGCGCCAACTTCCCACCTTTTCCGGCCAGCTCTTCCAATGGAGAACGTTTCGCGAGTTTGGACCGGAGTGCTATCTTCAGCTAGAACCGAGGGAGTCAATCTACCGTGGCAGGCTGACCAACAGGCGCATCACAACGGTCAACCGGTCTGTCGCAGCCGAGGAGGAGTGGCTTGGAGCCCGCTGACGAGCCTTTCGCCACTTCACAGCGGCAAGCGGGGAAGAACTCTGATGTTCCAAGGCATTCCTTTGTGGTGTCGCGAAGAGGTTATCGTTGGACTGTGCGTTTCGTTTCATCCGCCCCTTTGCCTGCAGCCTGCTATTTCTCCGGCCCCCAAGCTTCGGTGCTAACATACGTCCATGTCTGCTCCAGGTCTCGCTACACTCAAGATGTTGAGACGTTACCACCTGTGGGAGGGGATCTCGCCGATATTCAGAGTCTCACGCTCTACTGAGGTGCAGAGGCGAGCTCGGCGAAGTGATGGTCGAGAGCTCAGCGCTGAGGCGAGCTTCGGGTACAGTCGAGACGGGCATGAACTACAAACATTCGTACCAAGTTTATAGTTTGGCTGCAAGCCGAACGACGCACTGAGATCCTTCACAAGCGAGCCCGAAGGCAGCTCGGCGAAGCGCCGGCGAGACGCAGTAGCTGACTCTTATCATACTCGTGGCGCGACAGAGAGTCTACTGAGCTCATTTCGTAACTTTGAACCGCCTCGAGCGAGCTAACCACGACAGCGTTCGCACGAGGGCATAGCTGGGCCTCCAAGTCGTCGCCCGAAGGGCCCGGCTTTGCTCTCGCTAAATTGTCGAAGTAAGACAGAACAAGGTTCAAGAAACAGTAGCTACACAGCTTCGAAGCGATCAAACAGCCACCTCAAGGCGAGCGGCGACCTACCGACCCGGCGCTCGGCGCTTCTCCCTTCCCTTCCCTCCTCATCTCTTACGCCGTCAATCCCTTATACTTCAACGCACTCCACACCGCCGCACCCCCAGCATACAACCCCAACAAACCCCTCCAATCTCCACTCTGTCCTACGGCCAACGCGGCCAGATCATAAGCGATGCAGCCGCCCATGATCCAATCGCTGCTCGCTACTCCGGCGGCAGCGAGGAGGCCGGTCGAGGCTTTGACGAGGGTGGAGGGAGGGACTCCGGTGAAGAAGGCGGCGGAGAGGTTGTGCTGTTTTGAGAGGGGAGCGAGGGAGAGATGGGGTAGGGTAGGAGGGAAGGCGAAAGGGGGAGAGCGAGAGATACAAGGAGGGGAGAGGAGGGGCGTCAGCAGGCGGAGAGGAGAGAATTATATAAGAGACACGTACAACAAAGTCAAGGAGACCGATGCCAGCGAAGGTCTGAGGCCAAGAGTAAGAAAGAAGTCAGCTCGGCGTTGGTCTCTCCCCTTGGCGCTCCCTCTCCTCTCGACCTCAAGCTCAGGCAAACTCGCCTTGGCGGTCCAGTGAGTCAAATTGGTCGCAGGGGTCCTCTTTGGCAGCTTGAAGGCGCAATGATACAGCTGGGCCAGCGAGTTGATCGTCACAAAGGCATGGCTCATCCCAAGCTGGTTCTTGTTCTGTTCGCCACGCTCAACCTCATCAGCTTCTTCTTGGTTCTCCTGAGACGGGATCGAACAACTCACCCAGAAGATCAACCAAGCGGCAATGCACAGATTACCCAGAATGAAGGTCGGCGCATAATCCAACGCCGCCTGCCTCTCAGGGGCGCCGACATCGCGCTTCCAGAGGCGGTAGATCCAAGTGCATTGGAGCAGTTGTTGTCCACCGAAGAAGAGGGGGATGGCGAAGGCGTAGGGGGAGAAGGCGGCGTAGCTGTAGCGAGGGGTTCGGGGTCAGGGCTGAGAGGGGGAGAGGCAAGGAGGGAAAGACGACGAACCGCAGGTTGTGGATGTCGAGCATGTTGGGCTTCATGTACTTCATGCCGATGATTTGGCTGTACGACGAGGGGGAAATTCGGCGAGTTGGTCGGCGAGGGGTATGGAGGGAGAGAAGGCCGAGGTCAGCCCGTGCTCCGCTGCAACTGTACAGCGACGAATGAATCGACTCACGCAACGAAGTTGACTCCATAAGCAGCCGGAGCGGCCCATCGAGCGGTAGAGAGTGAGATGCCCATCGTTTAGTTCTGTTGGCGAAGGGTGAGGGTGAAGGGGTCGGTGATGAGGTCTCAGTGGCGAGCGAGAGGTCCAAGTCAACCAAGCAGAGAAGCAGGAAAGAGAGCAAGAGGTCAACCCGTCAAGGCGTCGCAACCGACTCGCCCCCACCTCGGCCGTCGCCCCAAGTTGCTCGTGACGCCCGCCTCCAACTCGCTCGCGGCGGCTGAAGATCGCTGCGCTCCCTTGCGGCCAAACTGGCTGGTAGGGGGAAAACCTCGGGTTACAAATGTGGAATTTCTTGGTAGAACAGCGAACTTGCGCCGACGGATTAAGGGGAGGGAGCGGAGACCAATGTCCGAGAAGCGAGGGAGGGAGAGGGGGGTTGAAACATGAGCGTGTGGTGGGTGAGTGAGTGATAGTTAGCGAGAGTGAGTGGAAGAGGAAGTGGGTATCTAGGCCTTGTTCTGGTTTTTGAGGACCTGTCGAACGAGAAGAGAGGGCGTCAGCACAGGGAGATGGGAGGAAGCCAAAGCCGAGAGACAACGAACCTCGACGACAACGACGACAACGACGACGATGACAATGCAGACGATGACTCCGAAGCAGAACCAACGCTTTTTGCGGGCGGCGCGCGCTGACTTGACGGCCGTTTGAGTTTGCTTGAGTCTGTTCGGCGCAGAGAGGAAGAGTCAGCGAAGAGTCGGCGGAAGTAGAGCAGGAGAGAGTGAGACATACCCATTCTCGACGTCGGTGTTGGCCTGCACAGCGGTGGTCTCGATCTGCCTGACGCTCTCATCCTGCTCGAGCACGAGGGTAGCCATCTGCGCTCGGTCGAAGCGGAAGCAAGGTCAGCTCTCGGCGGCCCTTTCAAGGGCTAGGGAAAGACTGGGAAGCAACGTACATCCTGCATCATCTGAGCGAGCTGAGTGATGGTCTCCTCGATCTTGCGAAGGTCCTGGTTCCGGGATTGCACCTCGGCGAAGGCGGCGCGAGCTCCCGATTGACGCGATTGCACGAGCTGTGGAGGGAGATGGGTTAGTCTTGGCCGGCAGGAACAGAACAAAGTTGAGCTTACAGCCTGCGAGAAGATCTGCTGGCCTCCCTGCGAGTCGTCGAACGCCGCCTTGATCTCCTCTTGAGTCGCATCGGGCTTGACTGAGGGAGTTCAGAAGCGGGTGAGTCGGGCGTACAGCAGCGCCGGAAGAAGCCATGGACTCACCAATCCTGATCTGCCTCTCCATCCTCTGACGGTACTTCTCCCTACTCTTCTTCTCGACCAGGTTGTACTCCTCCAACCCCCTCTTGAAAGCGTTCTGCAGTCCGCCAATCTGCAGCTTCCTCGTGTTGAAATCCGGGTCGCCAGCAGGCGAACGCTTGTTGTGCTCATTGAGCTTGGTGATGCGGTTGCGAATCGAGTTGGTGAGCGCCGAAGTGGCCTGCGTGAGCTCGGTCAAGTAGGAAGCGGATTCGTGCTGCTGAGCGTCGTCGGTCGTGGCGAGACGGCGAGAGTGGAGGTCCGAGACTTGGTTGACGTTGTTGTGCAGTTGCTTGATCTCGTCTTGGATGGACTCGACCTGGGGAAGGAGACGAGGAGCTTCGGTCAACCTCCTTGAACGGCGGGGAGCGTTTCAAGATGCGAAAGCGGGCTTACCTCGGCAAAGAAAGTCTGCATGTCTCCAGTTCCTCCTCCTCCACCGTTGTAATCCTGCATGGCATAGCTGTCGTGCTGGGGCTGCTGCTGGTACTGCTGAGGGGGAGGGGCGTAGTCCTGACGGTACTGCTGCTGCTGGGGAGGAGCGTAGTTCTGCTGAGGAGCAGAGTATCCACCTTGCTGCTGTTGAGGTGCATAGCCGCCCTGTTGACTGTGTAGTGGAGCAGAAGCTTGTTAGCGTGGGCTTTGAATTGAGCTCGGGACTCGCTGCACGCTCCCAGGTCTTGCGAGCCAAGCTTGCAGTCCAACAAGACGAGAGAGCACTCACGCATATCCTCCTCCACCGTACCCCTGCTGCTGACCGCCCTGCTGCTGGTTCTGTAGGTGTGATGGCAGCGTTAGCCGTCTCCAACGGACGCGGGTCGACGTTGTTTGAGAAACGGGGGTGCGGGAAGGTGCAGAGCTGTAGGAGACTACTCACGCGAGCCTCGCGCAATCGATCGCGACTCATTTCTGTACGGGAATCAAACGAGGGAAGGAGGGAAAGAGAGAGGGAGAGCTGAAGGCCGAAGCGATGGAGCGCGCTGAGGGAGGGAGGGAGGGGGGCGACGAGAGAGGGAGAGGGAGAAGCGGGACCGGCTTCTGTAGGATGTAAGCCAGCTGATCAGCTACAGCTTCTAGTACTCAGCCTGCAGCGACGACGAGGCTCACCGAGAGAGAGGGCGACGGCGGGAGAAGAGCGAGATGAGGGGAGGAGAGAGAGAGGCGGTGCTCGCTGGCTTGTCGTCCTAGATCTACCTTGACTTGAGCCATTCGACTACAGATCGGGGATTGGGCGATACAGAGCGTTTTGTACATGCGCTGAGACCACCCCAGTACCACTCTATCGAGCTACATCTACCCCACGAGCGCCTCAATCCGCCAACTCTCCCCACCGACTTGGCTTCTCGCTCTTTTGCTGCACCACAACCACTCAAGCTCGACTGTAGACTTCGAGATGCCAGTGTACGAGCTGCACGTCGACCCAGGGTCGTCCATCGACATCCTAGTAGCGCCCGCCGCCTACCCGGCTGGCACCCTCCGAGGCGACGTGATTGCGATTCGGCCGGCCCAAGTCCCTGGCAAGGGCAAGGCCAAAGATCGGCCTTTGCTCTTCAAGGTCGAGCGCATGCAGGAGGACGAGGACGCCGAAGCTCAGCAGAACTCGACGCCCGCGAGGAGGCGCAACAAGGCTCAGGTCGTCGTGAGCGGTAACGTTGCGCAGAACTTCCTATGGATCAAGAACAGGCAAGAAGTCACCATCACTCTTGTACGTAGCTCTCCCTGCTCTCGCGAGACCTCCGCTCATCTTGTTCGAGCTCGCGCAGGTCCACTCGCCGCCGCCGGGCAGCATGGTCGCTTCGCACGTCGAACTCTACTTCAAGGACCTGTACCTCTCCCGTCCCGACATGCTTCGACTCTCCCTCTCCCTCGCCAACACCTGCGTCTTCCTCAACCAACGAGTCACCCTCCCCGGCTCTCTCGCTCGGCTCCGAGTCGGCGGACTCTTCGACAGCGATCACCAGACGGTCCGCAGCGCCTGGGTCGACGAGGACACCAAGATTGTCTTCCGAAGCGAGTCGGCGAGGGTGTACGTCTTTGTCGAGATGAGCCAGGAGATGTGGCATTTCGAGGAGGACGGGTCGATGCTCAGGGAGAAGTGCGAGGTCTTCCTTCAGGAGCTCTTCATGCATTGGACGGGACGAGCAGAGGAGGGGATGGATAAGAAGAGTAAGGGGAATCCGACGAGCCATACCGTGTCGATGATCCTCTACGGCCGAGTCATTTACGAGGATAATGGGGAGGGCGAGGAGGAGAGGGCGCCCTTAAGGACGCTCGAGGATGGCACTCTATACCGAGACTTCTACAAGGTGGGTCTTGCTCTCTTCTCCATTCTCTAGCGCCCGCTGACGCTTGCTCGATAGGTCATCCTCGACCTCACGCCTTCTCCTTCCCCCTCCATCGTCCGAGAGGTCGTCGCCGACATTCGCAACTGGCAAGAGTCTGTGCTCCTTCGCAAGCGGGTATCGGGCGAGCAAAAGCTGGCCGGTCGGATCGCCTACGCCCACGAGTCGCCGGTCCTCGAGGCCGCTAATCTCGCGCTTAACTCGTTCGAAGAGCACTGGGTCGACCGCGACCTTCAACGCACGGGACTTGAGATCCTCGTCCTCACCGCCGGCACCTCCTTCTACCAAGTCCCGAAGCACCTCCTCCGACTCACGACCGAACGCATGCTCTACCACGGCATCGGCCTCGACCTCATCTCCCTCTCCAAAACTCCTCTCCACACCGTCCCCCTCTTCTCCTTCCGAAGCCACGAACCCGGTCTCTCGGAAGAAGGACCACCTCGCCTGTCGCCTACGAGCGGAGGCCGTGGACCCCTCAGCCTCCTCCATCGAGACGTCCTCTCCGCCGCTTCAGGCGCCACGAGCGCCCACAGTCGGAGCAACACCCATCTCTCCTCCACCCACTTCTCCTCCACCCACTTCTCCTCCACACCCTCCTCCACCACCCGCGAAGGCCTCACCAAAGAAGCCCTCCGCGTCCCCATCCCGGACGACCAACGCGATCCCCTCTACTACGACTCCGCGCACCCAACTCAAGAAATGTCGACCTACTACGCCGAACCCATGTTCATCTTTTGCTCCTTCTTCGGTTCGCAAATCGACAAACCTCATCGCGTGGATCGGTTCATGCCTCGAGCGCGATGCTACGAGCTCTTCTCGCAGGGAGTGGGGGAGAGGATGCCCATCGCTATCCCCCTCTTGCCGAGTGTGGGAGAGTTGGAGAAGGAAGAAGAGGGTTGGAGTTACTTGAGCGAGTTGGAGAAGAGGCAGGCGAGGAGGGAGAGGTATGATGCTGCTGCGGTGGGAGCGAAGGAGGGGTTGGATGAGTTGGCTAATTGGACGAGGCAGAGTGGAGTGACGAGTGGGACATCGAATGGTAGTGCGATCATGTCGATGAGTACGAGGGATAAGGAGAAGGGGAGGAGTAAGGGGAGGGTCGAGGAGGTTGATGAGGACGAGGAGGAGGAGCCGAGCAAGGCTTCGGCGACGGGGCTGGGGTTGGTAATGGGTGCCAGGAGGAAGGATCGACGAGCCGCCAGTGAGGCGGTCACCAACGTCGAGCGAGGGAGGGACGCCAAGGTGGCCGAGATCCGAGGATTGCCCTCCGACTCTCGTTCTCGGACGCCTCAACCTCGCGACCATAAGCGCTCTTCCTCCGTCGCCGCTTCCATTCGTACCGTCTCTTCCATCTCCACCAACAAGGACTCCTCGCGCGCCTCCAAATCAGCCACTCCCGCCCTCATCGCTCGCCTCACCAGCGCCGCCGCTCCATCCCCTTCCTCGTCAAGCTCGACGACCACTTTCACCAATCGACAAGGCGGCTGGCTCGGCCTCTTCGGTCGTAGCTCGGCAGGATCCTCAGCTACTCCCGCCCCCTCGGTCGCAGTGCAAAAGGTCGAAGCCCAAGCCAACGTCAAACCCGAGTTCGACCTCGAGGGAACGACGAGCGCCGCCCTCTCCAACGCCATCCCCGACTCTTCCTCCTCGACCAAAGCCTCTCGCGGTACCTCGCCTTCCTCCTCCTCTCGCCACTCAACCTCCACCACCTCTCGCCCTACCCAGCCCATCTCCATCTCCACTCGCGCTGAGCAAACGAGGGAAGCGGATCGGCCGACCAAGGCGGCCAATCAGTCGCCTTCGCTTCAAGTCATTCCACCGCCGATGGGAGGGAGAAGGAGTGGCGTCAAGTCTACGGCGTCGAGGTTCAATCCTTCGAAGCCGGGGAAGCAGAGTGTCGGGTTGGCGGATCAGGCGAGGCGGTGGGCGAGCATCTTCATTCGTCACTCGAATGATCAGAGGAGGGTCAACTGGGTGTAAGCGATACTTCTTCCTCTTGCAAGACACCTCGCTGACTTTCGTTCTCACTCTACAGCTCCGTCGCTCGCGGCGCCTGCCTACCCCTCACGACCGACTACCTCCCTTCCGCCGACGCGCTCTCGACTCAGTACTCCGACTACCGCTACTCAATCCCTACCGCCAACTTGACCTCCTCCTTCCTTCTGCGCACCGACAACCCGAATCGATCGCCCGTCCTCGAACTCATCACCGAGCTCATCTCGCAGCGCCTCTCGCATGGCTTCCAGCTGGTGACGCCTGCCAACCACATCGGGTGGGCTCGTCGTTTCATCTCGCCGCGATAGTTATGGAACTGACTGCCTCCTCGCCCATCAGCGCCCTCGACGAGATCAACCTCGCCTCGAGCAAGACCCTCCCAGACGTCCTTCGCGACATCCACGACGGCGAGATCACGGCCGTCTACCTCACCCTCACGAACCAGATCCATCGCATCTGGTACGATCGCCGAACGCAGACCGTGCTGGTCAAGATCATGCGCCGTCGAAGAAGCTGGGTCAAGGAGACATACGAGTACGGCTCCCTCATCTTCACCCAAGGCTCCAAGGTCTACCGCCAAACCTCCATCGACTTCCCTTACCCCAGCATGATCGAACCGGTCGACTGGCAGCACTTGGATCGACTCGTCGCAGGTTCGGAGAAGCTCGATTTGAGGCCGTCGTTGAGGTATTGGCGGACAAGGCTCGTTCTCCTTCCCTGCGCCAAGATCCCCGATAGGGAGTACATCGTTAGCAAGACGAAGGCGTTGGCGTTGGAAGGAGAGCCGACGGACGCGATGATTCAGGATCAAGGATTCCACACGTTCATGGAGCTCGTCGAGAATGCTCGCTGGGTCGTGCCCGGCATGGAGAGGGAGCAGACGCCCATCACTCAGTGCGTTGGCTCTCTTGTATGCTATTCGACGACAACGCTGACGACCTTCTCGCATTGCAGCACCACCCTCTCCGCCCCCGACTGGGCTGCCTCGGTCGCTCGCAACCCCTCCTCCTCTTCAAGCACCGACGACGCCGTTCCAGCTCCTGCACCACGACAAACGACCATCGGCTGGCTCACTCGCATCAAAGTTGGCGACCCTACTTCCTCCCAGCCTTCCACACCCGCCGTCGAGTCGACTCCCATCTTCCCTTCCTCTTCCTCCCCCTCGACCGACCCCACGACCAAGAAGCCAACGGTCCAAATGTCCTACGCCGTCATGCTGGATCTCGACCCCTCGAAACGCTCTCCTCGGTCCGAACGAGTCCTCTTCCATTTCGATCGAAGTCACAACGTCCAAGCGGCCTACCATTGCGAGTTGAACTGGCTCGCCGGCTCGGGCAAGGTCATCGACATGGCGATTCAGAACTGGGGGAGGCAGGTCGCGAGGTTCGGGTTGAACCTGATCGAGGTGGGAACGCGGACGGTGGAGGATAGGCATAATCCCTTCCAGGGGGCGCTCGAGGTCAAGCTCGCCGTACCGCCGCCGAGCATCGAGGGAACGGATCTACCCGAGCAGTGAGTTCTGCGTTGAACTCTTTCCCTTCAGAACCGATCTGACGCTTCTTCATCATTGCAGCTACTACGAATCGGCTCTCCTCCGCTCCCTCGACTTCTTCCTCGACCTCGGCGCCGACTCGACCTTTCCCAGCGACATCGACGTGCAGTACTCCTACCGCCGCGCTCCTACCGCCCAATCGCAGTTCATCCACCGTTCGGGAACGCTCCTCGTCGCCATCCTCGGCGGAGAGGACGGCTTCGCCTTCATTCCCAATCGCATCTTCACCTCACATAGCCAGGGTGCGACGCCCGATGAGGCGAGGTCGGAGCTGTTGAGAGCTTGTCGGGATGAGAAGAGGTTGGAGGCTTTGTGGACGCAGCTGCAGAGCGAGGTGGAGGTGAAGGCGCCGAAGGACGAGCAATGAACAGACTGACCTCCTTTCGAGTCGCCTTTTGAGAATGCAGTCTCTCCCCGGGATGTGATGCGAGCTTTTGCGAAACCTACTGAAGGGCAGCGAACAGCAAAAGCTCACGAGGAGCAACTTACGACCCACTCGGCAGCCTCTGGCCGACCTCTGGCTTCGGTGCCCGAAAAAAGCGAGGTTGGCCAGCGCCGCTTCTTGGCGCGCGTGCTGTCCTCCTGCAGGTAAACTTGCTTTTCCTCTTGCATCTCCAAAGCAGAGATGGCTGTTCCCATGTCGCGCTCCACCACCTTGGTCAGCTCGCCCTCTCTTTCACCCTCGACCGCTTCCTCTTCCCCGCACTCCGGCAAGCTCGATGGAGGGCCATCAGCAGCTGGCGCGCAGGACGACGTGGTGCCCGCCGCTCCGCTATACGAGGGCGAGGGTACAACGGAGTCGCCCTACATCGTCAAGTTCCGCAAAAGCGACAACGGCGATCCCATGCAGTGGACCGAGCTCACCAAATGGCTTATCACGGCCAATGTCGCCTTCAGTACGCTGTGTGTGGTGAGTAGATCGTTTCTTCACCCGCTGAACGTGTTGAGCGCCGAGAGAGCAGGCAACAAGGGCTGACACTCTCGCACTTTCACGCCCACCTCTCCTCTGCTCGGCGACGACACTTTTCCATCATCTCGCAGTCGTTCGGCTCGTCGGTGTACTCTGGCGGGCTGACGCCCATCATGATGCACTTCAACATCTCAAGTGAGGTGTGCACCCTCGGTGAGTCATTGCATTAAGCGCCCTTCCTGAGAAGTTCGGTGAAGGCTGACATTTTGTTCTCCGCTTCGCAGGTCTCACGCTCTACGTCCTCGGTTTCGCTTTCGGTCCTTTAATCTGTGAGTCGGGCTTCGCTCTCTCTTCCCCGGCAGTGAGGCTGACCAGCTCTACTACAGGGGCACCGGCGAGCGAACTTGAAGGTCGTCGCCTCATCTTCGCCTGCACGTTCGGACCTTTCGCTGTACGCTCACGGATGCGCGTCAATCTTAACAGGCTCAACACGCTGACATTCTCTTCAACAGCTCTTCCACATCGGCTGCGCTACCGCACAGAACATCGAGACGCTCCTCATCTGTCGCTTCTTCGCCGGCTTCTTCGGCAGCTCGCCCCTCACAAATGCGGGAGGAGTCATTACCGATATGTTCCCTGCTTCTCATCGAGCCATGGCCCTCTCTATCTTCGCCCTTTGCCCGTAAGTCCTTGGATTCGGCGCTAATCTCGCTTACGCTGAGCCTCTGTCCTCGTCCTCCTTGAACCCCCAACTCGCCCAATACATCTCTTGACTCCCTTCAGCTTCCTCGGTCCCGCTATTGGGCCGGCTGTAGGAGGTTTTATTGGGCAATTTGGCGATTCGTGGAGGCTGCTGTTCTGGGTCATGTTCGCCTTCTCTGGCGCGATGTACCTCATCGGACTCCTCGTCCCGGAAACCTACACGCCAAAACTTCTTCGCCAGCGAGCCCACGCCCTCTCAAAGCAGACTGGCGACCACTACATCTCACAAATGGACCTTCACCTCGACCCGAACGCCACCTACATCAACAAGGTGAAGGGTAATTTGACTCAGCCTTTCATCCTCCTCTTCACCGAGATCACCGTTTTCCTTTTCTCGCTCTACGCCGCCTTGATCTGTGAGTTCACTGCCGAAGCTCGGTCGACCCAGCGTTCGCCGAGCATTTTCTAACATCGCTGACCTCGTCTCGCGTTCGACATCGACAACAGATGGCGTACTGTTCTTGCTCTTTGGAGGGGTTCCTCTGACCTTTCAAGTAGCACGTGGTTGGGGTAGTGGAGTAGGCAGCCTTCGTGAGCTTGACGTTGCTTTGCTCTCCATCGCCGGCGCTCGCTGACGTCCACCTACCTTTCATCTTCTTCCTGCGCCGTTCGTTTTGATACGGGAAGCCTTCCTGTATGTCCTCGATTCCTCTCGACTTCTCTTTCAGCTCTGAACTGACTCTCGGCGATCGACAGCTCGGTCGGCGTTGGAATGATTGCGGGCGTGCTCGTCTACATCTGGGTCAACAAGAAGGTGTGCGGCGGCACGTGCTTCTTTTGGCGCTTGACTGACCTTCTTCCTCCAGTACGCTCGCGATTTGGAGGCCAACGGAGGAGTTCCCCTTGAGCCCGAGGCGCGCCTGCCCATCACCAAGCTCGCCGCCGTCGTCTTGCCCGTCGGCATGTTCTGGTTTGCATGGACAGTGCAGCCCAGTGTTCACTTCATTGTCCCCATCTTGGCGTTGGCTCCCTTCGGTGTACGTTTCTTCCTCTCAACGACGCTACAGCCTGCGCCAAGCCTTCGCCGAAGATTGTGCCGCCAGCTTTGAGCCAGCAAAACGGCGCTTGCTGACGACTTTTCTTGCCCCACAGTTTGGAATGGTGCTTATCTTCCTCGGCACGATGAACTACCTGGTCGACATGTATCTTCGAGTGGCCGCCTCGGCGCTCGCAGCCAACGCTTTGCTCCGAAGTCTATTCGGCGCATTTTTCCCCCTGTTCACGCGCCAAAGTGAGTCATTCATTGAAATTTGTCTCTTGAGCTGTAGCTGACCCCCCACCCTGCAGTGTTCGAGGCTCTGGGCAATAACTGGGCCCTCACTCTCGTCGCATTCCTCGCTTTGGCGATGACACCCATCCCCTTCGTCTTCCATCGGTATGGCCCTCACATTCGCGCTAAGAGCAAGTTCAGTATGGAGCATCCGGCCATCACAGCAGCCAAACAGCGTGCAGCAGCAGCGATGAAGGGGGAGGAAAAGGTTTAAAACGGGGCTCGGCGCAGGTTTTGGGAGGGTAATTAGATCGGGGGACACAGTCTGATAGAGCTGTAGCTCAATAATACAAGGTACATCCAGCATCTCCGACGTGATTGCTTGGCACGAGCTGGTGCTGTTCGGCGTCTTACCGCTTCGTCTGCTCGGCGATGATGCTCGTCTCGTCTTCTTCGATCCATCTCGCAGCTATTGGCTCATCACGGTCTCCTCTCCAAACTTTGTGCACAGTCTCTCACGTTGACATCTGCGGCGAAGACTCTCTCAAAGGGCTGCAGCTTCGCTTCGCAACAAGTTCGGCGAAGATTTCGGCGCACATGCTCGTTCCCCTCACACAGCTCCTTGTCTCGCCCTGGACATTGTTTTCTTCTCCATCAGCGAAAGCTGCAATGTCTGTAGGCCTGACAAATTTCGTCGAGAAAGGCCTTTGCGAAAAATCTCGAGCTCGGAGCTCGAAGCTGACAGTAGTGACCAAGACAGCGGGTCGCGGCAGGCGGAACTGCCTCGGGCGAGCCTCCCCGAAGCGGCAAGGAGGACATTTCTCAGCTGAGATGCCCATGCCAGATCAGCTCTTCGCCGAAGCCCGCCACTGCTCTGTAGAGCAAGACCACACGAGCCCCGAGGGCCGAAGCGAGCCCCGGATTCTCCCCTCGCGAGTGAGCTGACGAGAAAGCTTTGAGACTGAGAAGGGGATTGCAAATATGATACGGGTACAGCAAATATGGACGAGGGTGATGCTACTACAGCTATATACAAGTCTGCGCCTCCCTCGGCATCTACCACCTCTGCTGCTCCGCCGAGGTGAAGCCGACCGGCTCCATCCAATTCCACGCAGGCGCGGGCTCCTCGAGTTTCGGTGGTAGCATGAGGGGAAAGAGAGGCAGCGAGAGGGTCTCGTCGTACTTGTCGGCCGAGGTAAGGAAGCACGAGGAGAGGTCGTCGGCGAGATGTGGAGGGGAAGGGGGGAAGTCGGACCAAGTCGAGTGTAGAGAGTCGGGGGATGCGACGTGGTCATCAAAGAAGTGAGAGGATGGTGGTGAAGATGAAGAGGTCGAGGACGACGTCGAGTTGTCGAAGGCCCAAAGCGAAGGATTCATCGCGAGGGAAGCGCCGACGGTTGCGCCGAAGTCGGGGAGGGTCGACCATTGGTCGAACGCGGCAGAGACGGGCGAAGTCGAAGTGTAAGGCTGTTCTGATGCGTAAGAGTAGTCGAAGGGGTTGTAGGCGTCATACGCTGTTGTTGGAAGCGAGGGAAGGGCTGGAAGGGGGGCCATTACGGTGGAGGTGGAGGTCATCGGGGAGGTGGTCGAGTGGAGGGGGAGGCCGGGAAGAGGTGAAGACGCCACAGGGAGTATAGTCGAGTACATGGACGAGGGTGCAGGCGGCAGAACCGAGGGCAACACGATGGGTGCAGGCTCGAAAGCTGTCGGGGATGGGAGTTAGGTCAGCAAGGCGACGATGGGCCGAGAAATGTGCAAAGAGAGACGTACAAAGGTCCTGCTGAGGCTCAGGTGATGTAGATTGCTGTACTGGTGGTGTGATCTTGCCCTTGCCCTTGCGACTCCTTCGTCCTTGCCCGTACGCACAGCAGACGGTGTCCGGATCGCGACCTTCGAACTTGGCAGTCCTCTTGCAGGCTGCGCAGGCGGGCGCGACGCCATCGCACTTGACTTTGCGCGCTTTACTATTGTAAGGATCCGAGTCAGCCACTGCTCTTATGCTACGATACAGCCACGGCGATTATAAAAAAGACGCGGCGGAGGGTTGCGAAAGCACCTCGCTGCCAATGGAAAGGGGAAGCTCACCAAGTAGCGCAGGCTTCACCCTTGTTAAGAGGAGGGCCGGTAGGCTTCATAGTACGGACTGGTGCCATCTGTGTCTTGCTTGGAACGATTCGAGAGGGAGAAAGGCGAGGATGACTTTCGCGCGCGCACCTGCGGCGCCGTCCTTTCGACCCGGGCGAGGGTGACTTTCGGCCAACGTAAGACGACGTCGTCAGCAACAAACTCGTCCGAATCGGTCAGTCAGCGCCGATGGGCTTGCGTGTTACTAACCTGAGGGCGATCAGAAATCTCGGCAGGCGAGTCCGGTGAGTAGGGTGTGTAGGAGAGGGGCGAGCAGCCGTCGGAGCTGGGTTCGGGGGAACCGTGGGGAGCTGTCGAGGTGCAGACTGGGGCGTGCAAGAGTGGCAGGAAGGAGTGAGATGGCAAGAAGAGCAGTGAAGAGCGATGCATCTCCCACGACTCTCTATTCCCCTCTTCGCTCGGACGAGGACCAAGAGCGAGCTCCTTGGAACCTCTCAGGCTATAGAACCCGTTTGCAGTCGCGGAAGGTCGTCGGTCAGACTTGGAAAGCTTGATAACATTACTACTTACAGCCGTCAGCCTTTGAGTCCCGCGATGCCCCGAGACCCTGCAGCGCCTCTAGTACGCTGTCAGCCAAGACTCGGAAGCCATCGCCGAGCTTTCGCCGAAGGCCTTTCCTCCTCATCATCGACCACTCGACCGCGCGATGCGACTGAGCTGCAGAGAGGAGTTGTACGACGGTAAAACTGCCTATCCAGGCTGACCCCTTACTGTAATTGAACAGGCCTAGTTCTTTGTTGGGTGATCGCCGAAAGGGGAAGTCAGCGCGAGGGACCACGACCTCTCAACTGAACATGGCCTTGGAGCTGCACCTTTGAGAGCAACTTGGCCGACGTCGACTTCCTCTCTCACTTGGACCTCTGCTGCCGCCCCCCTACACCAGCTCGTACACCTCCAAGCTCGCCCTTCACTTCTTGCGAAGCGGCCAGCCTCCTCCTTCGCTTCCGCCGTCGTTTCGCTTTGCTGGCAGGCCAGCAGCTGGTTAAGCGCGTTCGCTCCCAAACGTGCGCTCTGGTTAGCGTTCCCATCCCTCTGCACCTCACCACCTCTGCGCCTGCACCACTTCCCCTTGCTCCTCCTCCTCCTCACAATCTCCCAACTCTCCGCCCTCCGCTCGTCTCTTCTCTCCGCCTTACGCTTCCCATCGCACCAAGAGCATGGCTCGGGATCGTCTAGCTGCCATCCGGGTGAGTGTACTGCTTCCCTCTACCGCTGCTGCTGCTGCTGCTTCAAAGAGGTTGAAGGACGCGACTGACCTTTCGCTTTTGTTCTCGGCTTGAGCAGGCTCAGCAGCAAGCCAACGAAGCTAGTCGCCAACAGCCTCACTCGTTCCCTCAACAGCGTGGGCAGAGCCGAGATTACGACGAGCCGCGAGATTTCGACCCTCGCCGCGACGACATCGGCTACGGCGGAGGGGCAGGAGGAGGATACGGAGGACATTACGCTCAAGCCGAAGAGCCTCGCTACAGGCAGGACTATCAGCCTGAATTCAGGCAGGACTTCAACCCCAACTACGCTCAGCAGACGGACTTCGACCCTCGCCAGCAGCAGCGCTCGTATCGAGACGAGTCGCAGGACGATCGTTACGGCGGCCCTCCTGCGCGCAACGACCGTGAAGGATTTCCTTCCAACCCGCGCGACGGCTCCCGCTACCAGGAGGCTCCATTGCCCGCGACGCCCGACTTCACGACCCCTCAGCTCGGCGAAGAGTACGTTCGGCCCTTCGGCAGCGGCTCGTCGCAGGGAGAGCCTCCTCGCGACTTTGACCCCAACGCCCATTCCTCATTCGGCGCTGGTCAGCAACGCTACGCCGAGTACGCCACTCCTCCTCAACAACGCGGTCAGCGGAGCCAGTACACTCCGGTCGATCCTGTGAGGACTCGTCAGAGGTCTATCTCGGGAGGCAGGAGCCGTCCTGACCAACGGGATGTGCAGAGAGCCAATCAGATCAGCAATGCTGGCCCTGGGAGCGGCGTGGGAGGAGGAGGAGACGGTCGAGGACGACCCATCTACCCCGAGCCTGGAGGACGTCGACCGAGCGGCAAGAGTGCGCCGACTTACAACTCGGACGAGCTGTACGATGAGAAGGCTAGTACGGTCAACCTTGTCGAGGGAGCGGACGAATATGATCAGAGCAGGAGGGGTAGCGGAGGGAGGAAGCCCACCAAGGCGAGCGGAGGACCGACGATTCAGCGAGGAGACGTGCCCATGGAGGACATGTCAGAGTTCTTCGATGAGGTGAGCTCTTCTTCTGATACTTTCCTCGAAAACAGCCGCCTCGCCTTCTCTCGAACGACGCCGAAGACGAGCCTTTGCCGAACCTGGAGCGCTGACCTTCAGCTTCGCACAGATCTCGAACCTCCAAACCGCTATGCGAGAGGCCAACGGCTCGATCCAACAAATTCAAGGTCTCCACATGCGCCTTCTTTCCCTTCCCTCCGCCGACGATCCTCAAGCCGTCGCCCTCACCGCCCACCTCGGCGAGCTCACCCAATACACTCGCGACTTCTACGCCTCGATCAAGAACCGCATTCAAGTCCTCGCTCAAGGGAACGCCAACCTTCGCGCTCTCATCCCCGCCGGTCAATCGATGTGCAACCTCTCGCTCCAGGACGTCGAGGTGCGCGAGACTCAGGTCGCCGCGCTCAAGGAGAGATTCAAGGATGCCATTCAGAGGTACGCCGAGGTTGAGCGTGACAATAGGGCCAAGAATAGGGCGAGGATGGAGAGGCAGGTCAAGGTCGTCAATCCTGGACTCAGCGACGGCGAGATCAAGGACGTGGTTCGCAACGCCGAGGAAGGAGGAGGAAACGCTCTCTTCTCGCAAGCTGTGAGCTCCGCCTCGCCTTCCTGAACTCATTCAAACTCGTTACTGACCCTCATGTTGACAGCTTCTACACGGCCAACGATCCCACGCCGCGAGGGGAGCCCTTCGTGAGGTCGAGTCGCGCGCCGCCGAACTTGCTCGCATCGAGAGGACCCTCACCGAGCTCGCTCAGCTCTTCAACGACGTGCGTTGGTCCTCTTTCTGATCTTGCCTTCCTTCTCAAGAGGCTTAGCTGATTCTCCTCTCCCTTCCTCGCAGATGGCCGTCCTCGTCGAGGCTCAAGACGTTCAGATCATTGCCATCGAGCAGAACGCCGTGCAGACCAACCAGGACATGGAGAAGGGACTCGAGCACACTCAAGCGGCTGTCGTATCGGCTAGGAGCGCTCGCAAGATGCGTTGGTGGTGCTTCGGGTGAGTTCCCTCGTCTCGGCTCTCCTTCTCGTCCGAAACGAACGCTGACCTTGATCTCGTCACTCGGTCATGCAGCATTATCCTCGTCATTCTTCTTGTCGTCGTCATCGTGGTCGTGGTCGAGGTCGTCGTTCCTATCGTCAAGGATCGCAATAAAAAAGCCGCCGCACCAGCCACGGTCACTCAAACCGCTACAGCTACCGCCACACGCACCGTAGCAGCAGCAGTTGTCAACACCATCACTGGCGGCCCCTCCTCGGCTACCTCAGTAGCGGCCTCTTCGGCGCGTTTGATGAGGTGGGCTTGAGCGCCGAGCTTGAGCTCCCCCTCCTTCTTCCTTCAATTTCACACGCCGTCAGTTTCTGTTGCGCCTCCATTCACGAGTATATCCCCTTCTCCTCATTCATGTGTACTCCTTCCATCGGTTTATGTACATTCACGGGTTCGGCGGCTCGGGTTCTCTCAATCGCTTCAGCTTAGCTCTCGATCAGTGGAGGCTTCGGTAGACTTGCCTCAGCTAGCATTCATAACTCAGTTCAGGACTCTTTGGTTAGCGTCCTGCAATCGGGATCCATTGTCGCCCAGGGCTCGACTTGAGAGAATCGCGAGAGGGGGTTTTTCGGCGAAACGAGAGCTGCAGTCGCGCGAAGCATTTCATACACGATATTGCTTCTTCTCCGTTCGCCTGTACTGCTTCACCATCGCGTCCTGCGAGATTTTCGACGCGACCGACTTGCCTGAGGTTAGGTAGGGCCAGCTCGGCCAGCTCTTTCCCTCCCGCTTCATCTCTCGCGCCCGCCTCGTCTCGCCTGCGATTAGGATGAGCGACGCCGTGACGGCAAGCGAGCTGCTGTACGCTCTGCAGCACGGCTCGCCCCTCCCGCAAGCGTTCGCCGCTCAACTACAGGAAGCCTCACCGCCCGCCGTCTACGACTTTGTCCCGCCTTTGCCACCTCGAGCAACTCGCGCCGCCGCCTCTACCCCTGCACCTCAAGTCTCTCCTCCTCCTGCACCCGAATCGCCCTCCTCCGACGAGGAACAGCCGACAACTCATCGCTGCTCGCAGTGTAAACAGGAGCGCGGCCTCGACGAGTTCCCTACGCGCCTTACCACCCTACAGCCCTTCCTCGTCTGCAGAACGCACCTCTGGTACTGGACTCCAGCCAAGCGCGAGCTGCATTGGGCGCCAGAGGGGATTTCGACGATGGAGACGGTCTGCAGCGAGGTCCAAGAGGTTGTGAGCGGGGAGAGGGCGGCGGGGAGTTGGATCGTGAGGGGAGTGGCAGAGGATCGTAACGCTATCGTCATGAGGGTTGCTGCTGTACAGGGCTGGGTCGCGCTGCCAGTGTGAGTCTTCTTTGCCTTCGCGGCGAGGAGGCCTTCGCGCGCTCGCGCTCGGGCAGAACTGACTCGCTCTGGATTCCACTACAGTGCGATGCGCAAATCCCGAGCTTCGGGACCAGCTCCTCCTCCTCCGCATCACTACCAACTCAAAGCAAAAGGCTTTCCCGAAGATGAGCCGGTTTGGCGCCTCGTCGTTACCTACCACGAATCGCAGCAGAAGCACGTCGTCGCGTTCAAGAAGGATGTTGGTCGCAAGCCTGGAACCTGGGCAAAGTCTGGAGTCGCCAAGAAGGAGGAGGAGACGCCCGCCGCCGACGTCTCGGAGCAACCGCAGGAGGAGGGCGAGTCGACCGTCGAGACGCCGAGGGCTCAACCCGTTCAACAGCCGCCGCCCCAGCCCAAGCCACGGCAGCATACGGGAAGGAGGACCGGTATCAACCCTTCGCATCCTGCACCGAGGGTCGAACCGACTCCCCCTCCCCTCGACCCTTCGCAAGCGGAAATCGCAGTCAACGCCGAACCGTCGGGATCTGACCACTCCTCGTCGAATGGATCGCACCGTCTCTCGAGCAGTATCGCCACGTCAGATCTTCCTCCTCCCAAGCGTGCTCGTCGCGTTGAACCCGCCCTCGTGCAAGATCGCGCTGCCGCCTCGTCGCGCCCTAACCCCTCCTCCGAATCGAGCACCTCTCTCGGCTTTGCCTCCCCCCTGCTCGCTCCCGACACTCCTCACTCTATCCTAGTCCAGCCTCCGACTCCTCCTCGAGCTGTCCACGAAACGCCCATCATCGCCCCTCGAGCCGCCTTTGCTCAACTTCCATCCTCCTCCACCCGCTCGACCAACGAATCCTCCTCCGACGACGATCCTCCGTCCTCTTCCACTCCCTTCTACTCTCCGACCTTTTTGCCTTCACCTTCCGCAGACAACACCCACCACCGCACTCGGGCCCCGATCCAACCTCTCACCCTCGACGAACTCCTCGCCAGTCCCTACACCGACCCTCCCCAGATCCCTCTTCGACAGAGGACCATGCAGCTCAATGCGGCAGCCTACTATGCTGCTACCAATGCCGCGAGGGCAAGGTCTGCCAGCGAGGGAGCCACCTCGGCGGCGGGGAGCGCGAGCGGAAAGGAGAGAGACGGACAGCGCGGTGGGGGAGGTGGGAGGGCCGAGCCTTCGTCCGATATTGCCACGATGTTTGACGATCGGGATGTGGAGAGTGAGGAGGAGGAGGCCATGGCGACGGATGTCGGAGAGGAGGAGGAGGAGAGCGAGGAGGAAGACGATGATGGCGATGGAGGAGATTGGCTGACCGGGTTGGTGAAGGGCGAGTTGATCGGTTTGGGACAGGCTAGTCAGGAGGAGATCGATGAGTTGGAGAGCGGGGGAGAGGATAATGGTGGTGAGGAGTGAGGAGCGCCGAGAGGTGTTCCCCTTCGCTTTTGCTTTTAGGTGCTTTTTTCGCTTCGTAGTGCAGTGTTTTGTTGTACAACTCTCTGAGAATACTCCACAGCTTTCTAACTCTACCTTTGAACCTATCAGACTGTGCGGGTTCACTCTGCAGTCTCTTTCTCGAATTTCCCCCTCTCATCTTGTCTCGACGTCAGCTCGGGGCTGAGCTCGAGCGAGGAGGTCAACTCAAGCCACTCTCTCGCTTTTGCAAGCGCTCTACCACACTCTGCACCTTCTGCGAGCGCCCACTCAGCGGGTGGAATCGGTCGGTCGATTTACGCCAGGACCTCCACCCTTACGTCTGGTCCTCCACCCTCCTCCACTCTCGCCGCGCGAGCGAGCTCCTTGATCTTTCCGGCTTTCTCCTCCCTTCTCTACGTCTCTCTTCTCTCATCATCATTTAGACAACCTCGTTCCGATGCCTCACCTCATTCGAGAATCGGTGGCAGGACAGCTCCTCAACTACATCTCAAGCGGTCGCCTGCTTCCCTACTCGGACCAGCTCGAAGGCTACCAAGTTCCCGCACGCTACCTGAAAGGACCTCTTCCCTCGCCAGTACCAGAGACTCCAGAGAGTGTCGACGCTCCTTCCGGAACCAACACCCTTGTTGATGTCCCTACTTCTAGTGTTGCGCCGAAGGAGGGATCAGGAGCACCCGCCTCGACCGAGATCGACCTGGAAAAGGGAAAGTCGGAGGCAGGCCAGGCTGAGGAAGCCACAGGTTATCCTTTCCTTGTCGAATGGGAGGAGAACGACCCCGACTACCCTCTGTGAGCTCTGCGCCAAAGCAGCGCGCCTCGTCGCCGCCGACTGAACTCGGCTTGCTCCCTCTCGCAGAAACTGGTCGAAAAGCGATCGCATCACCGTCATCGTCCTCATATGCTATCAAACCTTTGCGTGAGCCCTTCCCTCGGCGCTCACGAAGCACAGCTGACCCCCCTCGCGCCAGGATGTACGTGGGCTCGGCAATCTACACCTCCTCCATCCCCGATGTGGAGGCCTCCTTTGGCGTATCTCGGGTAGTCGCTACACTAGGTCTCTCCTTGTTCATTCTTGGTTATGGCCTCGGCCCGAGTAAGCTTGTTCCGCCCCGTCGAGATCAAGACCGAAGCTGAGCGCCGCTTCTCCCTTTCTCAGTGTTCCTCGCCCCCCTGCAAGAGCTCCCCTACCTCGGCAGGAACCCTGTGTACATTATCGGACTCTCTCTCTTCGTCAATCTTCAAGCACCCTGCATTCTCGCGCCCAATATCGCCACTTTACTCGTCTTCCGCTTTCTCGCCGGCTTTGTAGGCTCTCCCGCACTCGCTACGGGTACTGCCTCCATCATGGGTGAGTAATCAGAGCATTTGTTCGCCCAGAGACCTTGCTGAGTTCCAAAACCCTCCAACAGACATCTCGGATCCTCTCGATCATCCGGTCACGGTCGGAATCTGGTCAATGGCAGCGGTCTGCGGTCCACTTTTTGGCCCTATACTGGTGAGCATTTTTTGAAGTGACTCGGCTGAGACCAAAGGCTGACGTCGACCAACAGGGAGGCTTTGCAGCTCAGGCCAATGGGTGGAAGTGGCCGCTTTACGAGCTCCTGTGGCTCTCAGGCGCAGGCCTCATCGCCATCACCTTCTGCCTTCCTGAGACCTACCCCGATACCATCCTTCTTCGACGCGCCGAACGCCTTCGCAAGCTGACGGGCAACCAAATGCTCAAGACCCAGGCGGAGCTCGAGGCCGAGAAGAGTCCTTCGGTCCTCCATACCATCACCGAGACCTTCTTCGGGGCATTCCAGCTATGTGCTGAGCCTGCTGTACTCTTTTCTGATAGCTACACCGCCCTCGTCTACTTGTGGGTCCAGTGGTTCGAGCCTCGGCGATTTCGCTCATCACGTCTCTTCGTTTCCGGGTCAGGATCATGTACATGTGGTTCGAGGCGTTTCCTCTGGCGTATGGGGACATCTACGGGTTCAATCTCGGCGTGTCCAGCCTTCCTTTCCTAGTCTTCGTCGTGGCCTCCGTACCGACCGTGAGCTTCTCTTTTATCCTCAGGCTGCGAGCGCCGAACATCATGTTCGGCAGATGGACCAGATTGCTGAGGCCTCCTTATTTCCCCCATAGTTCGCATACTATTATTACTACCAGGTCTACCTCTTCCAACCTCGAGTTCGCGACGATCCCAACTTCCAGGAGGAGCATCGTCTCGAAATGGCGCTCGTCTCGAGTTGGTTCATCCCCGTCAGCCTCCTCCTCTTCGGCTGGACGGCTCGACCATCGGTTCACTGGTGCGTAGCTCATCACTTCTTCGTCAAACCCTCGCCTCTCGATGCAACTCGATGCAAACGACGAGACATAGCAGTGCACGACGGCTCGTTCTTCGCCGAATCGCCGAAGCTGATCTGTTGCTCGCCCTTTCCAGGATTGTCCCCACGATCGGGGCGGGGTTCTACTTTAAAGGAGTTTTTGACGTCTTCCAGTGTATTCTGGTCTACATCGGAGCAGGCTACAGCCGCCAGAAGGCGAGCATCATGGCCGGTAAGTGAGGTCGAGACGGCGTTTTGAACGTATGTTGCCAGGCGCGAGCTCACACGTTCTCGTGAACAGGGAACGCCCTCTTCCGCGCCATTACGGCCGCGATCTTCCCTCTCATCGCCGCCCCCTATTATCATCGACTTGGCCTCGGCGGAGGTTGCAGCCTTCTTGCGGGTCTCAGCATCCTCATGATCCCTCTCTTATACGTGCGTCGATGCCCCTCGCTGGATTCTCAATCCCCTTTACTGACTTCTATTGCCTTCCTCTCCTTTGTAGATTCTCAAGCAGACCGGCGCCCGGCTGCGAGCTCGCTCCAAGTGGGCAACATACAAGGCTTGAGGTGATTGAGAGCAGCGGAGTAGACTTAGGAAATGTGCAGTGGTACTGCATTCGTCATCATTGGTCTAAAGCGGCGCGGTAGCCAGCTCGGGAGAGCAGCCGGAGGTTCGGCGAAGGCCTTGAGCTGATCTTCCTCGCGAATCGAGGTTCGCACAGGCCACGTTTGAAGTTATTGGATCACTTGACTTGGCATGCGATTGATGCAGCTACAACTGGACTAGATTCCCCACGCCTCATCCTCTTCTCCCTCGCCCTCGTCTCCATCAGCAGCGGCCTGCTCCTCCTCCAACTGCTCCTCAATCGACTCCCCTGCCGCCACTGGCTCCTCGACAGCAATCTCCACCTCCGGCTCCTCAACAGCCACTTCCTGCTCTATCTCCACAGGCGGATGCGCGAGCGGCATCTTGTCGACGTCGAGCTCCTCGATTGGCGCCTCGAGAGCATCCTCCTCGGCTTGGATGGGGGCGATGGGAGGAGGAAGGGAAGTTGGCATCGGGACGACAGCAATAGATGGCTCTTCGATGGCGGTGGAGGGGACGAACGGCGGCTGCTCCTCGACGACGGGTTCCTCGATGCTAGTGTCCGCCGCCGCGACGGGCTCCTCCTGAGCTGGCTGCTCGACCACTTGATCTTCGGCAGCGACGGGTTGACGAATGTCTTCTGCTGGCGGCTCCTCCTCGACGACGACCGGTGCAGGGAACGAATGCAGCTCCGGAGCGTCCGACTCGGCGACGGGCTCGGGCTCGGGGACGGTGACATGCTCCTGCTCCTCCGTCGAAGAGGCCTCGAGCTCAGCCTGGTGAGCGGCAGGCGGCTCGAGCTCTGGTATATGGTCATCGGCGACGATGCTAGCCTCGACGATGGCGGGATCGACGTCCGCTTGAGCGAGAGGGGAGGGGTCGAAGGGGATGGGAACGACGTCGGAGGCGGAGGAAGGAGAGGTGAGATCGAGGGCGCGCTGGTTGTCGTGGTCGTGATCCTCCTCGGAAGGGATGCCGTTCGTCTTAAGGAGGACGGGAGGGGCCGCTTCCTCGACCGGCGTCGGCGTAGGGGAAGGCTCGACCTCCCTTCCCTCGATCCTGGCGATAATGCCCTCCACCCGCCTGATAGCATCCACCACACCTTTCTCCCTCTCCTCCTTGGCCATGCCCTTCTGCGCCAACTCGCCATAAACCCCCTTCTTCAACCCTCCTTCGCACCAGGGCACGACCCAACGGCCGAAAGCCGCGACGGCAAAGATGACCAACTGCTTCTCGTCCTCCCTCAGCTGTCGTAGCTGGAGCTCTTCCCTACTGAGCTCGTTTTCTGGGATCGAGAGGTCGATAGGTGGGAGAGTGGAGAGGGAAGCGAGCCAGGCGTCGGTGAAGGCTGCGAGGACTTGGGTGGCGCGGTCGAGTTCGCGTGCTTGGGCGGCGAGGAAGGAGGGGTAGAGAGCAAGAGGAGGGAGGAGGCGGAGCGCGTTGAGGGCTGTGGCGTGGGCGTTGAGGAAGCGAGCGAGGGGAGGGAGGAGGGCCAGCGGCTGCGAGGGTTGGTGATGCCAGGTTGGTGGAGGGGTGGTGAGATCCACGGCGGGAGGGAGAGGGGTGGCGAAGACCTGAGAGAGACCCTCGGGAGAAACGAGCCAGTCGGAGATGGGAGGTCGACCGCCGAGGAGGTGGTTGCGACGAGCGATGGCTGCCGAGGTGGAAGAGGAAGGGCTGCCCTCCCATCCATCGCGCCACTCCTTCTCCCATTTCCGACCGGCTGCCTCCCATTCGACGACGACGATGCGACCGACCCGCGCCTCGACCCTCTCGCGAAGCTGTTGGAGCTCGCGGAATTCGAGCCCATGGCGAGCGAACGAGTGGGAGCAATAGGAGAGTTGAGTGAGGAGGGAGGAGAGTGAGGAAGGCGAGGTGAGAGATGGGATGGCGTATGCGAGGATGTCGGAGAGGGAGGTGAGGGAGGTGGTGAGGAAGAGTGCGAGGGGAGCGGTCGAGGGCAGGGCGTGGGAAGTGGAGGCGGCGGCGGAAGAATTGGCGATAGAGGAGGAAAGGAACACTTCCGTGTACATGCCGACCGTCTCTCCAACAATCTCACGCCACACTTCGATCCACCTCTTGGTCCACCGCGTTCGCTCCTCGTTCTCCTCGGCGCCGACCTGCGCATCCGCTTCGTCCTGACGCTGCAGGACAGACTCATCCCCAAGCTTGATGCCACTGGCGGCCATCTGCCCCTCGACTCCCTCGAGCTCGCCTCGTAGGCACCTCCACCGCGCGGCGAGGAAGACAACCCTCAGCGCATCCTCGTCCATCTCCTTGCTCGGCTCGCCTCCCTCGATCATGCCAAATCCACGCTCGCCGATGCGACGTAGAATGCCGACGCCTCGTACTGCCGCTGGTAGCTTGAGTCCTCGTTGAAGAAGCGACTCGAGGACTCGCGCGCGGAGGGAGAGAAGGGCGACCGAGACCTCCTCCCGCACCCGCTCCAGCAGCTTGAGGGCACCTACGCCCTCGCCATCCGCTCCACTGCTATACGAAGCAGTCTTGGATAACCGCTTGTGCAGGTCCGAGAGCCTGAGCGCGACGTCGATGGCTTCGGCCCAGTAGCCCGCCCGAATGCAGGCATCCACGACCGAAGGCGCCTCCATGAGCTCCTCGACTTCCTCCATCCGTTCGCGGACGAGAGCCATCCGTTCCCTCTTCTTGCGCGGCTCGCTCACGCGTTGCTCGAAGCCTGAAACCACGTCCTTGAGGGCGTCGGTCGACTCGATGAAGGAGGAAAGGTTCGCCGTGAGGGTAGAGAAGGAGGTGGAAATGGATTGGGTCGCCGTATGGGCGAGGAGGAAGGAGGAGTATCGGGTGAAGGCGAGGGAGGAGAGGTCGGTGTCTAGTGAGGTGGACAGCGTGGAGAGTTGATTGGGAAGGGCGAGGAGAGTCGGTAACGGCATGGCCAGCAGCGAGGCGAGGTACTCGGTTGATGTAGGGCTGGCGAGGAGTGCACTAGGATTTGAGACGAGTGCATAGGACGGCAGCGGCTTGGCTTTGGGTGTTGGTGCAGAGCTGCTGGCGTTGGCCTTATTGATGGCCTTGGAGCGCGTCGCTAGGGATTCGGCCGTCGAGAGGAGGAGTGAGGCGAGCGAAGGGATCGGTTCCCCTCCGTCTTCGAAGCCAACGCCCGCCGCTGGAGTCGATACGACCGAGCTCAGCGCCGAATCCTCGAGGGCGGCGCCGAGCGCGTCGTGGGGCGCTGTAGTCGCTGCTGCCGACATGGTGATTGAGCTAGCAGTGGGCTATCGAAAACAGCTGCCTGTATACCGAAAGATGAGCTCCAGCGACGGGCAGAAAGAGCGAGAAGCGTACTGCTGCTGCTGGCGCGAGAGAGAGGCGACGTGCTCGAGGCTGTGAGGGTGTTTCGACGCCAGGGGAGCTTTGGTATATGCTCTAGGTCAATTGTAGGTCGATACAAGTCCAACGAAGCTGCCCGACTGAGGCGAAGGAGCCAAGAAGCGAGGGGTGGAGGGGAGAGTTCCGAAGAGCCTGGAGCTGCTCGTTGCGGCTCTTGGACTTGCTTTCTCACCCGCGTCTGTACCATGGCAGAACCACCACCAGCGGAGCAGTCTGCTACATCAGCACCATCAGCCAAAGCCCCCGGCAAACGTCCTGCACTCGACTCGCCGGCAGCAGCTCCCAGCTCGAACGGCAAGGCAGCCGCCAACTCGCCCGTGGCAAAGGCTAAAGAGAGGGAGAAGCGCGTCACGAGGAGCTCGTTGGGAGGTGCAGGATCATCTGGAGGACCTCTGAGCAGGGAAGGCAGCGCTGCAGCCAGTGAAGGTGAGTCGCTCGCTCTCGCCTTGTTTGTCAGGCCGGCTGTAGCCTTTCAAAACGCTTGCTGATGTGTTGCAACACGCCTACACAGCACTAGCACCACCACTGTACCTACCACGCTCAACGCCCATCCTCCTATGCATGAAGCCCCCACCGACTAGCCTCACTCACTATCCCCCGCTTCTCTTGCCCGCCGACGCTCTTACTGCCGCCGAGGACGATGGCAAGGAGGCAGCAGGCGATGGAGAGAATCTCCCTTTCCGTCTACTCCAAGTCGGCGACGCGTTCGGTCGATCGAGGCATGCTGGAGCCGCCGAGGTGAGCCGTTACCCCCTCGCTTCTACCCTTCGCGCTCGTAGGGCTGACCCTTGCCATCGCAATGACCAGGTCGACACCTCAGACGCCTTCTATCACCGTCTTCATCGCTTCCCCGAGGTGCTCGAGAAGCGATCAGCCCGCCTCGAGCGGGAGCGACTGATCCACGAGCGGAGCAAGCTCATCATCGAGTTGGAGGAGCTGCGCGGGCGCGGATGGGTCTACCAAGGCGCCCAAGGCGGCAAGGGAGAAGAAGAAAGGCGGAGAAGGATCAAGGAGGGTGAAGAGAGGCTCAAGCGGTATGTTCGGGCGAGCAACTCGATCCTCGTCATCTTGGAGCTCGGCGCTCACTCACTTCGCCTTCCCCCACAGCTACGACTCGCTCCTCCCCAATCAACCTCGCAAGTCCAACTTTCTCAAGAACGACACTCACCTCCCCACAACCGCCGACTCCAACTCCCGCGCGGGCTCGCCCGCCGTTCCCCCAGCACCCGCTCCTCAACGCCCTCACCACCCTCATCGTCACTCGACACCCGTCTCGGCATCGGGAGACGGCAGCACCACTATCAGAATCAAGTTCATCGCCGGGGGACGAGGTGGAGGTGGTCGTTATGTCGAGGTGGGCGGCTCGGGGAGTGGAGGAGGGTCGTCGTCAAGGGGAGGAGGCGGCAAGGGCAAGTCGGCTTCGTCGCGCTTCTCTTACGCTGAGCCAGACTCGGAGGACGACGAGGACGATTTCAATGATGATGAGGAGGATGACGAGGTTGGAGGGTACGGCGAGTCGAGCAGGGGAGGAGGAGGGCGAGAAGGCCGAGCAGGGCCAAAGCGGGATCGCAAGGCTGAACGAGCCCGCGCGGAGGAGAGGATCCGACTCGGCATTCCACCAAGGTCCAATCGGCCGGTCGATCTCAGTCGGAAGCGTAGGAGGTCGTCGAGGGAGGGAGAAGAGGAGGAAGGCGACTGGGAGGACAATGACCTCGAAGAGGAGGACGTGCAGGACCAACGCCCCGCTCGACCAAGGAGGGTCCAGCAGCTCCAACAGATCAAAGAAGCCAAAGCACCTCGTCGTATCCGTCTCGCCGACTCGTTCTTCCAGACCCGCGCCCTTCGCGACTCCTTCCTCGCTACCCTCGCCCCTCCCTCGACCGACGCTCCCTCCAGCTCCACGCGCCGCTCTTCCTCTCGACTCGCCTACGCCTTCGGTCAACGTCTCCCTGACAGTGCTCTCCTCCGTGTTGGCGAGTTTGAGCTCTTTGGAGGCGTAGCGGACGACGAATCCGACGCCAATCCGGGCAACACGAGCAGGCGGTTGGAGCATATGGTGGTCGAGAGGGAGGGGGAGGAGAAGGCTGAAGTGTGGGGAGGGAGGGTCGTACCCAAGAGTGCCTTGGAGGTGGAGAGGAGAGGTCCGATCGTCATGGGCCAACCGCATGCCCTCAACGGCGGAGTTGAGGAATCGTCGGCCAGCGAGGCGGAGTTGGCGCCACTCCCTCCCCCTCCCACCTCCATCGCTACAGGACGACCACGTCGTCGTTCCTCCGTCTCCAACGGCTCTCGACCATCCGGATTCGCCGCCCCTCGCCTCACCCCCACCCGTCCTCGCCGAACCTCGACCTCCCATACCAACGGCGCCTCCTCCGTCCCTCCCGACGCGCCAGCTGCAGTTCTACCAGCCGTCGCTGCTCTCGGATGGAACGCACCGGAGAATGAGTCGTCCAGCTCGCACACTTCGCTGCAGCCGACCTCGGCGGACGAGAGCATGGTGGAGAGGGCGGCGGCGCCGCCAAAGGAGGTGAAGGAGGAGGCGATGGTACTCGATTGAGGGAAGGACTGCGGATGAGACTCGCTTGAACTCTATCGTATCGAACCTCATAACTCGCGCTCTCAACGTTGCTTAGCTACTCGGCTGTGACTCGCCGTCGAGAGAGACAACCAAACTCGTTCTCATCTTCGCTTGATGCTCTCGCATTCGGAACGCGTGTACATATCGAAGATCCTTTCGTTTCACGTCACTCGGAAGGTCTCGGAAGCTATTCAAGCGCAAGCTATCCTCCTTCCTCGGCGCTCCTCCGTCTCCAGCTCGGCGCTCCCTCATTCAAGCGATCGTAATCTTCTTCGTCTCGCTTTCCTTGGCCTCCTTGGGGAACTCGACATTGAGGACTCCATGATCCATGCTCGCCTTGATCTCGGACTGCTTCAAGCCGAAGGGAACGGTGAAGGCGCGAGAGAAGGCTCCGTAGCGGCGCTCGGAGACGTAGTTAGAGGCGTCCTCCTTGGTCTCAGTCGCAGTGGTGAGACTTCCAGAGACGGTGAGGATGTTCCTGTGGGTAGCGAGAGAGGGTGGAAGTCAGCACCAGGCGAGAACGAGGAGGGCTCGGCTCGGCGACGATGGGAAAGCTCACTCGTGGAGCGAGATGTCGACGTCCTTCTTGGTGAGACCGGGAAGCTCGAGGGTGACAATGTTTTTGTTCTCTTGGTTGATCCTGTAGCCGTGCAAGTGAGCGACCGAATCAGCCTTCCTCGCTCCGCCGAGCCCCTCCTTCTCCGCCTCTCGCGCTCGCTCGGCGTCGCTACAGAGACTCACCAGTCCATCTTGGGGCGGATGAGGGCAGTCGTCTGATGCTGCTGAGAGGGCCTACTCGAGCGACCACGCTGTCCGACGCCCGTGAAGGGAGAGAGAGGCCAGAAGTCTTCGTCGCCCCAGTCGCCGCCGAGACGGAGCTGAGTCGTGTCGAAAGGGTAGAAGAGGGTCATGGTGTGTCAGCTGTAGAGGTACAGGAGTCAGCTGAGTCTGGTTGTAGTCGACTGCCCACCTCACTTGGCTGTCTGCGAGAAGGGGAAGGTTGTGGGAGAAGGAAGAGAGGTCAAAGCGCTTTTCGCCGAGCTCTGAGCTCATCGCCTCGGCTCTCTCACTCAAACAGTGGGCTTCTGTACAACATACTAAGCGTTGCAGCGAGTGGTTTAAGCTATCAACTGTTCTCTATTAGGACGGAGGGTGTATGAAAATGGGGAGAAGAGGAACAACTTGAAGCTCTAAGCGGTCCACTTGGAACGGGCGCGAAGGCCAGCACCGTACTTGATGAGGAGCTGTGACGAAGGGAAGAGGGTCAGTTTCGACGGCTTGACTCGGAATGGACGAGCCCCACTCACCACGAGGATAGGGATCATGAGGATGTTGAGGCCGGCGAGGAGAGAGGATCCTCCGCCGAGACCGAGACGCCTGAAGAGGGCGGCGCCAAAGAGGGGGAACACGGAAGCAAAGGTGGAGCGGAACAGATCGTTTCCGGCAAACAGCGATGCGGCGTATTGTGGCCACTGTTGTGAGACGAGAGAGCGGAAGGGACGAGGTCAGTTTCGGCGCCGAGGAGCATGGAAGCGCAGACATGAAACGTACGATCATGGCGAGGTAACCGAGGCAGACTTGGAACGAGACAAACACTCCCGGGAAGTAGAGGGCGGCGCCAATGGTGGGAACGATCCTGTTGTTGAGAGAGCAAGAACGAGGTCAGCTCGGTGCCGGACGAGAGCTCGGATAAGCTGATCAAGACTCACCAGTGTACTGACTCGCGAGCACCCCAACCAAACATGAAGAGACTGATGGGAATGATGCAGGCGGCGGGCACTGCAATCTCCAAACGAGCCTCGGGTTGGAAGTTGGGATCCGTCATCATCCTCGGGATGAAGTAGTACTTGTCGTAGGAGAGGAAGGAGACCACGGTGATGATACCAGTGACGACGAAGCCAAGGAAGGGCAAACTCTGCAAGAGGAAAGGAAGGTCAGCAGTCAGCAGAAGGAAGAGACGACAAAACTCACCGAAACGCCGAGGTTGAAGTGGTAGAGATCCGTGTAGACGAGAGGGAAGGCCTCGAACCACAAGTAGACTGGAGATGCAAAGAGAATGTCAGTGAGATTCTCAACGCTCCTGCGGTCTCGACGGCGGGTTCCACTGAAAGCAGGAAGTGGCGACTCGGACTCACAGATGGCGTAGAGCAATCCAATGTAGACGTTGGCGAAGAGTACAGCAGGCTCCACGGAGAGCTGTATGGCGCGCTTAAAGTTGAGCCATGCAGCATCGAGGATGGTCTCATCGGCGGAAGCGTCCAGCTCGGTCTGAGTCTTGAGCATCTCGTTGCCGGTGAGCTTGCGGAGGCGCTCGGCGCGACGGAGGAGGATGGTGGATCCAAGAGTCTCGGGTAGGAAGAAGGCGAGGGTGAGGAGAGAAGCACCCGAGATCCAAAGGAGCTCGTAGATGGGCCACCTCCAGCCGTTGGCCTGAGCAGCGAAGCCTCCCTGTACAGTCCGAAGGGTCAGCCTGACGTCTTATGAGGGTCAGAAGCGGGGCTCTACGCACCACCACAGGTCCAAAGACAGGTCCGAGTACGGCACCCAGCGACCACAATACCAACGCCTTACCGGCGCTTTCCATAGGGAAGATGTCTGCTCGGCAAAGGGGACAAGGTCAGCGGCATGCTCGAACGAGGGAAGCGATAGGATGACAGTGCTGCTCACCCATGAGAGAAGCACCTCCAGTAGCGAGGGCAGGTGATCCGACAAAGCCGGCGAGGAAGCGGAAGGCGAGGATGGTGCCAATGTTCTTGGCGAAGATGACGGGGACTTGGAACACGACGAAGAGGAAGAGGCCGGCGATGTAGACGGGGTTGCGACCAAAGTGAGGCATCTCTTGGATGGGGGCGAGGAACACTGCGAAGGAGAGGGAACGAGGTCAGCTTCGGCGCCGAGCAGCAGGAGCGCCGAGCGAGGCTCACTAGGACCGATGCCGTATCCCAAGATGAAAAGAGTCAAGCCGAGAGTAGCAACTACTTGAGAAACGCCGAACGTTGCCATGAGGTCGGGGATCGAAGAGGTGTAGATGGCCGAGCCGACGTAGACGCTGTTGGTCGGGAGACGAGATGAGCTCGAACCCTGGCAAGGGAAAGCAGAGAGCCGTCGACTCACGAGAAGGTAAGGAAGCAGACAAGAATAGCGACAAAGTTGCGCTGCCACTTGGGCCAGTTCCTGCGAGAGGGAAAAAGAACGGCGAGTCAGCTTCTGAGGTCCGACTCGGCGGCGGCGGCAGCGAGGCAAAAAAAACGGCTCACCTTGGGTTGTCAGGGTCGTTCTCCTCAAACTCGACGAGGAAAGGGTAGGCAGCAATCTCTGGTGGTAGCTCCGGGTCGACAGCAGCGCCCTTCTCGAGATCCTGCGATTCGGTCTTCTTGACGACTCCTTCGGCGTCGACGAGGGTGTTGGCGTCGGCGGCAGGTCGAGGAGAGACGCTGGCGTTGAGAGTGGGAGCCTGCGAGTCGAACCCGCCCTTGAGGTACTTGCTCGGGACGACGTAATCGGCGCGCTGGTCGGGGTAAGGCAGGATCCGCCCCTTGGAAGCCCAGTTGAGGACTTGGCCGACCGCTGATTCACGAACGAGGTGCAACATGGTTGGAAGTGTTGAAAGGGTGCTGGTGGAGTGAGATAGAGAAGAGAGAGAGGCGAAAGGAAACGTTTGCTCGTGAAGAGGTTGCTCGATCGCTACGTCGGTGGAGGTGGAGGGGGTCGGGGAAGCTGAGCTCTTTGCTCGGAGTGCTTTAGCGCCTGCTGGAGAGGTGGAGTGAAGTGTAGGAAGCCAAGAGACAGTGGAGGTGAACCGTGGAGGTCAAGTACAAGTTCCCCGAGCAATGCTGACTCGAGAGATCAGCTCTCCGAAGCGATGAAAAAGAGGTCAGCGAGCCGGGCAAGCGCGCTTGGGGAGTCCTTCGGGGGTCAGAGCGGCTTACAAAGCCCTTCGACCTCCGAGTCATGGTGCAACTTTTGCTGCAGGTGCCCTGGCGCTAAGTCATCGACTCGCTTGGCTCTTGAAGTCCCCTTTCCCCGAACTAAAGTGGGAACTCCGAGCAAAGCTGACCTTGAGAGCCCTCTCCGTACCGAGAGCCTGTCTCCGAGCGCTGTGGTGTAGCAGGAAGCTTGGGGGAGAGCTGCCTGGGAGCGAGCCTGTACACGAACAGCTAGCCATTTGATCACTCGACGGAGATCCAGAGACGAGAGCGAGGTCTGCTTCCCTCTTGCCCTCAGCCGCTGAAGCTCTGCGCCGAGCAGTGAATGACTGCCAGCCTTGGCGGGTTAGCAGGCGCTGTGAGGTGCAGGGGCTAGCAGTGATGCGTCATAGATCTGCTTCTGTAGTACTTGTACGGCTGCACCCACCCTGCAAGAAGGACACGCGCTCCCTCTAGCCCCCCTGCGCCGAGCAAGCCTCACCACCGCTCTACCCCGAGT
>MWVB01000052.1:71182-166435 GCA_003054985.1 Leucosporidium scottii | reverse complement strand
GAGGAGGAGAAGTGCGAGCAAACTCTCCTCTTCTTTGACGCGCGAAAGCTCCTGCCAGAGCCCCATCGGACAGAACGCAGACCCTGCAACAGCAATATAAATGTACCGACTTGCCCACGCAGTGCTGGTCAGGACGTGAACTCCTCATATGTGCCGATGTGACCATCGCCGAGGTCGGGGCTCGGTCGAGGTCGAACCCGAGATTGGCACCGTCTTTCGCCCCTCTAGCAACGTTGGCAGTCGTATTGGGCTTCCAGCAAAACTTTCCGCGGCTTGCACCAGCTCCATTGATCTCCTCTGACCCTTGCATAGCCGTTCTCACTCGGGCGGGTCTGAGACTGGCACAAAATGGCTTCTGCAGGATGATCCGGGATGCGTAGTGCGGTTTGGACTGCCATACCATGCAGTTCAAATGTGATGAGAGGGAATCAGTGCGGTCTGTCAGGGACTTTGGTCTTTGTCAACCGGAGGTGCGCAGGGTAAGAGGGCAATTCTTGCTCGGCTCTTCCGTCAAAAGTGAGTTCTGGGATCCTGGCGGATGGTCTTCTACAGCGCAGGTTCGGTTCACTACATTGTAGGGGGGATGTACATGATTCTACAGCTATCCAGAGTGCCTGTGGGGTGCTCCACTGACCTCCAAAGTCGAGGGGGAGGGCGGCCGAGCGATGGAGATATGCATGCTAGCAGAAATCAGAAGCTGCAGACCTCTTGAGATGTTATGGAGGGTTGAGGAAAGTGATGTACTTGGGGGTGCACTCTCATGTACAGCCAAAGGGAGCGGCTGGAAGAATGCCGGTTCGCCGAGAAATCTTAGAGGAGGGGTTCATATCACTGGTCACACGGTGCACCCGCAAGTGACTCTCGTCCTCGTATAGTCTGTATTCATCTACGTCAAAATACTATCATCCTGCGAAGGTCCAATGTTCGATCCTCCTGCTGGCGCGCCCGCTTTTTGGACGCTCGCTGCGCCGAGCCCTCTTTTTTTGCTACAGCCCGCTTCCCTTGCAATACAGCACAGCACACGCAGCGCTCCCTGACTTGACGCACTGTGAATCCTCGGCGCGGCAGCCCCGTATCATACTTGAAAGCAACGCTACGCCTGCAAGGCCGCTGAGCCAGCGGACGAGAGCAGGCGACGCTGGCCTGCAACTCCGCTGCAGCATGTAGATTCGCGAAGCCCTCATACAGCGAAATGTACACACTTCTATCCCGCTCCACTGACCCCAAGAGTCCCCTCAAGCATCCCCTGCAGAGGTAGAGAGGACTCGCCTGCGACAGCGGCGGCACACAGCACGGCGACGCTGCCAGACAGGCAAAGGAGATGGATGCAGCATCTTACAGCCCTCAGCAGCGGCGTACACTCTTTGAGCTGCAGCAGAACACGTCGAGTCCCCTGCATGGGCTCCGCTTGCCTCGAGAGTGCGCTCTAGCAACGGGAGGGGACTCGTTCTCGCCTTTCAATGGATGGAATTACGCACGGCGAAGGACAGGGTAGCTTTGGATGCATATTCAGAGGCGTACGTACCTTCAGAAAGGTGTACAGAAGTGGCTACAACGCTTGAGAGGTGATCACCCACTCCCCAGCTGCTCTCGCGCTTCTAGCTGTACTGTACGGGTCTGTCATCGGGTTGACTGAGCAGGGACGACATCTGTACATGTATGCCAAGGTGCACCGGCAGCCATCACCCTTCAAGTGCCTTCCTTGACCTACAGGAAGGCCAGCCAGCTCGCGCGCGCCTCTCAGCCTCTCCAGCTGCTCTAGCCAGCTCTGTACCTCATCTGAAGCGCTCTCCTTGCACAGGCGGTCCAGTATAAATGTATACTACATGCCCCGAGCGTCTGTTGCTCCCCTACAGCGCCTCCTGCCCCCCAGTGGGAAACGCATCCTCGGGTGCGTTTTTCGCTCTCGCTCCTCTCACAGGTCATGGCAGCCGGGTCCCTGCCTCAGGTAGTCATGTTACATACCCAAAGCACCCCCCTGCACGCCTACAGGTCCCCCCAGGCCGGAGAACAAATTCTGAGAAACGAATGTCGTACGCCCGGTTTTATGGTCAGAGTCACAAGTTGTAGCAGAGTACGTTCTAAGTAAAGTAAACTCTTGGGCCTGGTGCTTGCCCTATCTGTAGCTCCGCAACACGGCGCGCAAGTTCAGCTCTTGGTTCGCACCTCGCTCGAGTCCCAAGTCCTCCCGCCTGGTCAAGTTGACACCTGCTCGGTTGGTCACAGCTCAAATACAGTCTTGTAGTACAGTACTTGGGGAGCTCAGAACCGCTGCCGGGTCAGTCTCTGGTGCCTGCGTTGACTTGCAGCGGCAGCTCTAACCCTACCCCTCGTTCTCCGCCAAGCAGCTGTTCCCGCTGAGCCTGCGCATTTGAGCCATAGTGGGTTGTACTGGTACCTTGAAACACACTCTCAACGTCTCAGGGCAGCCGTGAGAGCCTTGCCAGCCCCCTCTGTTGCTCTGAAGCACTCGGTCAAAGTTTGGCGCTCGTTCAAAAAGGTGCCAGGTGCTCCGGCTCAACAGAAGCTTGCTGCTGCCCTTGAGTGGTCTTTGGAGCAGCTCTTGTGCTGCAACTGCCCGACACAACTTGCCCCGTAGTCTTGCCCCGCCCTTGTCAGCCGCAACACCCTCCGCAACTTGGGCAAGTGAGTCCGAGCCGACCCCCTCCTGGGCAAGTCCCCAACACTCTCTCAGCAATTGCAGAGTCACAAGTTGTAGCAGAGTACGTTCTAAGTAAAGTAAACTCTTGGGCCTGGTGCTTGCCCTATCTGTAGCTCCGCAACACGGCGCGCAAGTTCAGCTCTTGGTTCGCACCTCGCTCGAGTCCCAAGTCCTCCCGCCTGGTCAAGTTGACACCTGCTCGGTTGGTCACAGCTCAAATACAGTCCTACTCGTTCCCTTGTTCCAGTTTTCAATGTAGAAAGCGTTTGCACTACTTTTTGCGGACGAGCCGCGCTTCTCGGCTCGCAATGCTCGGCGTTGCTGAGCTCCGCCCTCGGCAACTGGCCAAGCAGGCTCGGAGTGACTTGAGACTTCTTTTAAATATTCTTTCCACCTGGGAAAGACATGCGATGATTCCATCTCGCTTCTTGGCTCGGCTCTCTCCAGAAGTGGGACGCGCTAGTAGAGAGTCCGTCCGCCGAAAGACTGCCGGAAGGGTCGGTCATGCTCATATGTCTACCTGTAGCCTTGCAGAGCCCTCTGCCCAATTCTCAGCCCCTCGGCCGTCTTTCCTGCACCAGATCAAGCAGATCTACACCCGCCTTTTGCGTTTTCGCGCCCTGAGTGCCCGCCCACAAAGCGCTGCGCCGCCTCACGTCAGAGCTGCAGAATCAACAAGCTTTTGCTTCCTACCGCGTTGTACCACCTCTTCACCCTACAGCACCACTTGAGAGCCAGCAAGAGCTCGCGTTTGCACGGCCCACGCTCCTTCTTCGGCGATGATCCTCTCGCCCCTTCTCCTCCTGGCCGCGTCCTCTCTGCCAACATTAGCGACGGCGCTCAGTCTGCCGACAACAGTACCTCCTCGAGCACCGACATGCACTCCAAGACTCTCTGGACTACAACAATATATCCGAGTCGGCCGTGGTGAGCTACAGATCTGTTCGGCGGCTTGAGGCGACGAGAGATAACGCTGACTTCCGGCTCGCTTCGCTCTGACCTGAACTCGAACAGACGAGCTCGCGTGGAAGTCAGTACCTCCAACAGGACCAGCAGGAGCAGCGGCAGCTTCCTCTGGTGGCGTGAAACTCGTGAGTGCTCAGCTGGTGTTCGCGACGCTGCCCACAGCTCACCTCGGCCTTCCCGTTCCATGCAGGCTGTTCTTCCCAAGAATCCCGAGGCTACTTTCGAGTTCATCATCGAGCGGGAAGGGCAAGGATTTGCCGTCTCGTAGGTCTCTCGCACGTGCAACAAGCGGTACTCGAAGCTCGGCGCTGACTCTTTCCCCCGACTTGACAGCTCCGCCACGGCCGCCGGCGCAACTTGCAGCTCCACCAACTCAAAGCTACAGCACCCTTTGATGGCGTCGTGTACTCCATCCCACTCTGTACGTCTCTCCCGCCTCCTTCTCCTGCGGCTGCGGCCCTCTCTTTCATTTCGGCGAACCTGACCAGCTCTCGCCTCTTTCGACAGTTCCGCATCATTTGCCAGGACTGCGACGACCACGACGATGCTGCTTCCGGGTGTCAGCTTCGCCTGGATCCCAGCAGCAAGAGCAGCCACGCAGGACAGTGCATTGAGGCTTCAGAGGGGAGCGCGCCGAAACTTGGTTGGACAGACTGCGTCTCAGCGAACAAGAAGGGTGAGATCAAAGGAAGGGAGAAGGTGAGCTCTCTGATGTTTGATGGGTTGGTGAGAGACATCGCTGACCTTTGCCCTGCTTTTGCGCATCAAAGGAGAGACGACTTGCTCGGCAGCTGTTCAACATATCTCCCTCATAGAGACGGCAACTCACTCTCACAGACACTTACATAGACCCTTTACACATCACTAGACACCCTAATTCCCCTCTAAGCGCTATGCCCATAGACACTTCCCCTTCGGACATCGACACGGGTTCGCCAGTGATTCGGCGTTTAGATCGCCCAAGTAGACGCTTCTTGTAGCTTTCGCATATAGATTACCCAGTCCATGCAAACACAAACGCTTGGATCTGCACTTGCGACTCCGAATACTTGCAAAAGTGTCAAGGCTGAAAAAGTTCGGCGCTCTCCTCGCGATCTCGACGACGGCAAAAGCTACACTAAAACCGCGCGAATACATAGCAATCTAATCTTCCATCGAGCGCTGTACCGCCTTGTATACCTTGTTGTCGTTACTCCTCCTATGTCCTCGCATCCTGCGCCACTTTTTCATCTGATCGCCGATGAAACGGGCCACAATCTGTGCACCGTACTCCTCAAAGGACCAGCTGAGGGCGACGTTGGCGATGAGGAGGAGCAGCAGCTCGAGGTGGAACTCGTGTGGGAGGGTGACGAGTTGCAGAAGGTCGAAGACGGGTCCGGAGGTGGTGAAGAGAGTGTAGAGGGAGAAGACGGTAAGGGAGCCGATGGCGAGGACGAGCCAGCCTGTTGCGATCAAAAGGGTCAGCTGCGGGGTCAGATGTAAGGAGGAAGCTCATACGCACGGTTAGTCCAGAGAGGCTTTCGGTAAGGAGGACCGACACAGAAGATGGCGGCGACGAGGATGTACTGGAAGGAGGAGATGAGAAAGAGGGCCGTGTTCTCGAAACTGACGATATCGAGCTCGTCGGGATCAATCTCGGGTGGGATGTACCTTTGTACAAGAAGGGAAGGTTAGCCTCGGCGTTTCGGAATGAGCGAAGAGAAGACCCACCAAGACTGAGAGCGGACAAAGAAGAAGGTGAAGAATTGGACACCACTCGAGATGACGATTTGGCCGATGAGCGAGGTGAGGACCTTCTTTGAGATGAGCGAGGCGGTCGGTCGCTTGGGAACGATCCGTTGGAAGGCCTCCGTTCGACCCACTGCAACAGAGATGGTCAGCAGTGGGATGCAGATAGGAAAGGGAGTGTATCTTACTAGTGACGGCAATCGGAAGGATGAGGAAGAGATCAATGTAGAGGAATTGAAAGTCGCCGAGAGTGCTAGCGATGGCGTAGAGCAGTGTGACCGTAGTGAACTGGATCAGCGAGTAGAGGGCCCTGTAGAGGCATAGAGACGAGTCAGTGATGATCGACTCTCGCAGAATGAAGCACAACGCACATGAACTTGAAGCAACTGAAGCTGGTGACGAGCGCGGCTCGGCCCTCCTTGATGACCTCGATGAAGCAGCGAATGTCGGGCTGGCGACTGGTGAAGGGCGCTGCGACACTTGCCTCGGCTTCAGAAAGACTGAGACCGACGTCGGCGGCCTTGAGAGCACCACAGTCGTTGGCGCCGTCTCCGCAGAAGCCGACAGTGTAGCCGAGGGACTGCAGGCGTTCGACGAGCTCGTGCTTCTCATCAGGCGACATGCGAGCGAAGATAACTCCTTTGACGAGCATCTGCAGCGAGGAGAAAGAGGAAGCGTCAGCGGAGAGCGAGTGCGAGAGGGAGAGAAAACGAACCCGCTGCAGCGTCTCGAGTGCGCCAAAGTCCATCATCCACCGGAAAATGTCGCCCGAGATGGCGAGGTGGTACTCGCGTGACTCGTCGGAGTAGCCACTAAATACGCTAGCGACATCGGTCTCGAGCGGCTGCGAGAAGAAAAGAATGAGCAAGCGCAGGGCGCAGGAGGGTAAAGCGCCGAGCAAGCTCACTTTGAGCGAGTAGGCGTCGAGCTTGCGGCTCTCGTCCTCCACGTCTGTCCATTCGATCGTTGAGCGAGGTGTCGACGAGTTACCTAGTCGCATAATAGACGTCAGCGAGGGTCAAGAGCGAAAAGAGAATTCAGATACGAACCCTTCAGGAAGGTTGGCAGGAAGATACGAGCCATGGGCTGAATCATACCGCACTCGCGTCCGACACTGATGGCGGTGCGAACATTGTCTCCGGTGACCATGCGAGTCGGGATATGGGCGGCGCGAAGAGTAGCGATGGCGGGGGCGGTCCCAGGCTTGAGCTTGTTCTCGAAGACGATGATGCCGAGGAAGCGGAGATCCGACTCGACGACCTCCCTGGGATGCGAAATGAAGCGTCAGCGAGCCTGTCTAGCAGCAAAAGAACGAGCAAGACGAACCGCTTGAGGCGCTGAGCCTTGATCCAGGTCAGGCCGGGCATGCTCTTTCCAGCGAGGGCAATGACGCGGTAGCCGTGCTTGGTGTAGTAGGCAAGCATCTCGTCGTAGTCCTCGGGTACTGAGGGAAGAGAGAAGGGTCAGCGAGCGTGGTGACGAGAGCATCAAGCGACCGCGCACGAGTTGAAGGATCGCAAATCTCCTGCATGACCTCGGGAGCTCCCTTGACATAAGCTTCGACCGAGTTGGATTTAAGCTTCTTGACGAGGACACTCATACGGCGGAGCGACGAGACAAAGTCGAAAGTGCGAAGAACTCCGAGCTCGAGGAAGTGAGCGTGCTGCAGGCGAAGGGAGAGGTGAGCGGCATCCTGAGCAGACGTAGAGGGGCACCCACCTTGCTACCAGCCTTCATAGCATCCTCGAGCTTGAACGACTCGCCTCCTGGAGGGCGAACAACCGTTTGAACGAGAGTGGCCGCACGCTCAGGGACCTTGGAGGAAGCTGCTCCAGTCGCCTTCTTCTTCGAGTCGGCAGCGGGCTTCTTGGCGCCTTCCTTGCCCTCCTCGAGCGTCCAGCCGGTAAACTCAAACATGCGCATGTCGAGAGGATCGCCGATGACCTCGCCGTCGACAATCTTGAGGGCGTGGCAGGTCGTGAGAGCGTGCAGCAGAGGCGTCTTGGCGTCGGCCGCTCCAAAGATGGGGACGTTATCGGGGTCGTGCTCAATCTCGGCGAACTTGTTGGAGGAACGGACGACACTGCGAACGCCGAGCACGTCGAGCCCCTCCTCAGTGAGCGTTCCCGTCTTGTCGAAGCAGACGATGTTGACCTTGCCACCAATGTTGACCCTGCTCGGCGAGATGCAGAAGATACCAATCTTGCGCAAGCGGGATATGGCGAACGAGGTGCCGATGGACATGGTGGCGGGGAGAGCGGGAGGGACGACGATGGTGACCAGGTCGAGCGCACGAATGACGATGACGGACCAGGCGATCTGTAAACAGAGAGCGTCAGCTTTTTTGAACCACAATTACCGAGGGAGCAGACGCACCCCGAGCTTGATAAAGTTGACCGAACTGGCGAGGAAGCCGAGAATGGCGACGATGGCGAGCACTCCGATGAAGCGGAAAGAGTCGCGGTAGAAGGCGAATCTGCAGACGGGCACGTCAGCCAGCGCCTTTGCGAGAAAAGAAGCGAACTCGACTCACCCGAACGGCTTGGGGAAGAGCATCGAGCGAACGAGAGCTCCCTTGGTCGTGTTGAAGCCTACGAGAAAGAAGGGGTCAGCGGCGCGTCGCTCGACGACCAAAGAGACACGCACCAGTACGCATGACCATGGCGATAGCTTCCGGCTCTCCTCCGCCGATGCTGACGGGTGACGTCTTGCGAATTCGAATGATCTTGGTGCCGCTGAAGACGACGTGCCGAGAGAGGTCCGGCGAGATCTCGGCGCCGGGCGTGCTGATCAAAGAGACGTCGGCTTGCTCCACAGGGTACTTGGAAACGGGAACGGACTCTCCCGTAAGCATCGACTCGTTGACGATGGCATCGCCGGAGAGAAGGACGAGGTCGGCGGGGAAGGTGTTGAGCGCCGGATCGGATAAGTCGACAATGTCGCCCGGTACAAGCGAGTCGGAGACATCGTCAGTCCCTGCGGAGGCAAAGAGGTGAGCTTTCTGGACGGGACGAGCTTGCTCGCCGAGAAGGGCTCACATTCCGAGTTGCGCATGACCTTGACGGGACACGAGAAGCGTGACATCTCGCGCATCCTCTCGACGTTCTGTCGAGTACAAAGTCGTCAGTGAAGAGACGGGAGAGCTCACCCAAAAGACCACTTACGCCCTTGGTCTCGATGAGAGTCGAGATGATGCTGACGACCGAGATGATGGCAATGGCGAAGGCGTAGTCTGTCGGGGATCACTCATCAGCTCGGATTCGATGGGCGAGCTCGAACCGAACTTGCAGTAGTAATCATCGAAAGCCCAGAGGATGATGGAGAAGACTTGGAAGATGTAGAACGGGTGCAAAACCTCGTCCATCAGGAGCTGGAAGGTGGTTCGGCTGGCGATGTCGATGGCGTTTCCTCCAAACAAGGTAGTGCGAATCTCGGCCTCGGGGTCGGAGAGACCTCGGCGAAGAGAGACCATCGACGTCCAAGTCGGATCCTTCCACTCGCTGCGAGTCGAGGCGAAATCAGCACCGAGCAGAGGACAGCAGAGGATGGCTACTTACCGAACCATCCTAAACTCGCCCTCGGGATGCAGGAGGAACCGGTAGTATCGGTAGTCGACGTATTTGAGCGTGTCGACAAGAGGCCCCTTCCCCTTTTTTGCCTTCGCTGCCGCGCCATTCAAGCCGTTGGCTCCATTGGGAGTGACGGTGCCCGACGGAGGTGCAGTCGAGATGATGGTGGTGGTCTCTGCCGTCTCTTCGGGCTCGGCGTCCCTCGGATGAGGAAGGTCGTCGCGATGGGCGGGAGGGGTGGTGATGGAAGGAGGGAAGATGGTAGAGAGGGGGAGAGGCTTGGAGAGCTTGAGGGTTCGCACCGGAAGGATTTGAGGATCGTGGTGAAAAGTCTGCGGTGGGCGAAGAGAGGTGAGCAGGGAACCGAGCGAGGAAACCTCAATAACTCACCTCGACGACAACGTAAGAAGCCTCGTCAAACTCGCCGGGTCGACCGACGCTTTTGAGCCAGATGTTGGGCATCCATCGACCGAGCAGCCAAAGGGATCCACCTGAAGCGACACAGGCAGTAGTCCACAGTGCGAGCTTGACGTTGGAGACGGAGAGGCCGTGGAAGCGGAGAGGGAGATCCTCATCGGGGATGTAGATCGACTGATGTGCGTTGGAGCCCTTGCGATGGCCATCCTCCGAGTCTCCCAACGAGGACGTTTCGTCGTCGTCGTAGTCGTCAAAGTCGATGCGCGACTCGCCGAACATGTTGTCGCCTCCCACGCCAGGGAATCCCATGAAGCCTCCTCCACGCCGCCGACGAGGGCCATCCTCTTGCGACGATCCCGACTGAGTGGTTGAAGTAGAGTTGGTGTCGGAGGATCCGTAAGGGCCGTAAGGATCGTCGTCGTCGCCCTCGCCAATCTCGGATTCGGAGCGAACCGACACGGCGTCCGAATCGTAGTCGCTAGAGCGTCGATGAAGCTTTCCTCGAGTCGAGCCTGCTCGAGAAGCTGAGCGAGAGTCGGCGCGCGAGGACGTAGTCGAGTCTTGACGGTCCATCGAGGGACGACCACGAAGCGCGTCCGAGAGGCCTTGAAAGAAACCGGGACGTTCTGCTTCCTCGTCCGAAGTGGAGGGCGATTGGGGGCGAGAGGCGCGGACACGAGGTCGAGTCGACTCGCCGGCGGTGCTCCTCTTGCGCGATCGGCGAGGAGTGTCCCGCCGAGAAGGAGCGGTCGAGTCGGCCTCACTCTCGGCGCCTGTGGTGGTAGCGTCACTCCCTCGTCGGGAGCGACTCCTGCTCGACTTGCGTCGACTGCTCCTCCTGCTACGCCGACTCTTGCCTCCCACGCTCTTGCCGTCGTCGCTGCCCTCCTCCTCCTCCTCGTCCCGTTGGCGGTTCAAGTCGCGAGACATGCGATCGAGCTCGCCTCGAGATCTCGCACGCATGCGAAAGGTTGATACCGAGGTGGGAACGGACCGAGCGGCGGGACCAGAGAAGATGCCACCATCGGGATCGTCGTAGTCGTCGAGCTCTCCTGGATCCTTTGCGGTGCGGATGGGGAGGGAAGCGATGGGAGGACGCTCCTCAGTGGGAAAGAACTGAGCATCAGTACTTCCCGACTCGTCGTAGGCCGAGGTAGATTTGAGGATGGAGGTCGAGTTGGATTGGGGGTTCTCGTTGTCGGCCATCTTGGTACTGTGGGGACAGGAGAAGATGGGTCAGTGAGAACTCTCAGATGCCACTGAGACCCTTCTGCAGTATGCGAGCACCTCCCTGAGCCGTCCCTGCAGCACGAGAAGCCTCTCGCGCTCGGAGGAGGGGATCGCAACCCGCGCAAGTTTCCACAGCGGCCGAGCGTCCTGAATCTGCACTCCGGGTGGACCGTACGGCGCTGCACTCAAGAAATGCCTGCGCCGTCCCTCCCAGTCCCTGCAGATCCAAGGTCGCCCTTCCCTTACATGACGAGATGCGATAGTCCCCTCCTCGTTTCTTCCGAGCTGCAGAAGAGCCACACCACTGATTCGGTAGAACGAGCACGGCCAAGTGACACTAGGCTGTACCGTGATGCCCTTCATGAAGCTGCAGCCTCGCGTCCTCCTTGAGCAGCATGACCCGCGCGGAACCGACTCTCTCCCTCAAGCAAACAAGCCTTCCCAGCTGCCTCAGAGCTGTACGTACACTGTCGAGCCTTGTCGCTGTGGTCTGCCTGCTTGTGCCCCTTGCCTAGTCGTCGAATGTGCGATGTAGACGAGGAGAAGCGAGTCACGCTGGACCGCGTGCTAGTTTCGTCGAGCGGCCTTCCTCTGAGACGTCGAGATGGCTGCGTGTAGGCGAGCAGGGGCGTGCACGTGGAAAGCGAGGGCGAATCTATGTCCAGCGACGTCGAGAAACGAGAGACGAGGTAAGCGTGAAGAGCAACACTCGCAAGCTCGCTGCCAGCCGCTCGTTTCGCCGTCACCTCCTCTTCGCTCGACATTTCTCCGAGTCGAGGAGTTTTCATTTCAGGCGTTTCTATCATTGTGAACGCTGCTCAAAGGGATCGCGCTCAGTCTAGAAGATGGAAACCGCCGAGGTCGGCGCTTCCTTCGGCGAAGGCGACCTTGAGGTTGTTGCAGGGCGGAGAGCTAAGCGGTGACTCATCCATGTCGTGAGAGCTTCCATTTTCTGCTGCTCCTCTGCTGTAGGTCGCCTCCGACCGTCACATCGTGCTTGTGCGAAGGGCTCCGCTGGCAAGGGCTCCAGCCGAGCCTCACCCGCTCGCTTGCTCCGTCCGACGCTGTGACCTTTGTCTTTCTACGCCATTGCTCAGAAGATTCAACATCACGTGAGCTTGAGTCGAGCCCCGACCTTCAGTCTCTTGGCCTTGCCATTTCAAGTCGGCCTTCTTCAGAGCTCGCCGATTCGATGAAGGGGGTTGGAAGTGCGCGGCTGGATGGACAGAGGCACTGACAGACTTCCTGTATGATGCTCCCAGTACTTTAAACTATCAACCTCCCGAAGTCTATCTGAGACGTGGTAGAAGCTCACAAGGCGCCGCGCCTCTCCGAGCGAAAGAAGCTGGTCTCGGCGAGTAGCAGACAGCCGGCAAGCAGCTTTGAGGGGGGGCGGGACCTGTCTCCCGAGGTCCAACGGTCGGATTTGACGTTTGAAGTTTCTGTAGTCCTTCGGGGGCAACGGAGGAACCAAAGCGTGTCCGACAAGTTCAAAAAGCCAAAGGCTCAGCGCGAGCGCCGACGAGCCTGCGACTGAACGTGAGCACTCACACGCATCAAGGGAGCGTCTTGTGCAGAAGCAGGATCGTATCATGCATTCCAATTCCTCGGTCTTGATTTTCGGTAACACCTCTCGAGGACTGGGAACAGCACAAGAGACTCGGAGAGAGGTCCAGCTGCATCGCCGAGCGGCGAGACTCGGAGAGCGACGCTTGGGCGTCAGCACCCGTTCAAAATTGCGGTTAAGCTTCCCCTATGTCGGAGCTGGATATGCGGTTCGCACTGCTGTCGCCGCAGACGCCCCCGAAGCGGATGCAGCAGACAACGGCTGGCCACCACTCGGCTTCGCGTCCTTCACCATATACGCCTCTCTCGTGCACTCAAGGGGCTGAGAAGCTCTCCTGTTACTGTATATACCCCAGTTGAAATCGTATAGCCATCCTCTTGCGAGTTAGAGCACATGCTGAGGCAGGCAGAGCCGCCATCCAGAATTGGAGGGCTCGGCGCCGAGGCCGCGCGAGCGGGCGAATGGACGCGTTGACGATGCGTAGACGAGGACAATCCATGACAGTACAAGTAATCTGACACCGGCAAGCTACCTCTGAGCCGAGCAGCACGGTGGCGCTCGAGAGGTGGCAGAAATAGCAGGACATTCGCCGAGCTCGCTCTTCGCTCTCCTCTCAGTGGACTCGCACCCAGCTAGCACGACGGTCAAGAAAAAAGCGGCTATCGGTATTCCAGCTATCCAACTTCCGCGCGGGCGCAATTCGTATTCAAGCACAAGCACAAAGCACAAGATCCAACCTCTCTCTCTTCTAACAGATCTCAAGCCATCAACTCGCGCTCATCATCTTCTTCCTTTTCTCTCCTCGTTCGCTCATCCTCGTCCTCCCGATCCCTCAACTCCCCATACCTCGACTCGGCCTGCTCCACCTCCCCCCCGCCGAACCCAATCCTCGTCTCGACCATCCCACTCTCAGGCGAGCGCACCCTCTCGGGCGTCGAACTCTGATACCATCCCGCTCCAGCGACGGCCGTAGGGTTGATGGGACTAGGGCTGACGATGATGGGCGGCGAACGAGCGCGAGAGCCGGGGTGTTGCGAGTTGAGGTACGTCTCCTCGGTCTCGGTGCCGCTGCGAGCTCGTCCTTTGCCCTTGTCCTCGAAGCCGGGAAGACGAGGCTCCTTCTCCCATGCCTCGTCGTAACCGAGTACGGAGCGATCCCAGGCGCCGGGAGTCTCGCCCTCGTGAGCCCAGCCGAGCGAGCGGAAAGTGAGGCCGGCAGCTGTGGGGGAGAGCGAGGGTCAGCGAAGGCGCAAACGATGGGAAGTGAGACAAAGCGCACCTCGAATGAAGATGGTACCGTCCATGACTTCGGTCCCCGGCAGCGCCGAGTGGTAAATGCCTTTCGGCGAGTGACCAAAGTGAGCGGCGGCGAAGGCAAGGGAGCGGATGACCTGCAGGGAGAGAGTCAGAGTCAGCTCGAGTCGCATTGTCTGGTTGAAGCAGGAGGAAAACCCACCTTGGCGAAATGGTCATCAGGGTGATCCACCGCACTCGCCAAAATCCTCGGCCAGGCGTTCTCAACAGCATTCTCCACCTCCACCCTCTCACTCTCCTCGCCAAAGTCCCTCAATTTACCATCACTACTCGCCTGAGGCGTTTTCGGCGACTCGGGCTCGTCGGAAGCGTTCGAGGTGTGCTTCTCGGCGAGTTGGGAGAGGGCGGTCGAGATGGCGGAAGAGGTGGCGGGAGAGAGGTTGGGAGGAAGAGGAGTCGAGGTGGCGGACATGAGGGTGTCGCGGATGTGCAGGTCGGGTCTATTAGAGAAGAGGAAGAGGATCAGGGTCCACGTCGGAAGCGAGATGCGAGCAGCACTCACCGGCCTCGTGAGATCCAGTAGCCGACCATGACGCGGAAGTGCGAGTGAAGAACATAAGGGCGAAGGTGAGGAGAAATGACTTGAAGGATGGAGGGGAGGAAGAGGACCGAGGTGAGGCCGTGCATGCTGTTCAGGCGAGGGCAGAGTCAGTTGGAGCTTTGAGGGGAGCGAACGAGGAGCACAAACGTACAGGAAGAAGTCGAGCTTGACGTTCTCGTATCCTGGTCGGCTCGAAGCGGCGTAGATGACCTGTGAAAGGAAGCGAAGGCGTCAGCGCTCGCTCAGTCCCCCCACTCCCCCTCGGGCTCCCCAAAACGCACGGTGGCCATCCAAATCAGTTCCTCGCACTTCTCAACACACTCCTCCCAACTCGGACTCTTCCCAAATCCCTCACTCGCACTCTTGGCCCTTTCCCTCTCGCCATCCTCATCCCACTCCCCCCTCGCCTTCTCATCCCCCTCAAACCTCCACTCCTCACACCACTTGACAATCCTCTTCGCCTCCCTCTCGAGCACCTTGTCCAACTTGGGGAAATCGTCCATCTGCCCTGCCCTCCCTGCGGCGAGGTAAGGGTCGTTGAGGATGCGATCGAGAATGGTGAAGCCTCCGAGTCCAGCGCGAGGAATGCGACGCTCGCGAGGGAGGGAAGCGGCGGTGGCTGCGAATGAGTCGGAGGAAGAAGCGGTAGGAAGGCCGGAGAGGAAGGGTACGGAGGAGGCGACTCGCTTGCCCATTCCGCCGCCGAACTTGAGCGAGGAGAAGGCCGAGGTGAGGGTCGACTGGAATTGCGAGGGGCGAGGGGGCATGGGCGGCCAGGCGGTGGGAAAGAGCGAGGTGAGACGAGCGTCGGTGACCGCGCTCTGAGCGAGTCCCTCAGCCACGATGGCGTCAACGCCGAACTCGATGCCGAAGCCGATGTTGATGAGGCCGTGAATGGCGCCCGAGACGGCACTGTTGTATGTCTGGAGGTCAGCGGTGTTTACTCGGTCGAGATATTGTGACTACCCACCGAACGAGCATGTCTCCCTGACCGCCGAGCAAGTATTTTTCGACGACGGGAACGACGCTCGTCTTGTGTCCCGCGTAAGGGCCAGGCGCTGACGGTGTTGCGGAGATCATGCGATGGAAGAAGGCGAGGTAGTTGGGGTAGTATCTGATGTTGGAGAGTAGGTCAGTCACCAGCATCAAGCGAAACGAACCAACGCCGAACTCACTGCTCCTCACCGAGGAACTCGAGCCAGTTGGTTTCATTGATGGTAGCGGGTTGAAGAGGGAGCATAGGTTTCTGATGATGAAGAAGAGAGTGAGCCAATGCTGGACAGAGGCCTTCTTGAGTTCGGAGAACGTACGGCGGCCTGCTTGGAGTGCAGCTCGTAAATCTCCTTGAGCAGCGCGGGACCAGCGCCGAGGGCGTAAGAAGCGAGTACTGATGTGTGGTAAGAGATTAGCTCTACTCTTCACTCGACTTCATCGCTACAACTCACAGTGATGCGACGCGTGGTTGTGAAAGCCCTGCAATCGAAATCCAGGGTCAGCGTGATGCTCTCAAGGATGGAGCGATTCGAATAACTCACATCTTCGTTGAAAAAGGTGTGTCGGCTGGTGATAGGCGCGCAAGGGCAAAACAGAGAGGAAAAAGAGTCAGCGGTAGGTCATCCCTTGGCGGCTTGGGAGCCGCGAGAGTGAGCGAGCGAAAGCTCACTTGAGGTGATTGTCCTGTGTGTGAGAAGAGGGAAATCAGTCTTCCGAGTATCGATTTGTAGAGTCTGCATCAGCTGCAACAGACTACAGCTCGTACGTCTGTTGATTCAGCCGAAGGAGCGAGCTGTGCGCATCGACAATCGAGCGGAAACTCCGATGTAAGGAGCTGCAAGCACCGTCAGACGATCACACGAGTCAACTTACTCCGACGCTGAGCCCTAGCGAGCTGAGCAACCGGGAGCAAGATCTCGAGCTGTGACGGTGAATTGAGCCTCGTCGGCGTCGTACAGCGTTACTGTACAGCGAGCGAGTGGGAGAGTATCGCCTACAGCGCTTGAGAGACGAGCAATACACACTCTACATTCGTCAGCAGCCCGACCCTCCCCTCTTGTGAAGGGAGGGCTCAGACCGCGAGAAGCGAGTGGTGCTGCTCGCTCCCTCTGAGCTGGCTCGAGGGCTGTAGTCGAACAGAGGACCTCCGTTGGAGGCCACTTCGAGCCATACAGCTCATGAAGCCTCTGCCACGCTGTATCTCATCATCTTTGACCTCGCGTTCGTTGTCGTTACCCGCCCACCCCGCACGCGCCATCACTCACCTCGAGCAACTGCCTGACCGTTTCTGTACTCTTTGCTGTCCTGCCCAGTCCACCCGAGACACCGGCAGTAGGCGTTTGTACCTCTCCAAAGAGCTGCTTGGGGGACAGAGTGGAAATGGGTGCAGGGGAAGGGGTGCGACGAGGTGAGCCAGAGGGGGAAGGGGAAGGCGAGGTAGAGGCAGAGGAAGAGGTAGGATAAGGTGCAGGAGGGTAGGCGGGCGTGTGTGCTGTTGGTAGCAATGAAGATTGACCAGAACTGCGCCGAGTTGGGAACGGCGCCATCTTGTAGTCGATCGAGAAAGCGAGTGGGAGGAGGGAAAGCTCTCATGACGGTGTCTCGCTCAGGGGACCCCGGAGAGGGGGTCACAACGACTGCGAGGTGTCAGACTGGTTCGCTATTGTGCTACGTTTAGTTCTTGCAGCTGCAATTCACCAGTAAAGCTCCTCTCACCTGTTCCAATACAACTCTCGGCCCCACTCAAATCCTGTCTCTCGGCTGATCTACTCAACTCGGCTCTACTCAATTCAAGTCCTCGCTCTACACCTCACTCTACTACAGTCCCTTGTTGAACTCGACTCGCTCATACTCCAACTCACGGAACCTCGCCTCCAACTTCTTGGGGTCAATCGACCCGCGTTGAGGGTATACCGCGATGGCCGGGGGCAGGAAGGCGAGCAGGGAGACTCCGATGAGGCCTGTTGGGGTGGGAGGAAAAGGGAAGGAAGGAGTAGGTGGCCAATTTGACATGGCGAGATGAAGAGGAAGGGAAAGAGGCAGCGAGGGAAGGAAAGCGAAGTCAGTTAAACAGCGAACCGCCGAGAACGATTCCCCAACCGCAGACAGAAGAAGCAAACGCTCACCAAGGTTGGTGACCGTGTTCAAGCGAGCACCGTTAGGTCCCTTGAACGCTCCACGCCTCTCCAGGAGGGTGATGATAACGGGAGGGAGGATAAGGGTGGGGCTGAGTTCGGCGCACGGGAAAGTCAGCGTCGTCCTCTCTTTCGCTCGACGCTGCGTGAGAGAAGGCAGCGAGGAAATATAACGCACATGTTGGTGAAGACACGACTGGCGGCAGTTTGGCCGATGGCGTAAGCGCCAGCAGTGGAGGACTTGCCGAGCTCCTGGTTGTTGAGACGGCCAGTCTTCTCGTCCGCGGGAGGATAGACCGAGATGCCTGTCGAATGAGAAGCAGAGGATCAAGTTGGATTAGGAGAGTGGGAAGAGAAAAGAGTGATGATCAGCAACCGCCTCTCCCCTCTCAACGCCGAAAGCTCGCTCAGACGCCGAACTCACCATCCCTAATCTCCTTCCACCTCATCAGTCCAATGTTGACCACACCAGCGCTTGCAACCGAAGCGAAGGGGATGAATTTGGAGAGGAGAGCCTTGGTGGTAGGTTGGAGACCACGAAGACGGGGTACGAGCGTTGAAAGTCCGACGGCGATGGAGCAGGAGGCGACCGTGGCGGCGACGTAGGCTGTTGTTGCGTAATGTGGCGGGGAGGGGAGCGAGAGGGAGAGAGTGGGTGGGTTGTTCGTTGGCCGAGGAAGACGGCGAGCGAGGGAAGGAGGAAGAAGGGAGGCGCGACGGAGGGTCAGCCGAGCTGCTTTTCTTCGCCGAGAAGAGACAGAGCCCAAGCACTCACCACCCGCAATCTCCCCATTACTCATCTCAATACTCTTATTAGCGTTTGAGTAGTTGACGCACACTGTGTGCTCAACTATGGATCAGCTTCCACCCATCCATCTCGCTCGCCTGGAACTAGCACGACAGACGCACCATTCAGACTCTGATTAGCCCACTGCCAGAAGATGACACTCTTGAGAGTAGGGTTGGGCATGAGCATGCCTCCGACGATGAGGAGGTTGGTGGGCACGAAAGCCGAGAGACGGAAGGGGAGGGGAACGGGCAGGCCGGTGTCTGTTGGTGTGGGAGAGGACGGCATTGAAGACAAAGAGAGAAGCGGTCAGCTTCTACAATGAAGAAAATGAAAGCCAGCGCGACTCACCAGGATGAAGCGACGAATCGACCAACTGCTTGGCCTTCCACACTCCCATCTCCTCCTCCTTGCCCCATGCCTCCCTTCCCTTTCCAACACCCTCCTGGTACTCTTTCAAGAACCTTTGCGCATTGACGAGTTCGGAGGAAGAGGCGAGGAGAGTGAGCGGGGAGGTAATGGAGGCGAAATGGCGCAGACGACCGACTGTTGGGTGAGGCGGGGATTAGTGAGGATGGACAGGAAAGAGAGAACAAGCAAGGGACGTACTGTAGGTCTTGGTATCATAACGGGACTGGGCTGTAGACGACAAGGAAAGAGGGATGGAAAGTCAGCTCTCGGATCTTCGGCGATAGCGTTGCGAGCTGGAAAGGGGGACATCGAGCGCGTTCCATCGGCGGTAGAGCTTCCTGCGTAGCTCAAGCGACTTTGAAAGAGCTGTCGTGTCATCCTGCACCCTCTCGGCGCGACGGGAGCTGGCGGACGAGTTCTGCCTCCTGCGCTCGGAGGGTACAGAGCTCGTTGAGCTGCAGCAAAGCACATGGCGGAGCGCAGTATGCTTGAGCTGTGCATGCACTTCCCGCTCTCCTCGCTCCTGACCTACAGCTCCCAAGACTCACAGATATCGACGGGAGGTTGAGCCAAGTCCTTGTTGGCGTGGTGGTTGACGTCGTTGGCGGCCATCCTTCAGTAGTAGTCCTGATCTAACCCCTCAATATACCAATCTACAGAATCCCGAGCAAGCAGAAGCAGAGCCAAAAGGAGAAGCGCGAGGACAAAGCGGAGAGAGAGAAGCGCGAAAACGCGAAGTTCCTAGGGTTGAGCTGAGACCATATTCAACTACAAGCCAGATGTCACTAATCGCTAGTACACGAGCATCTACTTCTACACTACGATACTATTCTGTAGCTTCGAAAGCTCGGAAAGGACGACCAGCAGCGACCAACTCGAGCAGCTCAACTCCCCCAGCAGCTCGGCCACCTCCCTGTACCACGCATACGGCCCCCCTCTCAGCTTCGCCTTCACCTTTGTACTCGCATCCAGCAGCCATCGCAGCTGCTGGCTTATCTCCCGGCTCTTCCACTCTGGTACAGCAAGACACCAAGGGCAAGGGCAAGGGGAGAGCGGCTCCAGAGGACGACGCTTGGAGGGAGCAACTGCACAAGGGTTCTTGGGCAGAACCGCCTCTAGTGGCTAAAGCGAGGGGTAAATCGGTCAAGCAGAGGAATGTATGGGAGTCTTACCTCGGTCAGTCTCTTCTTCTTCCCGCTCTCCTCTCAGCCCCGAACTCCCCAACCCCGGCGCCTTCACAGGCAGATCTCGACTCTAATCTTGCCTCACTGGTGCTTATATTCACTCGCGTGTATCTCACACTGATCGATCCACCTCCCACAGTCCTCCCCGCCAAAACTCGCCTGTACTTCTCCCTCGGTCTCTTCGCCGTTGGGCTCATCGGGCTCTACGGAGGCGATTATCTCGTGCCAGATACGGCAGAGGAGGTGGCCATCAAGGAGGGAGATGTCCCGCCGGGACAGATTGGAGGCAGTGGGAGGGTTTAGGGGAGGGTTGGGAGCATCGCCGAGCGGGTTTCGTGAGCTGTGTACGGTCAGAGGAGGGTCGAACTTGTGGAGTAGAGCATCTTGGGTACGGCAGGAACACAATAGGAGTCTGTAGGACGTCAACAGGCCTCCACGAGATCAGCGAGCCGATGCACAAATCCTCGACTCGCGAACGCCGAGCATTGAGAAAGGGGGCATGTCATCTGGTGCATCTCCCTCTTCGACCTCACTCTATACCACAACGTGCCGCCCCTTCTATAGTCACCTACAGACCTACCTCTTCTCACTCGCCAAGAGGTGGGGCGTGCACAGCCTCCCGATCCTCTTTCGCTCCGCGACTCTTTGCTCTCCTACCACATCTCTCTCTGCTCGTCTCGACTCGAATACGATGGCCAACTACCAACCGCAATACAGTGAGTCCGTTGCTCGCTGCTCTCTTTCTGCACGAGGATCAGCCCCGCGTGCTTGATCCAGGGAAGCGGGAAGCGGAGTTGAGGGAGAGCGGTGGAGACACCACACAGCGGCGGAAGCTCGTCAGTTGGAATGGAGGGCTTCTGCGCTGTGACTGGGTCGGTCTCTCTGCTCTCGTACAGCTTTCAGACGTCCCAGTGTCCTCGAGCCTCTCGCGGGAGAGGGGAGGCGCTTCCAGAGAGGAGGGAAGGATAGAGGAGGAGGACGAGCTGGGTACAGATGCAGCCTGTCAGACGAAGACTGCCGCGCTGATCTGCTGCTCTGGCACAACCTCTCCGCTAGCCACCGCTCACCCTCATCTCTCCTTCAACAGACGCCGGCGGCCCTCCTCCCAATCAGTACGGCCAGCCTCAGCAGCAGCAGCAATACGGTGCTCCTCCAGGCCAGCAGCCTCCCTGTACGCTCTCACCGTTTCCATCATCCGCTCCCTAGCTAACGCTCGTATCTCCGCTCTCAGACGGTCAACCACCTCAAGGCCAGTGGGGCGCTCCTCCTCCTCAACAAGGCTACGGTGCACCTCCTCCTCCTCAAGGTCAATACGGTGCACCTGCTCCCGGTGCGCCCTCCTCGCAGCCATCCGCTCCTCTCTCGTCTCGGCGCTGACCTCTTTCACCGAGCAGGCGGATACGGCGCGCCTGCCCCTCCTCAAGGCCAGTACGGTCAAGGCGGGTACCAACCTCAATACGGTGCTCCTCCTCCCCCCGCTCAAGGCTACGGTCAACCCCCTCAGCAATCCTACGGCGCTCCTCCCGGCGGAGCACCAGGACAGTTCGGCGGTCCCCCTCCTCCAGGTCAATACGGCGCACCTCCTCCCCCAGGCCAATACGGCGCTCCCCAAGGCTACCCCCAGCAGCAAGGCTTTGGCGCACCTCACATCCCTCGCACTTACCTCGGCTCGCCCATCCATCCCGCTGAGAACCCCCTCCTCCCTGCGCACGAGAAGGTCCGGGAGGGAACAGCAGTGGACGGCTACAATCCCGATGCTGATGTGCAGGCTATCAAGAAGGCTTGCAAGGGATTCGGGGTGAGTTCTCGCTCTCTCTCCCTCGGCGAGGTTGTTCGGCGCAAGACTCGGTCGCTGATCACTTCTCGATTCGACAGACCGACGAGGCCAAAATCACATCTATCATCATGCCCATGCCTGCCATCCGCTTGCCAGTGTTGAAGTACGCCTACAAGGCTCGCGAGGGCAAGGATCTCGAGAAGCTGTTGGAGAAGGAGCTGCGAGGTGATTTCGAACTACTGTCGTCTGGTCGGAGGAGCTGACTTCCTCACTTGCAATGCTCTACAGGCAACTACGAGACGCTCGTGCTTCAGGTCGTTCAAGGACCACTTTACGCCGACCTCGAGAATATCTACGAGGCTTGCAAGGGACTCGGGACGAATGAGGTGAGTTGCTCGTTCTCCTCCTCATTTCCTTCTCTTCATTTTGAACACTCATCGTCGCTCACCGTACAGACCCTCCTCACCGAGCTCCTCATCGGCCGCCCACCTCTCGCCTACGACCTCCTCCGCTCGGCTTTCCAAGCCCGCTACTCCAAATCACTCGACAAGACGGTGCTGGACGAGTTGTCGTTCAAGACGAAGGGAGCGATGCAGGTCGCGTTGCTCGGAGATTGGAAGGATCAGCCTATGGGAGGGAGGACGGGGGATATGGAGAGTGGGTTGGGAGGCGTAGGAGGATTCGGCGGAGGAGGGATGGGTGGTGGGCATGCGCAGTTGAATCAGCAGATGGTGCATCAGGATCTGCAGGTGAGTTGTGGCTCTGACCCTCCCTTCGGTCCGCCGACTGACGCCGTTTTCCTCCTCGCAGGCCCTCTCGAAGTGCTTCGGCTTCGATGTCGACCAATCGCTTCTGTACGTCTTCTCGCTCTTGTCGCCTCGCCTTCCAGCCTGACCCTCTCGCACCATTTATAGCTCCTCCATCATCTTCGCCCGCTCCCCTCTGCACCTCAACGCCCTCCAGCAAGCCTACCTCCAATCCAAGAAGCACCCCCTCACTCGCAAGATCAAGCAGTCCATCGACGGTCATTTGAAGGAGATGTACCTCCATGCTCTCGAAGGGGGAAAGAAGGATACCACCGGAGCTTGTACGTTTCTTCACTGTCCAAAGAAAGAGCGAGAGCTAACCTCCTCGCCGAACTTCGCACCCGAACAGATCGCGATGCCAAGCTCATCCACAAGGCCATGGCAGGACTCGGCACTAAAGATCTGCTACTAATCATGCGGTATGCTTACTTCCTCGTTCACGGCGTCGAGACACCTCGCTGACTCTCGTCTCAAACAGCATTGTTCGCGCCCACTGGGATCGCAACCACTTTACTCAAGTCAAGCAGGCCTACAAGGCCAAGCACAGCAAAGAACTGAGCAACGCCGTGATGAAGGAGACGAGCGGTGACTACCGAGATGCTTTGATGACTCTCTGTAATCAAGTGTGAGCGTCGCGGGAGCAGAACATTTCGGCGGCGTTGGGGACGGTGGAGCGGAAGGTCTGGGCGGAAGAGCATCGCCGAGGGGTTAGCCAGATACTTAATCAAGATGTGCATTATTCTGTGTCGTCCTTTGTTAAGCGACTGGCGAACATTTTTTCTTTGAGTACGAGCGCCGAAGGGCTGCGACGAGCTGCAGCCATTCTCTTGCCTTGCTGTAGTAGTCGGCGTCTGACAAGGGGCTGAAGCTGCTCCTGTCAAACGAGAAAATTCGAGAGCGAGCGAGGCATGTAGGCCTCCGCGCTGCTCTCTGGCTTCTTTTCGCGAGTTCCGCCTCGCAAAAGCGAGCGAACGACGACAGCGACAACAACAAGCAATTCAAAGCACATATCAAAGATACTACAATAATCTATCACGCTGCTTGCCATCAACTCGACTCTCACATCTGATACCCCGCCACCGCTGCCCACTCGCCATGCTGCTCGACTTGGCTCATCTCACGCAAATGACCTGCACCATCTCCCCACCCGTAAGCATCGCCTTCGAGGTACGGCGTCATACCCGAGCTGGTGGAAGCGGTGGCCGGTCGAGACGAAGCGGCCGAGGGAGGTGCAGTGTTGTAGAAGGATTGGGGCTCGGGGACCGCTTGCGAGTAGTGGTGGGAAGGAAAAGCGTTCGGATAGGCGCTTGAGTCGGAATAAGAATCCAGAGAAAAGCCCGCGGGAGCTGTGAGATGCGAGAGTCAGTCGTCCGCCGAGTTCAGAGACGACAAGCGACTCACGAGTATGCGCCGAAGCGGGTCGGGGAGGGGACGGGTGCGAGTTGCCAATCTTGACAGCCGAGGGGAAAGGGTTGGGAGGGATGGGAGGCGTCTCGAGCGAGACGAAGCGAGGGGAGAGCTCGGCGAGACGGCATTCGGCAGCGGGAGTGTAGTAGCAGGCGATTTGAAGGGCTTCGATCAGCCTGTGTAGAGACAAGCGAGGTCAGCCATACACTCGAGCGAGGAAAAGAGACCACCCACCAGCTCAGCTCCGTCTCGGTGACCTCATCCTCTTTCGACGCTGGTCCTCCTTCATCACCGACCTTCTGCAACGCTAGTGACGTCCAATCGGGCGTCAACTCGAGCTGGAACGCCGTATGGAAGACCATATGTCCGTCGGCGCCTTGCGTGTACATTTTGGCGTAGAAAGCATTGACCTTGAGGGCCTTCCTCATCCTGCTCTCGCACTCGGCGAGCGCCGTCGCAAGTGCGGGACACTCTGCTCCTCCACCCCGTTCCCTCGCACCTTTGAGCAGAGTGAAACTCATGCCGAACAGGTCTAGAAGGTCGCGATCGTTGCGAATGACGAGAGCGAGATGATCCTCGGCGTGCGAATGGCCCGCCTTGTCGTCGCTTGAGTGAGAGTGCGCGTGGTTGCTCGAGTGGGCGGAGGGCGAGTAGACGAGCGATTGGACGTAGAGAATGGAAGATCGCGTCGCGTCGACGGCGGCGAAGAGATTGTGAACACCACTGACGAGCTCTGCGACCGAGCGTTGAGGGGCTGCGACGTCCGAGGAGGATCAGCGCGGGTGTCATCTACGGGGATAGGGAGGTCACTCACGAGCAGCTAGCTTGGCAAACATCCTTTGACACGCTGCCGACCAGCACTGAATCAGATGGAGAGCGGTCTTGAGGTTGGCCTGGCGACTGACGGGGTTGACGAGGAGGACTCGAAGGACGGCGACAAGGTCGTCTCCGGGGAGGCTGGGAATGACAATTCCGGCGTGGTGAAAGTATTGAGAGATGTCGGCGTCGGTGAGGAGGGGAGAGCGTCGAGCGTACGCCGAGTTGAGCGAGTCGGCCGTCTGCGAGAGGTAAAGCGGTCAGCGGGGGCTTCCGAGTCTGAGAAGTGACGACCTCACGTAAAGACCGAGACCAAAGAGCCGCTGCACTTCATCCGCGTCCTCCCTCGACTTCGCAGCATCCTGCAACTCCTTGTAGTGCCCCACCGCCGCCCTCAACAGCGCCCTTGACTTCTTCGGCTGCAACTCGGAGAACGTGATCATCTGCATCAGCGCTAGAAGTCCAGCGAGGTTGTCGATGGTCGGCTCGTCCATTAGGCCGTGCTCGAAGCCGAGGGTGTGCGCTTGCTGGAGGAGGGTGGAGCAAGCGGACTGTCGACGAGTGCCGGCGCTGAGGAGGGGAGCTTGAGGGTTGTCGCGAGCGTCGGAGGGGAAAGCTTCGATACCGAGGACCGCCTGTGAGTGGAAAATTGGTGAGTTGTTGAGTCGGCGAAGCGTTTCGAGCGGAAGGTAAACGCACCGAGTGAGGAGAAGCGCGAGCACCGACTGCGCAGAAGGAAGCAATGGCGACCTGTGAGGGCGAGCGAAGTCAGCTCAAGGTACGCATGGAGTGAAACAGGCATCGCTCACCTTGGTCGAGCTCGGCAAGTCCTTCTCGTTGATGAACTCAGGCATCTTCTCGCGATAGTACGAGAAAGCGGGAAGCAGCACACAGCAGCTGGTGAAGAAGGCGTCGCAGAGGTGTTGACTGAGGCTCTTGGCCATCTGAGGGGTAGCGAGGCGCCAGTCGACCGAGTGTGGACCGAGATCGTCGCCGATGGCCTTGAGCTGAGCGAGGGCGAGTCGAGGCGAGAGGTTGCCCGTGACTTGTCCAGCGGATGAGGTCGAGGTGGTGACAAGGCGGTCGCCGCTAGCGTTGCCCGTTCCTTCGGCGCCATCGGCGGGGCGAGCAGGGCCAGACGTCGCCGAACCGCTGGCCGTCGAGCCACCTGCGGTAGCGGTACCCTCCAGTTCGGCTGTGGGGGCGGAAACGCAGGTCAGGAAGCAGCACCTTGAGGGAAATGAGAGGCATTGCGCGCGCACCAAGACGAGCTTCAAGCCGAGCGATCCTTGCCGTATCGGCCGCATCACGAGCTGAGGCCGACCTGTAAGGGTTGAGAGCGTTAGCAAGAGCTCTAATCACGATGAGCGGTATAGCTGACCTCTTGTCGTCTGGGTGTAGCGAGATGAGATCGCACTCCTCGTTTCGAATCTCGCAGTTCTTGCATTTGGGGAAGGTGCGGTCGCATTTGACTGTGGGTAGATGGAAAGGTCAGTACCGCAGGATTGAAGTAGAGCCTGAGAGGGTCAGATCAAGCTGCATGGGGACAGCGGATGGCAGAGGAAAGGTCGCCAGCTCTGTCGTCATGGAGCTGACTCCAAACAGCTCCATGTGTCCTATTAGAGCGACCGAGAGGCGTAAAGAAGCGTCCCGGATCCCTGTGCTCGACAGCAGCGAAGCAAACGCTACATCCGCCGCTGGAACGGACGCACCTGCCCCCTCAGCTCGGTCCAACCGCGACCTAGCTTTTGCCAGCGCAGAAGGACCCCGAGCAGCCCCCAGCTTTCCGGAGCACATCCAAATAGTGCTCTACAGCAATCTCCCCCTGTTCCGACCGTCTCTTGCGCCTCCCGCGCGCTCGTCAGAGTCGAGCTCCAAGTGCGGTCTGGCAACCCTCCGTTCGTTCGAGCTGGCCCCATCAGCTGCAGGACAGCAGAGCTCACCTTTCCTGACCCGACAACGAATGCACGACTTCTCGGTGATGACCACTCCCGGGGGAGGAGGCGAGCGCGCCTTGATGACCCTCTTGCGCTTCTGAGGATTACCGTCGCGAGGGCTCTGCTGCTCGGGCGAGGATTGGTCGTCCCAGCGTTGTTGCGGCGGTGGGTAAGTCGGTTGAGGCTGTTGATAGGGCTGATGGAAGGCTACTGGCGGAGGAGGAGCAGCGAGAGGGGGAGGAGCCGGGTGAGCGTGAGGCAGCGGCTGGGGCTGTTGATCCATCTGCAAGAGAGCAGGTTGGCCGTACGAGCTGTAGCTGTATCCTCCCGGGTACTGCTGTGGAGGTGAATGCAAAGGCTGCTGCTCCTGTCCGTAGCTTCCTCCTCCTCCTGCGTAAAAGGGCGTGTAACTCGCGGCGGGAGGCTGACTCGGCAGCGGATGGTGAGGGTGAAGGTGAGCAGGGTGAGGGTGGTGCGTAGGCGGAGGGTGAGGGCGGTAGCGATCGTCCATGGTTGATCCTCCTGCTCGCTGTTCTATGCCGAAATGGAACGAAGAGGTCGGTGCAAGAGCGAGAAAGCCGAAGGGCAGACTTCCCGGCTCCAACACGGGAAGAAGATAGCCTCAGGTCGATCAACTTGCCCTGTGACGAGCTTGACGATTTCTGTAGGGAAGTAGTTAAGACTTGTAGCCTCTTCCGTCTTCGCACTAGCCGCTCTCTCCCGACTTGCTTCGGTCGAGCCATCGCCGAACGGCGACAAACTGCGAAACGACTTCTTTGCGTGTATTGAAGCCCTACGCTCGAGAAGGAAAAGAAAGGAAGGGGAATATATCTAATCTAAATGGACGTACAACAACCTGTGCGAAAACCGGTAGGAACAAGCTCTCAAGCTGCCAGTGCCCCTCGTCACCAAAGCCCATGCCCATCGACCCCGGGCGTTCCCTCATACTTCCTCCCTCCTCCTCCTCCTCCTGCATCATGCTGCGCAGACTGAACCCACTGCGTCTGCTGCTGTCCCTCCAACTGCCCCTGACCCTGCCCCTGCCCCTGCCCGTCCTCCCATCCCCCACCTCCTCCTCCTCCTCCTCCTGCTGCAACCGCCCAACTCGCGCCCCCACCGACCCAATTCTCCATCTCCCCCTGCCCCAACGCAAACGGATCCTGCTTCTCATACTGGGGCGAGATGGACGGGAAGCCATAGGCGTTGAACGCCCATTGGGAAGTGTAGGAGGTGGAAGGAAGAGAGGAAGAGGAAGGGCGGTAAGGCGAGTAGGGGGTGGAAGGGTGGTGAGAGGGGGAATTGGCGGGTAGTTGAAGATGGGGGGAAACGCCGGGGACGGAGGAAGAGGGAGGGGTAGGGTTTGAAGGGAGGAAGTTTGGAATTGAGAGAGTGGGGGGAGGAAGCGAGTACTGCTGTTGCTGCTGCTGTGATGGTACAGAAGGATATGCTGGATAATTGGAATGGTGGTAGTTGCTAGTCGGTTGCTTGTACTGTTGCTGGTGCGATGGTGGTAGATGATATTGCGGTTGACCCAAATCGAGCCCGAGGAGCGGAGGCGCCTGCGCCGAGTCCTGGCCGTGGAAGTAGTCGTCGGTGCCGCGAGTGAGGCCGTTGGGAGTAGTGCCCGAGTGATTGGAGGAGCCGCCGTTTTGGGAAGGGGGTCCGCCGAGATGAGGGTAGGAGGGTCCGCCGGGGAGACCGCCTCGAGGAAACTCGGGCGAAGGAGGAGAGGCGACGCGCGAGTGGGAGACTGTGTGAACGAGTGCCGAGGAGGTCAGTGCGGGTTGACGATGAGAGGTGATCCTGCAAACTCACGAGAAGGTGTCCCAGAAGACGAGTTGTTGGACCGTCTCGCCTTGCCCTCGGTGAGCTCTTGCAGTCGAACCGCCGCCTTGGGGGTGTAGAAGAGCGCCAGTCTCAGGGCCGAAAGCAGCCTGCAAGTAGATCCAACATGAGCTCTCACTTTCGCGCAGCGAAGCGATCCGCGAAAACGCACCAATCAAGCTCCTCGTTGCTGACCTCAAACTCGGCGCTCGAAGGTCCGCCCGGTTGACCGACAGTCTGTACGGCGTAGGTCGTCCAGGCGGGGAGGAGTTCGAGCTGCATAGTGAGATGGTGAACGACGTGCTTGTCCATTGAGGAGAGGTAAAGTCGAGAGTAGAAGCTGTATGGCGCGGGGGAGGTCAGTTCGGCTCGAGTCGAAGGCTCCTCGACGAGACGGCAAGAAGCGAAAGACAAGAGAAGCGTCAACTCACGCCACCAACTTCAAGCACTTCCTCACCCTCATCTCACTCTCCTCCCTCAACCTCTCAACCACCTCCCACTGCTCCCTCTCATCCCCCTGCCCCTGTCCCCAAACCTCCACAATATCCTCCCGCCTCAAAAACTCATGAATCAAGTTCACGAGATCGACCAACCTCGTATCGGCCCTGACGGCTAGCAGTACAAAATGATCCGAAGTCCAAGGATCCCCCGCTCCTTTCGGCACATGACTCGGCGTATCGGGCGTGTTGCCCTGGCCTGTACCGAGACCAAAGTTAGGGGTAGGAGTGCCGGAGGTATGATGTTGCGGAGGGGGTTGAGCCGAGTGTTGGAGGTTGACGAAGTAGTTCTGGAGACGTTGGACCGAGGAGTGGACGACGTCGATTTGGGTCCAGAGGGTTTGGAGGGAGGTGAGGATTGAAGGAGCGGAGGGACGGCGGGCTGTTTCGAGTGGGTGAAGGGTGAGGAGGGGAGAGAGAGAGGCGAGGCGAGAAGGGGCAAGGGGACAGAAACGGTCAGCGATCTGGGGCTTTCCCGAGGAGCAAAAAGGGTTAAGCACTGGACAAACCGGTAGTCAACCTAGCAAAGCTCCTTTGCAAGTAACAGACCCAAACAGCGGTCACATCCAACGCCTTCTCCAACTGCTCCATCGTCACGGGCATCTCACTCCCCGGTGCTCCGACGCCGCCAGCATGGCCCACCTGCGTCTTGGGCATCAACGTCTCCTCGAGTAGTTCGTGTAGGTGCTTGTGGTTAAAATCGGGGACGGTGAGACCCGTGGAGGAGAAGTAGGAAGGAAGCTCCTCGGTGGGGATGAGGGGGTGCTTGGAGAGTTGAGCCGAATGGATGGCGTCGTCGAGCTGTTGGGAGTCATCGTTCGGGTCAGTTTCCCTCCTTCCAAGAGCGACCTCACGAGCCAGAGCCAGGTCAAAAACTCACGTAAAGGGCATTGCCGACCGTCTTGCGCAACTCGAGCTTGTCGTCCGAGGAGAGATGGGGATCGGCCTGCATATCGGAGTACATGCCCACAGCGTTGCGGAGGTAGAACCTTGATTTTTTGGGTCGAACTTCCTCGACTGGGGTGATGGTAGGCGCGAGAGAAGGCGAGGAGGGTTTGAGATGGGGCCGAGAGAGAAAGTTGGGGAGGTGTCAATGATGTGCGGAACGAGCCAAGACGAGGGAAGAGGAATCCAAAACTCACAAATCATGACCTGGGCCAATCCGACGAGCGTTTCCAACCCTTCAACCGAGCTCTCACTGAGCACACCTCCGAGCCAACAAACCTCAGCGGCCCTCTCATAAAGCGCCCTACAAGCCTTCTCCCTCCTACTGCCCACCGTCAAATAAACTTTCGGATCGGCGGTACCATCCGCTAATCCAGGGATGGCGAGACCGAGGACGGCGGAATGGGAGGAAGATCGCGCGCCGAGGGCCGAGAGGATGCAGATGGCGGCTTGGTTGGAGGGGGTGAGGGAGTGGAGTGAGGCTTGGAGGTGGGGGATGCGGGACATGAGGGGTTTGAGGGAGGGGAGGCGGGCGCAGCAGGCTTGTTGGGCGGCTGTTTGAGGTGCGGGCCGACGAGGATTAGTTTCGGAGCGGGTTGGAGGGCGAGGGAAGGTGCGAGAGGGAGAAGGAGCAAGAAGGAAGTCAAAAGCGAAAACACTCACCATCCAATAAATGCATGGTCAATAATTCTCCCATCCTCGGTCTGGCCAACCTCCAATCCAAGCTCTCCCTCTCGCCCAACCTCTGCTGCCCCACCGCCTGTCCCACCAAATAATGCAGCAACGTCGAGGATTCCAATTCGGATAATGGTGGGAAAGCAGCTTGAATCGAATTGGCCAGGACGGGTTCGGAAGCCCCGGCGTTGGAGAGGAGGGGGAGGTTCAGTGGTGGAGAGGCGGAAGAGTTGGAAGCGAGTTGGGATTCGAGGGTGGCTGTAGGGGGGGAGGATCGAGACGAGTATCAGCTTCCCTTTCCCTCGTGCTGCTGTAGCTCATCGTCGGAATACGTCGAGAAACTGACCGAGTTTGGCTTCGAGTTGCTTGACCCTTGGGTCGACGACGGGCGTTTCCTTGGTTTCTACCGTGATGCCATCTCCATAAACGCATTCTTCCCTTCGTTTAACGCATCTCGTACACCTCGGCCACTCCCTCGAGCACCTGTAGTTGCAGCCAGCAAAGTGAGCACGCGCGTTCTGGGGGAGCGTCGTTCGAGGCGCGATGAGAGATGGGAGAACTGACCTGACTCGTCGTTCCCTACAGACTAGGCAAGATTTGTCTGTAGTTTGTTGTAATTTGGTAGGAGGTTCCAAGAAGACTGGATCTGTCCCTGTCCCTGTAGCTCTACTGGCTGTTGCTGGAGTTGAACTGGAGCCGTGGCCCGACGAGTTTGTTGAATCTTGAGAAGGGGAAGCGCGAGTGGTGGAAGTGGAAGTGGAAGCTGTAGGTCGATCGGGTACTGTGTAGGGAACATGACGATTCGACATTGGGGAGCAGAGAGACAGAGAGACAGAGAGAGAGCAGAGACGGAAGCGGGAGAAGGCAAGAGCGGGGCGCCTGCCAGTGTGCAAGTGCAAGTGCAAGTGCGATCATGTCGTCAAATAGGAGGTTGTTAAAGTAACATTCTGACTTGTATTAGAGCAGATCATTACAAATTGAGTTCGATACCAGCTCAATCGAATGTCCTACACGTCCCCGTCTCCTCCGAGTCTCTCGCTCTCTCACCTGGCAAGTACCGCTCGCTCCTCCCTCCCTCTCTCTCCTTCTACCTCTCGCCCATCTCACACTCACACTCGACTACAGAATTCAATCCAATTCAACATGACTTCAGCTCAACCCGCCGCCCTGAACGCTCTGCCCCGTCTGGCCGACCCGGTTCCCTCTCCCTCTCCTGATGCGACCCCCCACCTGGACCAACTCACCGCCACCTTCACTCAAGCCCTCATCGACGTTCGTTCCAGGTTACCCAACGACCTCAGAGTACCCAAGGTAATGTCTCCTGTACTGCTTCACTAGAAATGAACCGAGCGCTAACAAGCAGCAACACAGATTGGTATCGTCTGCGGTTCAGGCCTGCAAGGACTCGCCGAACTACTACAAGATCGCGTAGAGGTCAATTATGCCGATATTGAAGGATTCGGCGAGAGTACAGGTCAGCTACAATCCCTTTCGTCGCTTTTGACGAGGGGCCCGGGACGACGCGTGCTGATAGTAGCCCTCTCTCTGCGCTTCTGCTGCTACTACAAGTCCGAGGACATCAGTCGGCTCTCGCTTTCGGATTTTTGGGACAGAAGCGTACGCCTGTAGTTTGTCAACTTGGCAGGTGAGTCCTTAGCTCGGAGGATGGCAGCTGGCACGAAGGGGAGCGAGTTGGATGAGGCTGCAGCGGATGAGAGAGGAGAGGAGGAGTGGGAACCATCGTAGCTTCAGCAACTTGTGCGTTTGCGCGGTTGTACCAGGTGGTGCACCTGCTCTCATGCTACCTGTTCTCCATGGAGGCGTCGTTTCGGCGCCCTCTGTCGACTTGGGAAGGCTGAGCCGAGCGTCTCAAGCTTCCTCTCTGCGCACGAGATAGACGATCAAGATGCTCTCGTTGGTCTCATGTGCTACAAGAGAACGCTTAGTCTCGCTGGCTCGCTCCAGAGGGCAGATCAGGCTCGGGAACCACTTTCGCCGAGCTCTCCCACCGAGGCGGTCTGCCCTCCCTCTGCGCTTCGGACCTGCTGAGCTGTAGCTCAGGACTTACGAGTGCTATTTCGAGAGGTAGGAATGGCTGGCTGTGTGATGCGCCAGGGAAGCGCTCCCATCGGAGCAGGAGCCTCAGAGCCCCGATCCAGCGTTTTGAGCTGGCGTAACCCCAGCGGCCCCGTCAGCTTGATGCTAAGTTGGGGATAATGAGACCCTTCCCTCTCAGGCTTCGTGCCCTGGACCTTCTCACGGCAGCTATAGGCCGAAGGGGGCGGGGGAAGGAGAGGAGCTCGCTCGCCGCCTTCGAGATCTTTTCGGACAAGCGCTTCGTTCGACCAGACTCGCTGGAAAGCGCGACCAATCTCCTCCTCTCTTTCTTCTTGCTGCGCACTCCTGTGAGCCCGGTGGGAGCAGTGATCTCCCGCTTCAAGCCGAGCAGGAGCGCTACCTCTCGGCGCTCGTTGCGCGCGTGTGGGGGAGTGATGCCGAGGCGGCCTAGCTGTGACGATTGTGTTGATGCGCGGCCTTGCTAGCTCGTGCCGTTACTCCAGCACATTCGTTTCGAGCGAACGGCTTCGGCTGTAGGCCTGACTCCCAAGCGGAGGGAGCTGCCGAGCGGGCGATGGGAGGCTGTCTTTGTGCAGAGACTCGGCTGAGCTACTTGGTCGGCTGTGCGCTGCACTATCGTCTTTCTTGTTGCTCCCTCTTGCATGCCGAGACTCTCACATTCGAGACTGGTTGTATCGAAATCTTCCCGAGAGCATCGCCAGCTCGTCTCTGCGCCTGGAGTCGCTGAGCCGTTGCTCAGGGGCCTCCGTGTGTTCAAAGTAGCCGGTTCGGCTGCTCATCAGCTATCCGATCGTAGGAAACATAGCCAATGGGCGCGTGGAAGAGAGTCTTGACCGCCGAGCTTGCGTGAGACTCAGCTGTGTTCCCTGAGCATGGCTCCTACGGCGCTGAGCAGTTACCTCGAGGGCTCTTTGTGCTAGCTCTTGCATCGCTGAGCTCACTCGGACGCTCAGAAGCTCTTTCGGCGCCGCCGCGAGGTCCGTTCGGCGAGCATTCGCCCGAGCGGCCTTGGTGGGAGCGAGCTGTCGATGAAGCACACTGACGGAAATTTGATCGAATCTTCGCATCTGGAGGACGTCGGCTCATGAGACTGCATCTCCCACAGATTCCACGCCTACGAAGGATTCGCTCTCGAGCAGGTCGCCGTTCGTCTTCTCCTCGACTTTGCTACCTTCGCACTGGCTCACTCAGTTCTTCGAACAGTACCCCATGCGCATCATGAAGCTCCTCGGCATCGAAGTCGCCGTCATCACCAACGCCGCAGGAGGACTCGACCCGCAAGGAGAGGTCGGCACGATCATCGCGCTGCAAGATCACATCTCGCTGCCGAGCTTGGTGAGTCTTCTCTTGTGCTACGCAACAATAGGCTACTGACCTTCTTGTGCCCCTACAGACCTCCATGAACCCGCTCATCGGCCGTAACCGAGATACGCTCGGCCCTCGTTTCCCTCCCATGTCTGATGGTCAGTCCTGCTGACTCCTTCACAAACACTTGGCCGACGCTCAGAAGCTTATCTTCTCCCTCGCTCGAACAGCCTACGACTTTGACCTCCGACTCGCCGCCTTCCGCGCCGCCAAAGAGCTCGGATTCAAGAAGGGAACGCTCAAGGAGGGAGTTTACGCTTGGTTAGTCTTATGCTCGAGACCTTGTAGCTCTACTTCACAATTGCTCCTGCTCTCCCATCTCACAGGGTTGCTGGACCGACCTACGAGACCAAGGCCGAGCAGCGCTTCCTTCGAGCTGCCGGCGCGGACGTCGTAGGAATGAGGTGCGTTTCGTTCGACACTCGAGCAGCGTTGCGTCCGCTGACACTCTCCTTTCCTCTCTTCACTCTGATCTCGCACCTTCGTCCACTCCTCGCGCCCTCCCGCCCCTCTCGTGCTCTCCCCATCGGCTCAAACCCTCCACAGCACCGTCCCCGAAGTCATCGCCGCCCGCCACGCCGGAGTCCGCGTCCTGGTCCTCTCCCTCGTCACCAACATCGTGGTCAATGCTCCCTACCGTAGCGCCGAGGCTGCTTTTGAAGCCGAGGAGCGGGGTGAGAAAGAGATTCCGGGCGACTCGGCGAGTGGTGAGAAGGAGGAGGAAGTTGCTAGTCATCAGGAGGTGAGTTCCAGAAGGTCCGGCGTATAGAGGAGTGGAGAGCTGACCCGATCTCGTTGTCTATCCAGGTGCTCGATGTCTCGGCGAAGAGGGCCGACGACATTCGCGCGTTGGTGGAGAAAATTGTGGATGGGCTTTCGGATGAGTAGAACATATCGCCATGCATTTCATGTCTCCGTGTGGTTCCAGGCATTTATCTAGGCTGCGGCTGAAGAGCAGGACTTGGACAAGCGACTTGCTAACCGCCGAGTTTCCGCCGAGCTGCTCCAGCGCCATCTGCTTGCTTGCTACCTCTCTACAGCAGCATCGTATCCTTCCAAAGTTGTCCCATCAGACGAACCCTCCTTGTGATCGAACGAGTGGCCTGACGCCGCAAGCGTTGCGAATGCTCTCAGAGCGCCCGAGCCGTTGGACTCAGACGAATGGCGAACGAGGAGCGCTTTCGCTCTCCCTCTCTTGCCTTCCTTCTTCACACTTCCCCAGAGTACACCCCTCCGCTGCACCTCTCAACCTCACCTCAACTGCACGATGGCACCCACTCGTAATTCTCGCACCTCGGCGCGCGATAGCAAGCCGTACTCGCGCTCGCAAGACTACCTCAACCGCCTCGCCGACAAGAACAACGGCATCAAGATCAGCTACAAGCTCATCTTCCACAAGGCCTGCGCTCGTGAGCTTCCACAGCTGTAGTCAAGTAGAGCTCGGCGCTGACGTCTCGCCAACTTTTTTTTCGACCCGTCGCATTCCTCGTCCCTCCCTCGTGCTCGAGCAGTCCATTTCTACCGAGCTGAGCTGAGTATCACATTCGCTGCTGGTTCCCCTTTCCACACCTACCTCCCTCGCGTGTTTCACAGCTCTCCTGGTTGCAAGTCGGCCGAGGCGGCGAAGGAGGAGGCTGCCGAGCGGGCTGTCGATCACCTGCTGGACGTTATGGGCGCCGGCGTAGAGCAGGCTGATCGTCCTACACTCACCAAGTATCTGAAGGATATGGTGCAGCTGGTCAAGTCCCTCTGCTCCGGGTTTTGGGAGCTGCTTCGGCGATGCGGTTTCCTCGAGCGGGCGGCAGAGGAAGGCGCCGCTTTTCACGCTTGGCTTCGAGGGCTCTCGCTCGCTGATCTGCAGAGCCTTTACCACCAGCTGAAGGATGCTCTCCGGACTCGCGAGGCGTTTGTAGCCTGGGCGGAGGAGAAGGGTCGTCTGGGCTACGATGCCGCTCAGCGAGTCGCGGTGAGCGCTCGCTACATCACTGGAGTTCGCATGGTCGAAGGTCAGCTCCGTCGACACAAGATCTGTGACTTTCGCGGTGCAGCTGGTCGCCGAGTTGGAGAATGCGCGGGCAAGCTCTACGATTCGGCGACTGAACGGCTGAGGAAGCCTGAGGCTGGAGAGGCTGACGCTCACCCTGAGGGGATGGCCGCTCGGATATTGCGTTTGGTCTTCAACGATGAGGCTCAGAACGCTGACATTGCTCTTGTCTAGACCTCGAGGCGCATCGCGCGCGCTGGACCAACTCGTTCCTTCCTTCTCTCCATCAACTTTTCTCCTCCATCGCCGAATCTCTCCCCTCCTGCAACCCTCTCTTCCAGCGCCGCAAGAGCTCAAGCTCAAGGCTCATCAACGGCGCCTCTTCAAGCCCGCGACCCATCCTCCATCTCGGAATCTACACCTCCCCACCTCTCTTCCTTTCGCCGAATCCACCACTTCGCCTTTCTCCATCTCACCTCTTCATCAGCGTCGTCGCGCTCGGATCATTTGCAGTAGTGTTGTATAGTAGTGTACTAGCTTGTAGCTTGAACCGGGTTAATTGTCTGGAGCGAGGAAAGAGCGGAAATGGGCAAGCCAACTGGTTAAGTTCAAACCTCGGCGATCCGTGTGGGCCCATCAATCGGCTTTGCTCGCATCTTGGTGCTCTCTCCAGCAGCTTGAGCTACTCAGTTGCTTAGCGAAAGTCTAGTATAGCGTTGCATCGGAGCTTCAGCTGTCTGTATCGTCTATTCGGTCCACTTTGACCTCTTCCTCAATTCTCCTCCGTAGCGCTTGAGAGCCTGTGGGGTCGTATAAAGGGTCGAAAAGGTCATTATGCGCTCCTTGACTCGGATTCAAGTCCAAGAAGGAAGTAGAGCTTACCCAAATGGCAGGGATCATGAGCATCGAGGCGCCGGCGAGGAGAGAGCAGCCTCCGCCGAGCCCGAGCGCTCTGAACATGGCGACGCCAAAGAGGCTGGAAGGCCGGAAGGTTGCCAAGCGGTTTGATAAAAAGGAAAGTGAGTTTCCCGAGCATGTAGCGGGGAGCAGTGAGGGAAAGAGAGGGAGCCATAGAACGCCGAGTCAGGCCGGTTCTCGTCTCGGAGATGAAGAAGCGAAGGAGCAACTCACGGGAAAGCTGAAGCAAAGCAGGAGCGCAAAAAATCGTTTCCTGCGAGAACGCTAGCGGCGACACGACTGTAGCCGACGATTACGTAGAGGAAGATGCCCTGAAAGCTCAGGTAGATTCCTGGCAGGTAGAGCGCAGCGCCAACGCATGGCACGATCCTATCATCGAGGGGTCAGCGTTGTAAGGAGCAGTACATCAGCCGGACTCACCAGTGAACGCTTCCTCTTGCGCTCCAACCGAAGAGGAAGAGCGAGACGGGGATGAAGAGCGAGCCAATCAAGGCGATTTCGAGTCGAATCTCGGGCGTGAATTTGGGGGTGCCCATCATCGGTTCGATTCGCTTCCTCTGGTAGAGGATGTAAAGCGGGAACTGTGAGATCAAAAGGTGAGTCGGAGGCGCCAAAGAGGAGAAAAGGCAGCGCACGGTGATGATGGCGCCGACGATGAAAGAGAGGTAGGGAAGGCCTCCCACGCCGAGATTGAAGCCGTGGATCTCGTTGAAGGTAAGGAAGAAGGACTCGAAGAAGGTGTAAACTGCAGACAAGCGAGGAAAGGCTCAGCGTCTCGTTTCGGCGTCGAAGAACTTTGAAAGCCGAGGCAACTTACGAATGGCGTAGACGAGGGCGATGTAGATGTGCGCGCAGGCGATAGCGGGCTCCAGGCAAAGTTGGAAAGCGCGTACAATGTACTCGTACATCATATCACCGAGTCCCGCGTCGCCGTTGAGGAGCTCGGCCGGAGCCTTGAGCAGCTCGTTACCGGTGAGCTCGCGCAGTCGTTTGGCTCGGCGGAGGAGGATTGTATCGGCGAGGGTCTCGGGTAGCAGGAGGAAGATGCCGATCCAGGTGAGTCCCGAGAGCCAGAAAAGCTCCCAGAAGGGCCATTCCCACCCCTTGGCTTGAGCGGCGAAGCCTCCCTGGCAGCGCCGAGGGAAGGTGTCAGCGTGCGCTAAGTGAGATGATGCTAGAGCCATTCCTACCACCACAGGTCCGAAGACTGGTCCGCATACAGCTCCCATCGCCCATGCACCGATGCCAGCAGGGAGAGCTTTCGGTGGGAAAATGTCGGCGATGGTCGCTCCTCCAGTCGCGAGCGCGGGCGACCCGACGAAGCCAGCGAGGAAGCGGAAGACGAGGATGGTACCGATATTGGGAGCGAAGATGCAGGGGAGCTGGAAGATGACAAAGAGGGCGAGAGAAGAGACGTAGACGGGGTTTCGGCCAAGAATGGCCGTCTCTTGAAGTGGCGAGAGGAGCACTGTAGGGGGGAAAAGGAGTGTCAACGAGGCTCGCCCATCACATCCTTTGCCAGGGGTCACGGACTGGGTCCGATTCCGTAAGCACAGACGAAGAGCGAGAGACCGAGAGTAGCGACGACTCGAGAGACGTGAAACTCGGCGACGATTCCCGGGATGGAGGCGACGTAAATGGCTGAGCCGAGGTAGACGCTGCGCGTAGCGACGATATGGCGCGAGTCAGCGTTAGTTTTCTAGCGCCTCTAAACCCCAGCGAGCGCCCCCTTCCGCGCCGAGCACGACTTGAGAGTGGAGGGCTAACCTGAAAGTGAGCAAGCAGATCATTCCGGCGATGAAGACTCGCTTGTTGCGACTCCACTGCCTGTCGAAGAGCAACAGCTTTGAGCAAGTCCCCTTCAGCTCTCAAATTTGACGAAGAAAAGCCCACCTCGGATCATCCGAGTCGACCTCCTCGAACGTGACTAGCCAGCGATACTCTTTGACCTTCTCTGGCTCTGCAGCGCATACGTTTCCATCTCCACCGCAGATCGCTGAGCCAGCGACACCTTGAGCGATGCCACGGCTCTCGATGAGTGACAAAGCGACCGAGCTTTGCCTCGAAAGGTGAGGGAATTCGGCGGCTGGACGGGAACGGAATGGCGTGAGGGGAGGTAGATCATCTGTCGTTTCCTCGGACTGCTGTCCTGTGGTGTTCTGAGGCGTGAGAGTGGTGGTAGATTCGAGGGTGCGACGAGGAGCGTAGCGCGCTGGGAGGATGTAGTCTGGTCGCTGGTCGGCGTAGGGGAGCACTCGACCACCAGAGAAGTAGTTGATGAGCTGTCCGAGTGTCGAATCGCGCAGAATGTCGAGCATGCTGAGATGCAGGAGGGAAAGCGTCGATTCCATCTCGGCGAAGGCCAATCTCGAACCTCGGCTCGGGTCAAGATGGGTCAGCTTTAGTCATTGAGAGCGGTTGTAGAGTGGGAAGAGTAGCTCCTGTCATTCGAAAGTCTCTGCTGCACTACAGTATGCTTGGGAAAGGGGGTCAGCCCTTTCGCCCTTCGCCTTCGATATGGCCTCACGCGACTTGCATCTCGACCACATCGTTTCAAGCTACAGCACTCGCATTCAAAAGGCCCCGCTACTCAGCAACTATGGCCCCTTCTCTCTTCTCCGACACGAGCTCCCCTACAGAAGCCCTCCCTGCCCCAGCGCCGGTCGCTTCCTCCTCGTCCGAATCCGACTCGGCTTCCGACAGCGGGAGCGAGTACAGCCCTACATCAGAGTACTGCGCACCCCTCGGTGGACATGCACCGGATCCCAGCATCGACGGTACCAGCGTTGGCGGCGGTGAGGGAGGAATTCGAGCAGACAAGGCGGAGGATGTCAGCGACGCCGACAAGCAGGTGAGTTGGTACAGAAGGGCTGGATGGCTATTGGAGATGTAGGGGAGCTGCTGTGAGCGGCTGGGCTGTCTGCCAGCAGTCCTACAGCAAAGGCGGAAGTATGGCCTCACCTTTCGCTCAACTTCGCCGGCGCCGATCTAGCTGCTTAGCTGGATTGGCGGCGGTGGTTATGCGCTGGGATGGGATCATCAGGTCCTCCTCTGGAGCTGCAGGCTTTCCTCGAAAGCTCAGAAGCAGCCTTTGGCGCGCCGAAAGACGCAGTGCCATCGCACGCGAGGCCTCTGTAGGCCTTGCGGTGGTTGCTCTTGCTGGCCTTTGTCGTCCAGCGTACTCCTTCTCTGCTGCCTGTCTGCAGTCCCCCGTTTGCTCAGACTCGTTGCTGACTCTTTCCATGCCCTTCGCAGACGGCTCTTCGGATCAAGAGCGAGGCCAATGCGCTCTTCTCTGGTGCGTTGCAGCATCTACGACGCTTTGCAGAATATCCGAACTGAATCCGTATTCACAGCCTCCAAGTACCGACCCTCGCTCGACATGTACACGGCTTCGCTGAACAAGAACCCCTTCGATCCTATCGTCTGGAGCAACCGTGAGCTGCATGCGAGCTCTATCGACTCCGCACGAAACGCTGATTCACTTCTTTGCAGGTGCCGCCGTTCGACTGAAGCTCGAGGAGCATGGGCTCGCGATCGCCGACGCCAGTGAGCTCCCCGAGCGCTCTCCTGCGCCCCTGCATATCGCTGACATCTCTATCTGCCCAGCTCGCGCCATTGAGCTTGACTCTCGTGCTGTCAAGGTGGGTAAAACCTGACCTCGACTTCTCCATCTGAGCTGAACTCTCTTACGACAGGCTTACTTCCGCCGAGGACTGGCCAACATCGCCATCATGAAGCCCAAGGCTGCTGTCACCGACTTGAAGAAGGTCCGTAAACTACATGCGCTCCTCAGCACTCGCGCTAACCCGGTCTCCTACAGGTCCTCTCCCTCGACCCCCAAAACGGCCCGGCGAAGGCTCAGCTCGATGCAACCCAGAAGCTTCTCCGTCGGCTACAGTTCGAGGCTGCCATTTCTTCGAAGGATGAGATCGCCACCAGCGTCAAGGTTCGTGCTGTCCATCTTGCCCCTCATTCACAAAGCTGATCCCGCCTTCCACAGATCGCCGACCAGCTAGCGCAGGGCGCTTCTCCCATCGACGCCGACTACAAGGGCCCTCGACTTCCCGAGGACGGAAAGCCAACAGCCGAGTTCATTGATGCGCTTATCGAGTGGTTCAAGGACGGCAATGTCATCCCTCGTCGCATCGCATGGCAGATCGTGCTCGGCGCTTTCGAGGTGCTGAAGAAGGAGCCCTCGCTCGTCGATGCTTTCATTCCCGAGGGGGAGACGATCAACGTGTGAGTCAGAGGTTGCTTTTGATCAATCCTCTGAGCCATGACTGACCGGCTCCCTTTCGCAGCATCGGCGACACTCACGGCCAATTCTACGACTTCTACCACCTCCTCTCGCTCACTGGACGGCCGTCAGCAACTCACTCGCTACTTTTCAACGGTGACTTTGTCGACCGTGGCTCGTGGTCGACCGAGATCGTCATCGTTCTTTTCGCCTACAAGTGTTCGTTCTCGCGTCTCTCTCTGCTTGTCTTCTCCTCAGCTCACCCGCCTCTCTCTGCTCCAGGGCTCTACCCCGGCAAGATCTTCCTCAACCGTGGTAACCACGAGACCGCCGACATGAACAAGGTCAGCTTGTGTACGATTCCTTCGGCGCCGAATGACAAGCTGACCCTCCTCTCGCGCGCAGGTCTACGGTTTCGAGGGCGAGACGAAGAAGAAGTACAGCGAGCTCACCTACAAGCTCTTCGAGGAGGTTTTCACCGCCCGTACGTCTCTGTATTCCCCTGCTGCTTGGCAAGAGCTGACCTCTCGGCATTTACACCCTCCAGTTCCCCTCTCCACCCTCATCACGGCCGCCAAGCCCCCACGACCAGACGCCGCACCTAATCCCAAGAACCCTACACTCCACCACGGCGTTAAGCGTCACTTTGTCGTTCACGGCGGACTTTTCAGTCGGGAGGATGTCATGCTCGACGAGATTCGCAAGATTCCGAGGTTGACGCAAAAGCAGCCTGGTCATGAGGGACTGATGGTGACTTCGAGCCTTTAGATCGGTCGACCGCTGTAGCTGATCGACCCTCTTCACAGTGCGAGATGCTGTGGACAGATCCTCAGGACGCTCAAGGCCGAGGACCGAGCAAACGAGTGCGTTGGTTCTCTCTTCCCGGTCATCTTCCCGGTCAAGAAGCCCGACTGACCTTTCGTACTCCTCGCTGCAGGGCGTTGGAATCGGCTTCGGACCCGACGTGACTCGCCGCTGGACAGAGAAGAACGAGGTCACCGCCATCATCCGCTCGCACGAGGTTCGGCAAGGTGGTTACTCGGTCGAGCATGACGGGCTGTGTATTACTGTCTTCTCGGCCCCCAATTACGTACGGTCTCGCTGATCTTCGGCTCCGCCGAGCGCTGGCCTGAGCTGACCCTCTTTCGTCTCCCTTGCGTGCAGGTCGACCAAGTTGGCAACCTCGCCGCATTCGCTACCATTGACGACACGGGAGATATTCAGTACACCACCTTCTCCGAGCAGCCCCATCCTGTGCGTTTTCTCGGCGCTCTTCGGATCGGCCACGCTGACCTGACCTCCTCCCTCACAACTTGCAGCCTATTCGAGCCATGGTCCGTCGCTTCTTGCTCTCTCTTCATCTTCTAACGCTGACTTCTGTCTTCCTATGCTTCAACAGGCCTACGCTGGTGGAATCGGAGGATTCTAAAATTCGATGTTCCGCAAGGAGAGCTTACCGAACGGGAGGCGAGACGAGTATATCATGGCGCGATTGGGACGTCCTTAGCATTTCGCATAGAATTGGTGAAGCTTGTTATTATCGACTGCAAAGCGACAGCGAGAGAGAATTGAAGCGAGCAACAGCCGAAGCTCGAGGCTCGGCGATACTCTTTTTCTCTTTCATCTCGGCCGAACCTTCTCTTCCCCTTCGAGCGCCGAGCAACATACCTCACCATTCCATGCGGCACCAGCACAGCACTTTCCTCCACTCGCCCGCGCCTGACTTCATCAAACAGCAGTGACCTTTTCCATCTCGCTGCGCCTGCCTTCGCGCTGCGGGGGGAGACCCTTCTTGGAATGGCCGACGCGCCTTTCTTGCTGTTTCTCTCTCTTGCTCGCTCAAGATGTTGTGTGCTGCTGCATCTCTACTACTAGCAGCTTGGATTGCCGGGAACGCTCCAGCAGCGGAGGGTGCAGCTGTCCTCGAGCCGGCGTTCGTTCCTTTTCCCTTCCCTCCTCGCTGCCTGCGCGCAAGGGCAAACGAGGTGCTTGTTTGCTGATTTCGAGCGTTCGACAACAGAGATGGTACAGTCTACTTTGGCGCTTGGTTGAACTTGTCGGATGATACCCCTTTGGCCTTCAACAAGAGGTGAGCTGCAGTTCGGCGATGAGGCCTGAGCGAGAGGGAGAGCTGACAGTGACCGAACTTCTTCTGCAGGATGGGCTTCAACGCGAGTTCGTTTCAAATGTCACAAAACATCCCTCTCGACCCATAGTACGCCTCTCTTCTCTTCTGCACCAGCCTTCTTTCCCTCCGGTTCGCCGAACTGACGGGCCCATCCCTTCCTCAGCGACTACGTGACGGGCTCCGGCGGCTCCATCGACGAGACTCTCCTCGAGGCGACGCAAACCAACGCCTCTCTCTTCCTCACCGTCTACCCCACCACCACGCTCGACTTGATCAACTCGACTTCGCTCACTTTGCTCGGCGAGCAGATCCTCGAGTACCAAAGCAGTCCTTATAACCGGTCAGTGTTCTTGCGATATGCTCCCGAGATGCAGGGCGATTGGTGAGTGGTTGTTCTTTGACGTTCTCTCAAGGTTGAAAGCCGGCTGAGACGGGAGTCGCTCATCTCGGCGCTCGGCTCCGCAGGTTTGTCTACGGTCTCGCTCCTACCTCCTTCCTCTCGGGCTGGAAGACGATGTACACCACCATCAAGTCTATCGCACCGGATACCGTGATCGTCTGGTCGCCCAGTAAGCTCTCTGTCTTCTCTCACACGTTCGGCGCTGACCAACTCCTCGCCGAGCAGACAATGCCTTTGGCTACCCATGGGGATACACTCTTTCTCAAGCAGCTACTACAGAAGATCAGACTCTCCTTGATACAAACGGCGATGGAGAGTATACCAGCGCCGATGATGCTTGTGAGTTGCGCCGAGCCCTTCCAATTCCGTTTCGTTTTCCCTCACCTCAAGCCGAGCTGACCCCTTCGAACTCAATCAGACTCCCCGTACTATCCCGGAGACGCGTACGTTGACTGGGCTGGTTTCTCGTACTGTGGGCTGTCTCCTGCCATCCTTCGTGATCGCCAAAGCTGACTTCGGAATCGCCGGGCAGACGAGAAAGGCTTGACCTACCCCTACGTCAATAATGTGCGGCTCTTTCCGAGTCCTGTCATGTCTAAGAGGTATGACTGACTCGTGCAAACACTCTACAGGTTGCCATGCCCAACGGATCGTTCGAGACGGCTTGGATCGGCGACAACGACACGGTGGTCACCCCGTTCTGTAAGCTTTGAGTCTACTACTCCCTGGTTGGCGGGGGCTGACCAGCCAGTTTGAAGATTCAACATACTGCGAGACGCCTGCACGACCCTGTGTCGTCAGTGAGGCAGGAGCGGTCCGTTCTTCTTCTCTCCGCTCGGCGCTCACGTCGGAGCTGATTTATTCTTTTCGCCAACGAGCAGGCTTTCCACGTCAATACTACTGAAGGCGCCGGTAAGATCTTTGTTCTTTTTCCCCTCTCTTGTCCTCTCCTCCTCCCTCTTACACTCCCACTGACCACCCCCTGCATCTCGGCCCAGGCATCGGCCAACTCGCCCTCGAGCAACTCTGGTGGCTCGACAGTTGGGCCAACGCCACCTTCTTTGCCACCTACCCGCTCGTGAAAATGGTGCAACTGTTCGAATTCGCCAAGGTCGAGGAGGAGGAGCAGAGGGGTGAGTCCTTGCTCTTCGCCGAAGACGAGGCGTCGAGTCAAGAGCGAAGGTAGCTGACTTGTCTGTCGAGCTTCAGACTACCGCATCACATATAACGCCACTCTCCTCTCCGTGAATCTCTCTCCCCTTCCCCCTTCGCTCCTGGCTCACCGCTGACGCTCTCTCGGCGCTCCCTCAAACAGGCCTTCACCTCCTCCCTCTCTTCCCTCGTCCCCACGCTCTACCAGTCCCCCATCTACCAAGCCGACTCCTCTTCCTCTACTTCATCCTCAGACTCGGGCACAGGAGCAGACGCAAGCGGGAGTGCCAGTTCGGCGAGCTCAACGAGCCCGAGCTTATTCGGCGGAGCTGGGAGGAGCGGAATGAGCTGGGGTGTCGTAGTCGGGGCGCTGTTAGGCGTCCTCAGTGCAGGAGCGGTGAGACGGTAAGAGCTGAGGGCCGTGGAATGGACATTGAGCGCGTTATCGCTCGCTCGGGAGAGGGAGGTTTCGCCGAGAGCGCGCCGAGCAGTGGCAGGGAGTCGAGACCGGCGTCGTCGACCGCTGCTGGGGTACAGAACTGTATCTTTCCAACCGCTTCCACTTATCAAAGATCTCAAGCTATCCTCCTACACCTCCCGCTCCCCGTCCGACCATCTTTCCCTTCCGCTGTTCGCTTGCCGACGCTTCACTTCTTCTTGAGGTTATCCTGCTCCCCAAGCGCAACTTCAGCTCTGTGACCCAATCACTTTCACTCCAGCGAGCAGCCTCCTCCAGCCGCGCCTTTCCCAGTTCCAACGAGAAGCGCCGCTCACCTCCTTGTTGGCGTACCACAAGACGGCCGCTCCGAGGGCGCCGATGCCACCAATGGTGAGGTAGAGGTTCTGACGCTCCCTCTTTTCGTCTTGAGGGCTCTTGAACGAGTTGAGACGACGAGGAGTGGTGGAGAACTGCTCGACGAAGGGAAGAGAAGCGAGACGTCAGCGCTCGGCGTTGAGCTGCAGGGAAGCTGTAGGAGGGTGAAGAGAGGAGACGCACGGAGCGGGAAGAGCGGAGAGCGGTACGAGCGAGCATCGTTGAGGTTGCGAGCGAGACGACGGTTGTGGCGGGAAGGAGAGAAGCGAAACGGCCGCTCTCCTCTAAGTCGTCTCTCGGCTCTCGCTCTCGGTCCAGGCGTTTCGAGTGGTGGTGGGCGTCTCTTTCACGATCTATAACAGTAGAGTCCCTTTTATGCATTCCTTCATCTCCGAGCGCTTCAGGATGAGGAGAAGAACTTGTCGTCCTCCTTGAGAGCTTCCTCGGCGGCGGCGATGAGGTCGGCGTCGTCTAGCTCATCCTCGGCGTCGGCGTCTGTTGTGAAGAGGAGTCAGTGAGGTGTGCGAGGGTGCAAGTCGTTGGCAGCAGAGGGCAGACCACCCGCCCCGAACAGGCATCTGCTCGGGCTCGGCGTCGTCTCCTGCTCCCCGCACACTCAGCTCAAGTCGCAGCGAGCTGAACCACTCACCACCATAGATCTCGGGGTACTTCCTGAAGCACTCCTGCATCCCCCTGAACTTGTCGACACAATCGACGCCCTTGACCTCCTCCTCCGAGTAGACAAAGCAGCTGAACGCGGCCTTGAACTCTTCTCCACAGGGTCCATCGGCCATACCGCCGAGGCAGGGGCATGCCCAGTTGATCTCGCCCGTGACGGGGTCGTAGGCGGCGGACTGGGACTCGGCGTCGGAGGAAGTAGTGTCGGAGGGGGCAGTGGGCTCGGCGGGGGCGGATTCGTCGGAAGAGGGGGAAGGTGTCGACGGTGATGCGACTGGTGTAGATTATCGGAGGGCAGGGGAACAGCGAGGTTCGGCGTCGGAGAAGGAAGGGATGCGAGACTTGGTCAGCAATCGGTCTTCGGACGAGAAGTGGCTGCAGAAGTCAGCGCGGCGGCTGTAGTAGGATCGAGTGTAGCTTTGAGAGCTATATGTGCTGCTGCAGTAGACACGAGAGCTTTGGAAAAGACAGCGGTAGCTGACCGGCTCAAGACGCGCTGAGCTTCTCGAACCAGCTCAGCCGAGTCTCCTACAGCTTTCGGCCTCTGCGCTATAGCTCTACAGCTCTCTTCCGCTTCATCTCCTGCTCTATCATCCCCCTGCAGCCCTTCAAACCTGCACTCTGTGCGCCCAACCACCTCTCCTCGAATCCTGCCTTTCCCGCCGCTGCACCTCAAATCGAACTCACCGTGCTTAGCGTGGTGCTCCTTCTTAGCCGGTCGAGCAACACTGAAGAAGACTGCACTCCATCCCAACAGCGCAGCCAGTCCCAGCGACGAAGCCTGGATGCCACTCATCTTTTGAGAGGCGTAGGCTCGCGAGGATCCATGACGAGCGTAGATGGGCGAAGGAGTCGAACGAGGGAGAGAGCGCAGGGAAGCGCGAAGAGGAGCGCGAGTGAACGACATGACGGTGGAGATGAGAGATGAGGAGAGAGGGAAAGAGTTGAGAACGCAACTCGCTCCGAGGTCGATTCGGAGGGGCGGCACCAAAGGGGCGCGACACGGTACACGTGCAGAGCACCTGATAGACCAAAGAGTGCTTCAAGCAAACTCTTGCAGCTCCCCTTCCCGACGGAGCGCAGACGACGCCAAGGAGCGCTTCGCCCGCCCTTCGGCGTTGGCTAGGTTCTTCTGCAGTCGGGGCGCGCTGTTGCGAGCTCGTGTGCATTCATTATTGATACTTGAAAGGAGTGATGGTCTCACACTGCAAGAGCGGCATGGTACCGAAGCCGACGTGCCCCTTCAGAGAGCAAGTCCGAGCTGGCAGTGCCGAGTGGCTCCACAGCTAAAAGAGCAGTCACAGGGCGCCGGAACCTCACCCATACTACTTCAGAGGTTCAAAAAATGAAGAGCCTACCACAAGCAAGCTATGCCGATCCCCCCCTCATTGACCGACGAGGGAGCGACTCGAGCAGCCCAGCTCGGCGCTCGCTCTCAAACTCGTTGCTGGTCGTTCTGTGGTTTGCCCATGCATCGTATGCAGGATAAGACAACGGTAAGGGATCACACTGCCGCCCCAAGTGAGAATGTTACTCTCGGAGAACCTGCAGAAGTCCTCGACGCTCGGCTCATGCCGTTTTGACGGCGTTGGGCACTTCCCGGGCGAGGTCAGCACTTTGCCTTCCCATCGCTGACGGCAGGGAAGCTGTCGGATCCACTCGATCCCTGTGAGACCTGCTAGGAGTCCCAGCAGACCTTCGCAGAGGTCGAGCGCAAGTCTTCGCTCCTTCTCTCGCCGATTTCTCCACGGCGCAAGGACTGACATCAAGAAGCTCTCTCCCCCTACCTTCAGCACTGAAGACCAGTTCTCGGACGTTCTGCTTGATCACATCCGCGTGACTGCTGCCAGCAGCTGTCCGAGACGTCGACGGCCTGAGGAGGAAGGGCAAGCAGCGCTCGCCAAGCTTGGGGCGACTCCACTCCATGCTGCAGGCTGCAGCTTCCTCAGCCTATCCGCGGACGCGAGCGAGCCGCTGACACCACTACTAGGTAAAGCTCACCTTGCGTATTGAGCGGAGACCACAGCAAAGCGCACGGCTCCGCCGAGGTCTTCGCAATGAGCTCGTGGCTGCCTCTGTATGAAGATGCCGCACTGAGAACCAGTCTCGAGCTCACTAACACTAACTGGCAAGAGGCTCAAATTCAACGACAGCCTCACAACTGAGAAGAGCGTCGCTCACCCCAGCCGAGAAGCAAATTGGAAACGAGCGATTTCCAGGACGGACTGGCAGACTTTTCGAAGTGTTCGCCGGCATGAGAGCGACCTGAGTCTTCAGAAATCACCCACCAAGCTAGTCCGAGTCCCCAACTCAACCGCGATAGCAGCTCCATTAGCCAGCGACCAACGAACGAGAGAGGAAGCCGAGCCTCGGCGAAGGGAAAGCACTCGAGGGGATACGTTGAGACATGCTGGGGACTCAAAAGCGTACATCCACTGTACGTAGCTGCCATCTGAAAGGACCCCGCACAGCGTTCGACGAGTAGGTGACCAGCTCGGGCTTCAACTCAGCTCGAGATTCGACGTCACTTGGAGAAGGTGCTGGCAGTCTCGGAGGCAGCAGAAGGTAGGCCCGCGGTGAAAGGGACTTCAGATGCACGAGATACACAGGCTGTCGGAGCTGCCCACGGTAGCTACAGCGCAGCCCTGTGGTCTCGAGAGCAGCTCCCTCCTTCCGCTCTGCGCGGCTCAGCTCTGCTGTGGAGCGACGAGATTCGGCCGAGAGCATCCAGCATCGCCCAAGCACTCATTATCCGTGAGCTTCCCCGTCGTTCCCTAATCGATGTCCCCCTCCCGTTATGCTCAGCGAGAAGACGAGCTCGAGATGAGAAGCTCGGCGAGCGCTCTGCAGGGGACTGTAGAGTTGCAGGTGGGCTGTACGATACCCTCAACCCCCACATGATGAAACCACGAGCAGCGAAGAGCACTTCAAGCAGAGAGAAGAAAGCAGAGCGAACGGCAGGAGATCAAGAGCGAACTCGCGCTGCTCGCTCGGCTTAAGCTCACCTCTAGACGCCGAAACTCATCACTGATGTCGGGGCTCGGAGCTTCGAGAGAGTATCTGCCTGTGATCGCTCTTGTAACATCCAGCTACAGCAAACCGAGAGTCGATCTCGCTTCTCCCTCCTCGCTCGAAATCCGAGAGGAAAGATGCTTTGCAACCCGAGAGCCAGAGGCGCACTAAGAACACTACTTGAGGGAGGAGAGAGGAGAGGAGACGATGCGATAGTATGTGACAGGAAACATGGAACCTAAGATGACCGAATGAGAACCACGAGACAACCCTCAGACTGACTGCTTTTCTACGAACGAGACGTTGGGGTAGGTTTCGCCGTTGGTCGAGGGAAGTGGAGGGAGCTGGAAGGCGGATCCTTGAGAGGACATGGGGAGGGGAGCAGCCTGTGGAAGAGGGGAAGGGTCAGCTCGGCGCTCGGCGAAGAGAAAAAGCTCAGAAACTCACCGGCAAGCCAGCGCCCAAGAACGACAACACCAAAGGCAGCAGACTGTTTTGCTCCGTCGTCACAACAATCTCGGCTCCCTTCTTGGTGAAGGGACTCGCTGCCAACGCTGCCATCGCCGCGTTCTCATCCCTGCTGCCTCGCCGCTGAATGCCGGCGACGGTCGCGGCACTCAGACCAGCTCCACCCTGTTTCTTGACATCGGGCGTCAAATCCGCTTCGACCTTGAAGTGATGGGCGTAGATCTTGGAGAAGGAGAGGCTGCGAACGAGGGCGCCGGGACCAGCTCGAGTAGGGGTGCCGAGTCGCGAACGAGGGGGATGGGCGACGGCGCTGGAGGTGCCGAACTTTGGTGCAGCGGTGTTGGGACGAGGAGAGGGAGCGGCGGAGGGAGTGGCGCCGGGAGGTGCTTCTTCGGGAGGGATGAGCGAGTCGCAGAGGACTTGAACGGCGACGGCTTGAGCTGCTTGGAGGGCGGCGGTTGGGGGAGGAGGCGATTGGAGAGAGGCGTTGATCCGTTCGCGGACGGCGCGAAGCCAGGTCGTCCGAACCGAGGCGTCCAGAGTTGAGAACATGTACTTGCGCTTGACGTCGAGGTGGTTGGTGAAGGAGACCTGTGAAAGAGAGCGGGTCAGCAAACGCTCGGGCGAAGACGGATAGCCATGACTCACTTGGAAGGTATGCTGCATGAAAGCTCGCTCGATGCTGAAGACCTTGTTGAGCGGCAGGCCTTGATATCTCGGTGCGTTGGCTCCGACCTTGATGAGGACCATGCACTTGGACCCGAGGGCCGTTCCCGTGACCCTGAACGTCTGCGTCGACGACTTGGCGAACGAGAGGAGGGGAGGGTCGAACTTGAGGTCGGTGCCGTGGAGCTTGATGGAGAACTTGGGATCGGGCTCGGGGATGGAGATGGTGATTGGCTCCGACTGGGTGCGGTACGTGAGGCAGAGAGGAAGGCGTGCGGGTGACATGCTGGCTTCAATGTCGGGTGTCATGCTGAAGATGCTGTTGTCCGAAGCCTGCTCGATGCGCTCGCGGCGGACCGAGGCGTAGATGCGATTGAGGAGGTCTTCGGGAACGAGGAAGCGAGGGTCGAGTTCGCGGAACGCGGCGATAAAGTCGTCCACCGAGAGTGTCCTAGGGAGAGCAAAAGAGGTCAGCTTCGAGCGCGATGGAAGCCGAAGGATCAAAGACTCACGGATTGGGCATGCTAAAGACGCCGTCATTGCCGTTCATGCCCGAGTGTAGCGCATCGCTGAGCCTCATGACAGCGAGGACGAGGTTGGTAGTGAGGCTAGGATCGAAGCCACTCGATCCGTTGACGTCGGTCCATTGGTGAGCGACGACGCCGAGGACGTGCTCCGCCGCCTCGAGGTTGTTGGGGAGGCGAAGCGACATGAGGAACATGCGGAGGGCGTCGTCGATACGCACGCCCGAGAAGCGGAAACGCTCAATGTAGGCGCGGAGGATGTGGCGATTGTCCTTCTCGGCAAAGTAGGCGCCGACTTGGTTGCGGTTGAGCTCGGGGTTCTTGAAGACTGTTGAAGGTAGAGCGGTCAGCCGGGACAGCGGTAGATGCGAATGCAGAAGACTTACTGAGATGAGCAATCGTCTGAGCATCGTTCGAGAGGTTGCCGCGTTGGATGAGAGCTCCGATAGCCTTCTTGGGGTCGTTGGCGAATCGGTCGATGAAGGAGACGAGGAGAGGATGGCGCTTCGAGTCCTTCTCGCGATGTTCGACGGGGTCAGCGGCGGCGAGGAGGTGCAGGTGATTGAGCTCGACGACGCTCTTGACGACGAAGGAAGTATCGAGAGTGACGGGGAGAGGAGCGCCAGTCTCTGGATCGTCCTCGATGAGGGGCTTGGTGATGAGAAGCAAGTCGTCGAAGAGGAAAAGGTGACGATCCTTGACCGTGTTGGCGTTGACGACCTGAAGGACGGGCGTGTGCAGCAGTAGCTTGCGAGGAGGGTTGTCGAGGGCGGTCGAGCTGTCGTCGCTGGCGGGAGCGAGGAAAGAGTCGAGTCGAGCGAGGATCTTGTTGGAGGGGAGGTCCTCTGGCGGCATCGGGTGATGGCGAGGCTGCACGGGCAGGAAGGACTCGAAGCTCGAGTTGGAGTGGTCCCGCCGCATCTCGGTCGACGACGAGTAGTTGCTGCCCACCGACTTGGGCGTTCCAGGGCTCTCCACGACCGTCGCCTGCGCCGTTCCTCCTCCACCGCCGAGCGTCGACTTGGTCGACCGATTCGAATCCTGCCGCTGCATCTCGCTCGAGCCGCCGCCGCTCTTGCTCTTGTTCATCGCAGCGGCGAACCATCTCCTCTTGCTCGACTCGGAGCTTGCCGTTCGCTCGAGCGGCTGGGAAGCAGCGCCGGCGACTGAGAATGCGGGAGGAGGCGAAGCTCCGAGCTGGTGGTGAAATGCATCGGGATGCATGGTCGACGGTGAGGAGGTTGGCGAGAGAGGCTCGCGGTTGATGATGGGCGAGTTGATGACGGGCGACTGCCCTTCAGGGAGGGAGAGGGGCATGTAGGTGGGAAGGAAGGGTGAGGAGGCGGAGGGGAGGAAGGGCGAACTGCGAGCTCGAGAGCGATTGGAGCCGAGCTTGTCGAAGAGGCTGCCGAAGGCTCAATGTCAGGGAGAAAGCGGGATAGAGAAGCATGAACGACTCACCCTTGAGCTTCCAGAACCGGCGAAGTGCTTAGCGATCCCTCGTCGGTCGAGTCTCGCGGGCTCTGTGAAACGAGAAGCGAGTTGGCGCTACTCTCGAGGGAGACGAGAAGTTGTACTCACCCCAATAGTCGGACTCGGGAATTGATACCCCTCGTCCGGCGGCGGGAACGCTCCCTCCTTACTCCTCGCCAACCCAGCCTCCCTCTTCCTCTCCACCTTAGCCGCCAACCTCTGCTCCCTCAATCCCTCACCCCACCTCCTCTCATCAACAGTCTCGACCTCATCCTCCTCCCCACCCGCCTTGCCCACCCCACCTTCCTCCTCCCTCTCCGAAACAGGCGTCACACTCCCACTATCGCCCCTCAACCCCACTCCCAACCCCAACATCTCACTCCCAACACTGCCATTCCTCCCCAACGTCCCCGCGCTCCCCTGGCCCCTCCTCACATCCAAAAAAGCCACACTACTACTCGCGCTACTCCCTCTCCTCCTCACATCACTCTCCGTCTCCTCAACGGCTCTGATCCCGAACGAAGGTGGAGGAGGTTGACGATGAGCGACCGAGGCGGGGAGGCCGAGGGAGGAGGTAGCGATGGCTGAACCGCCGTGCGTGGCGACGAGAGGTGGTGGTGCCGAGCGGGAGGAGGAGGAGGAAGGACGAACGTGCTCTGGAATTGAGCCTCGACGGAGGATGAGGGGTACTCCTCCTGCTCCAGTGGTGGTGAGGGGGTAGTTCTCCGCTGCGAGAGCTCGATGCGAGTTGGCGGCCGCGGCGGCGGCTGCTGCTCGGGCTGCTGCTGCTCGAGGGTCGAAGGTGAAGGCTTGTTCGGGTTGTTGGGGTTCCTCGCCTTGGTCGTTAAGGCGGAGAGGGGAATCCTTGGGCGTAGGAGTGCGAGTGCGGAATCGACCAGAGGCGGCGGTTTGATCTTGAGTCGGTCGAGGGGTGACCATCTCCCAACCGTCCTCCTCTTCGTTCTCGACCTGGTCCTGTTGCTCCTCCTCCTCGGTACCTCCATCGGCGTTCTTGCCGAGCGCAGTGGGAACGCCCGCTTGACTCCTCCTAATGACCTCCTTTTGCTCCTCCTCCCCTCCCTCCTCCGCCGGCGAATCCTCAAACTCCCACGCCTTATCCCCACCACCCTGCCTCGCCGCCCAACTCTCCCTATCCCTCTCAGCTCTCCACACCCCCGAGCTCCTCCCACTCATACTCGTAGCCGACCGAGCCCCATCCATCGGCGTAACGGCAGCAAAGTCGGCCTCGGCCTCAGCATCGGGAAAGGAAGAATCGAGCGGGGAGGGAATATCGAGAGGAGGGAGAGCAGACGCCGCTGGGAGGAATGGTAGACTCGGTACGGCTGGGACTTCCTCCTCTCCTTCTTGAGCGCCCATCCTCCAATCCAACGCGCCCATGCTACCGCTCCTCGGTCGAGCTTTGCCCCTCCTTCCAATGACGCCCGCTTCTCCTCGCTCCCTCTCTCTCTCGCGCGAAGGAGAGGAGGAAGGCGAATCGGAAGGAGCAGGCGACTCTAATCGCCTAGACGACAGTTTGCGCATGAGGTTAACCCTCGCTTCCGCCCTATCGAGAGCAATAGGCTTGTCCTCATCCTGCACTGAGGCCGGAATCCCAACAGAAGAGTCAACGACGGACATGCCGAGTCCTACTGCCGGTGACCGAGCGGCTCCTCCCACGCCCGTGACGGTGTGATTCCTCCTCAAACCGGACGCTCCATCGGGAGTTGGGCTGCCTCCCGCGGCTGCTTTGGCTCGAGCTCGTTCCCTCAGCTCTTCGAGACTGGGGAGAGGCTGGGATGGTGCGAAGCCTCCCTGACCGATGGGCGGGGAGTAGAAGCTGGGAGGAGGGGTTGGTGGAGCGGCGCCGGTGAGTTTGGCGAGAGCTGTCGAACGAGCGAGGAGGGAGGCGGTGCGCTCGAGGGAGGTGGATCCTGGTGAGGCGTTGAGGAAGAGAGTGGTGTCTTCGGAGGTGGTGTGTCGGTGGGAAGGGGAGGGAGTTCGCGCGAGCTCGGGCGAAGGAGGGGCGAGGGAAGGGGAGGCGTTGCGCGAGTGGGGGGAGCCGGACCGAGATGGTGACTCGCGGTTCGAAGCTGCTCGTCGTAACATGGCGACGGCTTGTGACCTCGGCGTTGTGGCTTCGTTCTGCGACCGGCTCGAGGAGGAGGATGCCGAGCGGGTCATCGAGGAGGATGAAGGGTCCATGGCGATTGATGGGAGCTGTGGGAGGGCACAGAGTCAGTTTCTGAGCTAGTTGGTCGATCTGGAAGCTGCTAGGAGTCCCGCTGTCACGTAAGTCGACGAGCTCGACCGCCACGGCAGCCGAATCGCGCGAAAGGACGGGTTGACCGTCAACTTTTAGCCTCGGGAGATCACGTCCCAATGTAGCCAACTACGAGGCAGGCGAGACGGATACATCGCTAGGTGAGCAGCAAAGCGCCCCTCGGAGCACCTCGCCCGTCTCAGGGCGTCGAGGGAACGTCTGCCTGCGAATGCGCTGTGGAAGTAGCACAGGGCGGACCTCGAGAAGAGTGTGACTGCCAATGCCTGCTCGAAGCACCGACAACCTCACAGCGAGTTCCAGTCCGGCGCCAACTCGACCCCGAGCGGCGGGGCAACAACACTTGAGGCGCGAGCGCTTCAACAACGGCAGAATCCCGCCCACCCTGAGCTACAGCTTAAGTGCGAACAGCTCTTCAGTCCGCTGAAGCTGCCCGCGCCTCGTTTGCTCCACTACAGCGCGCCCAAAACGGCATCACAGCGCGCGGGTCCAGCCGTCTCAGTCGTTTGGGCTCGTCAAGACCCTTCCAACGCTTGAGCAGGCCGTGTAAGAGAGGGAGACTAACGAGACGAGCTCCTGTATCCTAATATCGGTGTGCCCTAGTCTTACGCGGTCGGTGCTGAATGGGTTGAGACTGGAGCGAGTCGTGTCGAGCGTGGCGCGGGTGGAAAGGGTGAAGTCCTGTAGCTGAGGAAAGTGCGCTTGCCGTAAGAGGAACTGTAGGAGAGTAGAGCGGGTGATGTACACGCTGTCGACGAGAGCAGAACGAGGAATTGGACGGAGGACAACGTTAACCAACCCAGGCAGCTCGAGCAGCGAGCAACTTCGCAGCCGAGCGACTGGCCTCGACCCTTCGCTGTACTGTAGAGTAGATCCCCTCCCGAGCTGCTTTCGTACAGGCAGCCGGGAATAGCAGCCACTGCGTTCGGTTGCTCACAGATCCTCTTTTTCTTTTTTGGGTCTTGCTGCAGCTTTCTCACTCGCCCAAGGTGATCCCTCGGCGCTGGAACCCCCTTTGAGCTCCTTTCTGGCGATCCTCTCTCTGAGCTCCAGCAGCCTTCAACACACAAATTCAGTGCAATACAGAACACAATCTCTATAGGCTCTTGCTATGACAAGTCATTACAGAGTAGATTGAACCCCCGTCTGCTCAGCAGCGAAGGCGTGATGCTGCTCGAGACGCGGCCTTCGCAGCTTGTCTTCCTCCGTATCGCTTGCTCTGCTACAACTTCGTCTCGGCTTCTCTCATCAATCAACCTACAGCAACACTCTCTCTCATACATCCCCCCTCCAAAAAACATGTCTGCTTCCGACTCTCACACCTTGACTGGCCCTAACGGCGAGACTCAAGTCGTTTCCCAGAACATTGTCTTCCACGAGGGAGTGACTCAACAGCAGCGCGAGTTGCTCGTAGGACAAAAGGGTGTCACCGTCTGGTTCACCGGGCTGTCGGGTGAGTGTACAGCTTGTACCATCTACGGGGGGGAGCTGAGCCCTGATCTCTCTCGCTGCGCTGTTCCCAGGCTCGGGCAAGTCGACTCTCGCTTGCGCTCTCGAGCTCGAACTGTTGGAGAAGGGCAAGCGCGCTTTTCGTCTCGATGGTGACAATGTTCGTTTCGGCCTCAACAAGGATTTGGGCTTCTCCCCCAAGGACCGCGAGGAGAACATTCGTCGTGTTGGAGAGGTGTGTCCTTCTTTCCTCTCTCTCTGTAGCTCGTTCGAACTCTCACTGACCTCGGTATTGGTGCACAGGTCGCCAAGCTCGTAGCCTCCTCAGCTACCACCACCCTCACCGCCTTCATCTCGCCCTACCTCGCCGACCGTCAACTCGCGCGCACCATCCACGAGGAGAGCAAGATCCCCTTCATCGAGGTCTACGTTGATGCTCCTCTCGAGGAGGTCGAGAAGCGCGATCCCAAGGGTTTGTACAAGAAGGCTAGGGCTGGTATCATCAAGGGTGAGTTGGGACAGAGGGCCGAGGGAGCTGTGAGGAGGTCTGCGTGCTGACCAATCTGTGCTCCTTCCTTGTCCCGTCAACCTCCACCTCATTCTGATCCTTTCCCGCTGTTCCCCAATTCGCCCTCGCTCTCCCTTCCCTTTCTTCCCTTCGGCGTTTCTTCCCCCTCCCTCCCTCCCACTCCTCCCTCAATCTCTCCCGCCCCATTCACCCCCAACACCAGAGTTCACCGGTATTTCCGCCCCCTACGAAGCCCCCACCGCCCCCGAGCTACACATCAAGACGGCCGAAACCGACATCCAAGGCGGCGTCCAGCAGATTGTCGCCTACCTCGAGGAGCACAAGCTCATTTGAGTCTATGTGAAATGAAGACGGGCTGCATTATAGAATATCGAGTCCGGGTCTAAGAGAGAGGAGATGAGAGTTGACAACGAAATTGTCACGCTCGGCGATTCCCTCGCTTTTTCGCACTTCTCTCCCCTCTACTTGACGCTTCAACTAGGTTCTTGCAAATCGAGCCAGTGTCCCTTACAGCAGCAGTGCAGGTGCGCAATGCACGTTAACCGAACGAGTGTTATGAAATGAATGAACCTCTGCGAAGCGAAAAGAAACGACGACCGAACCCTTTCCCTTCTCCCTCCCTCCCTCTGCGTACGAGCTGCGAGCCTGTCGTGCGCTCGTGGAAGGAGTGAACGTGAACGATTATAGGAGACCGACGTCGGTGAGGAGGGAGTTGAGGACCTGTTTTGAAGAAGGAGAGAGGGAAGGGGAAGCGGCGAGTCGGAGCAAGAGACGAAAGGATCAGCGTTAGTTGGAGACAGCACGAAGGCGAGTAATAGTGAGCTCACCGTATCCAGCACAGCCGCCATCACCACCTTGACCTGATCGGTATCTGCTCGCTCGGTTTCCAAACTCAAGTCAGCTTCCCCCCCTGCCTCATTCCCTCCCCACTCCCCTCTTCCACCTCAACAAGCATAAACCCCAAAACTCACCAGTCGCACAACTAAAATGACAATAAAGCTGCCTCCCCTTCCCTCCACTCGCCACATGATGCTTATCCAACGCAATGAAGGTCCTCTTCATGAACCTCTTGGCTTCGTCCACGTCGCCTTCCAATTCGGCCGGGAATTCGGGGAAGAAGGACGAGAGAGGGGAGGTGTTGAGTTGGATTTTGGTGATGAAGAGGTCGGTTTTGTTGAGGCTGGTGGGTGGGGTTGAGCCCAAGGGGAGGGATGGGAAGGGCGAGCGGGCGAGGGGAGGAGGCAAACGGGAGGATGAGCGAGGGGCGAGGCTGACGTTTCAAACAAGTAGGGGAGACTGTAGCTCACAGTAGTACGAACGCGCTCTTCTCGAACCACCTCGAGCTAGCGATCGACTCAAAGAGCTGTGAGAGGGGAGGATCAGCCTCGGCGATGACATCTCGCCCTTCCCCACTGACTCACCATCAACGCTTCGGACATCCTATTGACGCTCTCATCCTCCCACAGGCTTTGATCGTACTCGTTGATGGCGGCGACAAAGCTGGAGATGAAAGCGAGCTCGATCAGCGAGCGCCGAGCAGTCCAAGGACGAAAGACAGACGAACACAAGGACTTGGACGTTCTCGAAGCACTGTGGGTTGTGCAAGATGAGGTCAGTTAGAAATCGATGATACACATCAGACGGTCGATGCTCACGTGGATCCTGCGAGGAGGCAAGTTCGATGGTCAGCTCGGCTCGGCCCTTCCACTCGCACCCTAAGAGCCCACTCACCACTTCTTCCTCTCACTCCTCTGCCCTCCAACATCAAACACGCGCACCGTATACTGCTTGACCTTGAAGACCTCCTCAGTGATGCCCGTGCTCCGTACGCGAGTGCGAAGGATGTCCTGGTCGGTCGGGATGTAGCAGGGAGCGCCGATGCGGGTGATGTTGTCGAAGAAGCTGTTCAATCAGACGGGAGTGAGTTGGCGGGGGCGCGGGAAGGAGGGGAAGGGGAAGCGAGTCAGCCGCGGTCCATCGCCGAGCTCCCCAGCACAAAAGCCGAGAACAGCGACTCACTACTGCGCCGAGTCGTTGAGCTGGAACGCCGACGACTTGTCAACGACCTTCTTGCACCCCTCCTCGTTCCAAATCCTCCTAATTGCGGCCACACACTCCTGGTCCATCCTGTCCTCCCTCTCATCGTACAAGCCCTCGGGGTCGAGCTTGAGGAGGTACTCGGCGTCGGCGAATCGGTCTTTCGGGAGAGGAATGGCGAGGAGGTCGAACCCTTTGATCACGGCGGCCATGGATTGGAGAGCGTTGGCGAAGACGACCTCGCGGTAGCTGAGGCGCTCGGAGGTCGAGTAGGGAGCGTCGGTGTTGTAGCTGTGCGGGAGCGAGGGACATCAGCGTTAGCTGCAGAAGCGGGCGAGTGGTCAGTGTCGCCTCCCAGCTCACATCAAGCGCATTTGCTGTAGGGAGACAAGCGGCGAGTGAGTTAGCTTTCGTCCGTTCCTCCTCGCGCCTCCAGCTCAGAGATACTCACCTTCACAAGGGTCGATTTCCCACTTTCACCAGCGCCGAGTAGGAGCATCTTGACGGTAGTCCTGTACGCCGGTACGAGCAAAACGGCATGCAGTCAGCTCGTCAGCTCATGTCGCTTCCCACGCGGCTCAACGGCTCGGCTCTTTCCTTGCGCTGTACAGCACCACCCGCCTCTCCTGCTGTGCTGTATCCTACTCCCAGAGCTCGATACTCCCTCCCTCTTCCCAACAAACGCCGTTTGAAACCCACCTCAGCAGCTCCTTGTCGCGCTTGAGCTGCGCCTCAATCGCGCTGTTCGTCCTCTTCTCCTCTGCTCCTGCTCCAGCGTCGGCGCCTGCTGTAGGTGAGCTCTGTGCACAGCCCATGTTGTGTTGGTGGTTGAGAAGCGAGCGGGTGGGCGAGCGGGCGAAAAAGTCAATTGGAAGAGGAGAGAGGGAGAACGTCCGACTTGGAACTCCTCGCGTGACAAGGAGAAGGGGGTCGAGCGTTAGGGGTTGGTGGCGGAGCGCGAGGAGAAACGGGGCGAGAGAGATGAGAGGGAGCAGACAGCAATCTGTATAGGTCAGTCAAGCTCAAATCGAGCTGGCGACGGAGGAGCGGGCGTGGAAGAGCAGCGCCGAGAAGGCCTGCTTCAGCGAGGATGGGAAGGGTCTGCAGAGGCGAAGCTGCCACTGCCGCCCGATAGCTGGTCGAGAGTGCACGCATCTACCTGTCGCGACCTTTCAAGCGCGCCAGCTGGCCCAATCGATGCTTCAGACCCCATCTCGGCGCTCGTCGAAATCGCGCTGTCCCGTCCGCCACTCTCACCCTGAGCCTCACCAATAGCCAGCTCCACCTCAACATCGCCTCGACCCTCCATCGCCTTACTATCAGTCTTCTCGCCTGCCTTTCGCCTCTCCTCTCCTCGCAGGACTTGAGGAATTCAACCATATGGACCTAAGGTAGCAGATTACAAGCGATGGGGAGGGAAAGGAAGGCATGAGGAGTGGGAAAATAAAAGATAGTGAGCGATATGAGAGAGAGGGAGAGGTCGAGACAAGCCCTTGGATAAGCCTAAGCGTAAGAGGTGTAAGCTGGGGGAGGGAGGGGGAAGGAGGAGCGACCTTTGCGTCGACGGAGGCGTTGGTAGAGGGGGTGCGTCGTGTACGGGAAGAGTCCATGAGATGAAGTGCGCGAGTTGAGAGCTTAGAGGATGCCCTGCGGCGACGAAACGAGAGGCAGAGGTCAGCGACCGTTGGGCGATCGTTTCGCGCTGAGGAGAGGACTCACCAACTCCTCAATTGAAGCGGCCATGATGCTCTGCTCCACAGCGTTGAACACGACCTTGAGCTGCTCCGTATCGGTGGCGCCTGTATGGTAGCGAAAAGGTCAGCGCCGAAGTCAAAAGCCCTTGGTAGCCAAAGCCGAGTGGCTCCAATACGCTTCGAGAAGCAACTCACAAGTGAAGTGCACATGCAACGGCCTGGCCTCGTGATTCCTGTACAGCGGCGTAAACTTGCTCTGCATGTACGCCGAAGCGGTAGCGTAATCGCTCGCGCCCTCGAAATCCGAGTAGTACTCGTAGATGGGCGAGGTGATGAGTTTTGCCTTGAACAGATCCGTCTTGTTGAGGAAGAGGATGACCGAGGATTGGGCGAACCAGCTGTTCGGGAGGGAGAGCGGGGAGTCAGCGTCGGCCGAAAGGATCGAGCAGAGGCTCGAGTGGCAGAGTTCAAACGCACCGAGAGTTGGAGATGCTCTCGAAGAGACCTGCAGCCTCGTTCATGCGGTTGATATCCGAGTCCTCGTACAGGGTTTGGTCGTACTCGGAGATGGCGACGAGGAAGATGAGGACGTTGACGTTCTCGAAGCAGTGGATCCTGTTGGTCGAGTGGGTCAGCTCACTGTGGAAGAGGAAGAGTAGAGCCGTTGAACTACTCACCACTTCTTGCGCTCACTGCGCTGTCCTCCAACGTCGAAGACGACGTATTGCAGCTGTTGAGTGAGGTTCGAAAGTCAGCTCTCGCTCTCGCTACTCGGCGCAGAAGTAATAGCTCCAACTCACCAACCCAACCTGGAACCTCTCCTCCGTCAAACCAGTAGTCTTGACACGCGAGCGCAGGATGTCCTGGTCGGTTGGGACGTAGTCATGGGCGCCTATCCGTGCCGCTGCATCAAAGTAGCTGTGTGAAGAGGACAGGGAGAGAGCAAAAGCGCACACGATGCCGAACAGATGGTCAGCTCTGCATCCTCCAACCCACCACCTCCACACTCGACGGGAAAGGTCCGAACAAAGTGATCGCCCCCGCCGTCTTCTGGAACTCACTAGCTAGCCGAGTCGTTGAGCTGGAATTCCCTCGACTTGGTGACACAGGCCTTGGTGGTAGGCTCTGCCCAGAGGGCGATGAGCGCTTGGGTGACGAGACGGTCGAGCATGGGCGGGCAAGGGTCGTGAGCCGAGACGCGGATGGACATGATGTAGGCCGCCTTGTCGCGGAGATGGGGAGCGAGAGGCATGTTGAGGTCGTGGAGAGCCTCAATGACGACTTGCATGGATTGAATCTGTAGGTGTACGGAAGCATGGTCAGCAAGGCGAGCGCAAAAGGCCGGCTTGGCCCAAGTGTGGGTCGGTCGACTCGGAGGCTGGGAGCTCACCAAGTTGGCGTAGACGATCTCGCGGTAGCCGTCGCGCTCCTCGTCTGTGTAGCCTCCTACATGATGCAGGCGCATCTGCTTGAGAATGGTCGACTGTAGGCGAGCGTGGGGTCAGCTCTCAGCTCCTCTCTAAACCTTATGAGCGGGGCAGGAGGGAACAAGCGAAAACGCACCTTGCCCGACTCTCCCGTACCGAGCAGCAGGAGCTTGACCGCTCGCCTGTAATGTAGGGCAAAATGTGGGTGATCAGCTAGCTATCCCGATGCTCCGCGGAGGCTGAATCTCGCTCGGAGATGGGAGTGGAGCGCACTCGCTCCTCGTGGCCTCATCTAATCTTGATGGTGATGGCCCCAGCGTCCTACAGGATTTTTGCGCGAGTTCACCAAGGCCTGCAGTGCCCCTCGCAGCCTCGTAGCCGCTCCAGATGCTCCCTAAAACCGAGGATCAACCTACCTAGCGACGACCTTCTCCTCCTCCTGCTTGCGCTCCTTGACGGCAGTCTGGTAATCGGCCTCGGCGGCCTTTGATCCACCGCAACCCATCTGAAGTAGTGTGTGGTGCTGAAGAGCTTTTTGTTGGTGCAAAACGAGAGAGAGAGGGTCGCTGGGCGAGAGCGGGAGATGGATTGACGAGAGGCTGGCGCAGGCGTGTGGCGGGGAGGGTAGGGAAGGGTGTACGAGCTCTGCTGGCGGGAAGAGCTTTGCTGTAGCGGTGTAGGTTCCTGCTAAGCGAGTCCAAAGAGAAAAGCGCGAGGAGACTTGGGCGGGGGAGCGAGAGGAGAGGAGGAAGAGAAGGCGGGCGCGGGGTCGCAGGCGGGTCGTTTCCAAGCCACAGCAAAAGGTGCGAGAGAGAAACGGCGCTAGTGTAGGGCAGCGGCAATCGCTAGTCCTGAGCAGTGAGGAGTTACGGGTTCTGTACTGTAGGTTAACCAGCAAAGCTCGTATCAGCTCAGCACCGCTCTCACAAACCCTCCTCAAGCGAAGGCCGAGAGCGGCGACGGAGCCTCGACTCACCTTCGACCGAGACGTCAAATTGTGATGCAGAGAAAGCTCGGGAACGGCGAGGAGTAGTGAAAAGCAGGAGAGCAACCGACAAAAGGACACACAAGCTCTGCGCAGCTCGACCCGTCGCCGCCGGAGAGGCAAGGTTCCCAAAGCATGGCTTCTCGGCTCGGGTCGTCGTCTGGAGAAGGGGGGGAATTGAGCAGAGCTCGCTGAGGCGAACACAGGGCGACGATACTCGCAGATGCACCTTTGTTCTGTCAGAGTCTCGTACAGGACCGCCCTCGACTTCCACGCCCATCCCCATCTTCGACCGAGCCCGAGAACGAGAGAGCGAGAGAGCCCAGCGAGTACAGGTGCAAGCGCTTGGTGATCTCGGGCTGTGCAAGCTTTTAGCCGCTGCTATTCTGCAAATCTCAGGCTCCAGTACGAAGCCGCATGCTGCTGAGAAGCTGACCGCCGAGCACGTTTCCTTCCCTCCTTCCGTTCCCCGCCTGCCTGCTTCCATCCCTCACACCTCTTTCTCGCCTACAACTCGAACACGCATCGCAGCCTTGACCTCGGGACCTACATTCCATCCTCCTCTTCCTCGCCGAACACCACCTCCCGCTTCGGGCCAAACCCCAGCTTTGCCAAAGCTCTCGGTTCCTTGCTCGCTCGCCTTTTGCAGATTCTCCTCTCCGCCAACGAGCAACAAATCGCCGCTGCCGACGCTGGGCGCCCAGTCTTCAAGTGGTGAGCAACGCTTGGTATTGAATATTGCGAGGAGGGTGGGAGGATGGTACAAGAAGTCGGCTGCCGAGAGGACCGAGCAGGCAATGAAAAGGAGGCGTCAGCTTTCGACCTTCTCGGAGTTGCACGGCGGGAAGGCTGAGCTCACCCGTAGCACAGAGAAGGAGATCTACTTCTTGCCCTTCTTGGCGCTCTTCTGCGGGCCACTGAAAACGAGAGGGAGAGGTCAGCGCCTGCTGGAGAGCGATACCGACGCGATCCTCCGAAGGGAGAGGAAGAGAGCCCGGTAGGTTGGAGGTGGCGAAGGGCGCATAGAGGTTGTGGATGGACTGAGAGTGCGCCGAGGGGTAGCCGGAGGAAGCGGAAGATGAGGAGCGAGAGGGGCAAGGAAGGGGGAAGAGAGCGCCGAGAACGGGAGAAGAGAGCAGCGAGACCTCGAACCACTTACACAATATCCCTCTTCCCCAGCGCCGTACCAGGACTCTGTGTCGTAACTCCCTCCAAGAAGCTCAAATCGCTCTCCACCCCAAACTGACCCTTCTCCTTCTCTCCCTCGGCGGGCGCTCCACCGAACCTGCTGGCGAAGCGAGCCAACCGACCCGACTCGTCCTTCTCGACCTGGCGTGAGCCCTTGGCGTCCGCTGCTGGTGGGTTCCAGAGCTTGTGGTTTGTGGGTGAGTTGGTGAGGGGAATGAGAGGGCGAGGGGCGGTGGTGTAGATGAGCTGGTGGGCACCGGAGAGTGTGGTGGGGGCCTGTGGGAGAATAGGAGAGGTCAGATCAGACTGTATACAGTGCGAGGCAGACAGTAGGCTATCAGATTCAGCTTTTCGACTATCGAGCGAGTTCGACTTCTCGGAGAAGGCTGCCAGCGCCTCGGAGTGGTGAAGAGCTAAGCCCTGCGTCCTGCACAAGAGCAGAAGAGACGCTGTCGCAAGATCCCACAACGGCTACAGCGCCACGTACGTACTGGCCCTCCAGCACGAAGGAAGTCAGCTCGAATTCAGCCCGGCGACCGCCGTCGCCCCCTAGCAGCGAGACCAACGGTCGCGCAACGATCTCGCGTCGACTGTGTGGTACCATGCGCGCCCAACACAGCACAGCAGACCTCATCAAGCGGCCCTCATCACCGACCAGCCAGCAGCAGCCCCCTCAGAGGCCGCTGCCGAGCTGGCGCCGAGCTGCTGCTCCTTACTGCAGCTCGCTAGCTCGCCCGTGCTAGAAAAGCTTCCTGTCGCTACCAAGCAGCACCACTGTGCCCTGCACTCCGCCGAGAGAAGGCAGCAGAATCTCTGCGGAGCGAGGGGACCTCTGCCTCGTCGTCTGAGTCGACGGTGAGCTCGTCGAAGGCTTGTGAGGCATCAATACCCATGCTGAGATGCCCCTGGAGCTCGCCTAACCGCCCTTGCGAAGTGCAGCGAGCGGGAAGGAACTGGCGCAAGGATCCGCCGTAGCGAAGCAGCTGCCATCGCGACCAGCGACAGCAGCAGCAGCGCAGAGGTCTCGATACACTCCCTATGTTCCTATCAACTCAGCCAGCTCCAGCCCGTCCGCTTCTCGAGTCGTGTGCGAAAGTCGCTGCTCGTCGAGCGTCGGCAAGCGGAGAAGAGCCGAACTGGACAGAACACTCACGCACAGCGCCTATAGACGGCGTGTCTGCGAGCGCTACAAGAGCTGCCCTCGCCTCTCTTGCACTGCTACAGCTCCCCCAGCTCCCGTCTCTCTCCATCTCCTCCCAAGCTCTCTTCCTGCTCCCAACGCTCCTCGTCCCACACCAGCAAGAGCTCCATCTCACTCACCTTTCCAGCCTCTACCCCCTTCTTCGCCTCCTCAGCAGCAAACGGCAAAGTCGGATGCGAGACGCGTGCTCGAAAGATGGGCAGTTTTGCGGGTGGCAGTCGCGAGGAGAGGATTGCTGGGCGATACTTGGGGATGGGCAGGAAGCGGGCGGAAGGCATCTTGCTGCTTTGTCGGAGAGAAGAGACGAGGTGACGAGATGGAGGAGAGAGGCAGAGGGAGGCTCGCGAAGGGTCGGGGAAGGGGTCAGCCATGGGAAACTGTGAGGACGAGTCGATGGCCGGCAAAGAAGGCGGCACAGCTTTCTAGGAATACCTTGGAGCCTGTGCTGCCCTCTGACACCTGTCTGTCATCGGCGCGCACTGGCAGAGCTCGGCGACCCTTGGCTGCCTTCGTTCGACGTCTCGGTCGACTTGCAGAGCTCAGGTAAAGCTCCCTCCAGGCTTATGGTCTCTGAGACCCTACATGGTGCTTCCTGGAGCCCCCCATGCTGCCGAAAGTACTTCAAGTGAAGCGCTGGACACCTTCGGCGATGAGTTCTCGGTCTCAGCTCTGCAGTGGACTAGATTTTTGGCGAGTTGAGCTCATTGGAGCGCCATTTTGACTGACGGTGTTACATCAGAGCTGAAAGAGAGACATCACATCAGGAGACGGAGCGCCAGCGCCGTGGTCCAAGTCGAGCCAGCAGCGCGATTTCGCTCTTGCTCTCCTGCCGTTCGCTCTGCTTTCTTCTCTCTGCTTGGAAGTGCTCTTTCGCTGCTTGTGGTGGCTCCGAGCGATGATCGAGGGCATCAAAGAGCCCACCTGCAGCCCTACAGTCCCCTGCGGAGCGCTCGCCGAGCCGCCCATCTCGAACTCGTCTTCTCGCTCAGCAGGGCGGGAGGGGGACGTCGAGTGCAGCGCCCGTGGGTAGGCTCGGCACTCGAAGCTGATTCGCCGCTGTTGGATGCACTGGGCTTGGGTTTGATTGCTTTAGAGCGAGGCTCTACAGCAGAGCCGAGCGGAAGAACGAGGGAGCTGCTCTCGAGACCACAGGGCTGCGCTGTAGCTACCGTGGGCAGCTCCGACAGCCTGTGCATCTCGTGCATCTGAAGTCCCTTTCGCCGCGGGCCTACCTTCTGCTGTTTCCGAGACTGCCAGCAGCTTCTCCAAGTGACGGCGAATCTCGAGCTGAGTTGAAGCCCGAGCTCGTCACCTACCCGTCGAATGCTGTGCGGGGTCCTTTCAGATGGCAGCTATGTACAGTGGATGTGCGCTTTTGAGTCCTCAGCATGTCTCAACATCTCCCCTCAAGTGCTTTCTCCTTCGCCGAGGCTCGGCTTCCTCTCTCGTTCGTTGATGGCTTGCTCGTAGAGCAGCTAGCGCGGTCGAGTCGAGGACTCGGCCGGCTTCTGCACCCTGACCTGGATGAGAGGCGGCACCTACAGGCTACAAACAGATGGATGACCCTGCCAGTGCCAGCCCGTCCCGGACAGGCATGGCTCGGAGCCAAGTTGCTTCTCGGCTGGGGTGAGCGACGCTCTTCTCAGCTGCGAGGCTGTCGTTGGCTTTAAGCCTCTTGCCAGTTAGTGCTAGTGAGCTCGAGGTTGGCTCTCAGTGCGGCATCTGCAGACAGAGGCAGCCACGAGCTCATTGCGAAGACTTCGGCGGAGCCGTTCGCTTTGCTGTGGTCGTCGCTTGTTGAGCGGGGGAAGTCGCACGCATACTAGAATCTTTGGCTCATTCCCCTCCGCGGATAGACGCAGGAAGCTGCAGCCTGCCGCATGGAGTCAAGAACCCCCGAGCGTAGCGGTTCTTGCTTGCCCTTCCTTCTCAGCTGCTGGCAGCAGACAGGCCACTGTGATCCATCGTGATGGTCGTCAGCTGCCCTTCAGTGCTGAAGGTAGGGGGAGAGAGTTTCTTGATGTCAGGCTCCGCGCGTCGGAGAAACAGGCAAGAGAAGGAGCGAAGACTTGCGCCCGACGTCTGCGAAGGTCTGCTGGGACTCCCAGCAGGTCTCGCAGGGATCGAGTGGATCCGACAGCTTCCCTGTGCTCAGCGATGGGAAGGCAAAGTGCTGACCTCGCCCGGGAAGCGCCCAACGCCGTCAAAACGGCATGAGCCGAGCTTCGAGGACTTCTGCAGTTTCTGAGCAAGAATAGCATTCTCATTTGGGGCGGCAGTGTGATGCCTTGCCCCTGTCTGATCCTGCATACGATGCATGGGCAAGCGACAGAACGACCAGCAACGAGTTTGAGAGCGAGCGGCGCCGAGCTGGGCTGGCCGAGCTTCCCCGTCGTCGGCAGATGAGTGGAGCTCGGTCTGCTTCCAGCGGCCCGAGTCTCGCTATCTAAGCTTCTGAAGTAGCTTCCGTGAGCGACTGAGCCCTGTGACTGCTCATCCTGCAGCCGTGAAAGCCACTCGGAGGCTCGGACTTGCTCTCTCGCGGAGGAGGTCCCCTTCGGTAGGGTTCTGGCGAGGTCGCAAAGTGCCACGCTCCCGTGGCACCTTCTTCTGCAGCGCGCTCTCGACCGCAACAGAGCCCCTCAGAGGCTCGAATAGCGAGCGAAGCTTTTTGGTCGTCGTCTGCAAGCCTCTCGCCGACCTCACTATCCCTCAACGTTGAAGTTGGAAGAACGAAAGAAGTGCAAAAAAGCAGCGCCACACTACCAAGTACATACAGTACATCAACCCAAGAGAACCCTCTCTTCAAACGACGATATCCCCGCTCTTCATCTCGACGTCCCCATCCCCATCCCCCTTCGACGCAGCTGCAGCGGACTCATCGACCTCCATAGCGCGAGGTTCCGGTAGCCTTTCATCGACGAACTGGCGGATGCGAGGAAGGGATGCGCGGAGGAGGTGGATTGGTCGGCCTTCGTCTTCGGCGGCTGAGAGGAAGGGGGTCAGTGCTCGGCGAGGGGAAGCGGCGAGGGGGGAAGGAGAGCTTACTAGCACGGTAAACGTTGCCGTACTTCTTTTGGTGCTTGCCGGCTTTCCTCGCGTCGTCGTGCAAGGCGTGAGTCGAGGGAAGCATGACGAGAGAGCGCTGAAATAGAGAAGAGAAAGGTCAGCGTGGCCGTCCGGAGAAGGCGAGCAGGAGCGAACGCACCTCCTTGTACCAGCTACGCATTCCAGAAGCAGCATCGAGCTCTGGAGGCGCCTCGAGACCGAGCACCGAGATGCAAGCGCGCACACGCTCGCGAGTGTCGGCTGCGAGCAGACACAAGGTCAGCGATAGTCGAGCAAAAGAGAAGGCGCATGGGACTCACGGCGCTTCGAGATGATCTCCATCATAGCCGAGCATCCAGCACCGCTAGCGAAGAGGACAATGTTCTGAGCTGACGAGAGACGAGCGATGTGGTCCCAAATGAAGGTGGCAAACTCCTTCTCGAGCTTGACGTCGCGAGCTCGGTCGGGCTGGTGGAAGGTGCGGTCATCAGTAAAAGCGAGGAGGGATCTCATCGCACGACGACACTCACAGCTTGGCCCTTGATGGACGGAAGGTGTGCGAGGAAGTTGACGTCGATGACTCCCCACTTGTTGTCCTTCATCGCCCAGTCCAGTACTTCGCGACTGGTGTCGAGCTGGAGGAGAGAAGGGTGAGCGATGGAAGTCGACGGTGTCAAGACGAGAGCGCACCAGCAGTGTTCGCTCGAGGTCGACGTCCATGGTAGCGGCGGTGTGAGAGGACTTGATCGAACCGCTATAGAAGGGTGCGAGTCAGTCGGGCTCGCGTACTTGACTTAGCACAACTACGTACATGTCGTGCATGAAAATGAGCAGGGTCTCGGCGTCGTAGATGTTGGGTCTGCGAAGCGAGGGAGCGGTCAGCGCAGCCCATTCCTCGAGGCAAGGGACCACTCACGAGCAAAGGAGCTGGTCTTTGAACGCTTCTTCAAGCTCAGGTTTGCTGATCTCGACGTTGAAGAGCTCGTACTGGTGGTAGAGCTCGTAGACGCGGTGAGCCTTAAGCATCTCTGGAGACGAAGAAGAATTCAGATCACGCTAAGAGAGAAAGTCAAGAGCAGAATGAAGCGCACCAGCGACGGGGACGACCTTTCCGGCAGACTTGAGCTCTGCGCCGGAGGGAAGGAGGGGATCAGCTCGGAGCAGAGGCGATTGAATGAGCCCGACTGACCCTCAGCCGGCTCCATCGCGAATCCCATACACTTCCAGTGCTTCGCCTGAATCTTGATAACCTCCTGCACCGCACTGGTAGCCGACGCCGAAGCAGCACCAAGCTGGAGATGCCTGGGCTCATCGCCGACGAGGACCTCCACGCAAGCGTGCGCCGACTTGACGATGGAGTCGACGTTGTATCCTCCTTCGAGGGCGAGGACGAGCTTTCCGTCGGCGAGAACCGAGAGCATGTGAGTCATGTGCGCGAATCCTTCGGGCGAGACCTTGAACTGGCCAAGCTTGTCGCCTTCGGCGGCGTCGTAGCCGGCAGAGACTGTGATATCAAAGGTCAGTAACGTTCCGAGTGGAAGAGAGAGCATGAAGCTCACCGAGAACAATGTCGGGAGCAAACTCGTAGGCGATCGGCATGATGACCTGCTGGAAGGCGTAAATGTAGTCGGCGTCGCCCATGCCCGTCTCGGTGAAGGGAACGTTGACGGAGCTGTGTTCATAGTACGTTCAGCGAAGGCTCCGAGACTTGAGAAGATTGGCACGCACAATCCGACTCCAGCGCCCTCTCCCACCATCTCCGCCCCTCCATAGCCGCCACCAGGGTAGAAACCGTCGCCGTGGCGATGAATCGAAATGTAAAGTACGTTTGGGTCGTCCCAGAAGGCCTTTTGAGTTCCGTTGCCTGGCGAAGCAGAGAGGGGGCTGGGTCAGCGCAAAAGCGAGATGACGGCCGAGGGCAGAAACGAACCGTGGTGGACATCCCTGCGAGAGTGAGGTGATCAGTCGAAGTCATCAAGTGTGGAGAAAAGAGGAACTCACCAGTCGAGAATGAGAATCTTGTCCATCTTCTTGACTTTTTGACCGCTCGCGCCCTCCTGCTGTCCATCGTAAATCGTGCGAAGCCACTTGGCGGCGACGGCGACGTTGTTGAAGAAGCAGAATCCCATCGCATCCTCCGGCTCGGCGTGGTGGCCTGGCGGACTGTAGAGCGAGAAGGGGTGTCAGCGAGTCAAGACGGGCAGGCGGGAGCAAACGGCGCACCGAACGATGGCGAAACCATTGCGAATCTGTCCCTCGGCGACAGCGCGGCACATCTCGATAACTCCTCCACACGACAAACGGGCACACCTCGACGTCTCGGGGTTGACGTAGAGCGAGAGGCGGTCGAAGTACTCGGAGCAGCTGGCGAGGTAGTCGACGGTTTGATCTGTTGCTGAGGTGGTCAGTACTGGACGAAACAGCGATACACAAGACGACGTACATCCAGTAGCCCTCACACGGTCCCAATGCCCCTCCGAATGCACGAGCATGACCTCGTCGCGAACAACCTCGCGGACGGCGATCCTCTCCATCCTGTCGGTCAAGCCAGCCACTGTGGTACATCTCGGTCAGCAAGGAAAGATAAAGGAGACGTCGTCGAGCGCACAGCTGAGGCGGTTGAAGATGCCGGTGATGCGAGTCGGCTGCTCAGGGTGAGGGTCGTCCTTGGAAGCCGTATCGAGCTGCTTGTGCAAAGTCATGCGACTCGAGAAGCAGTAGCCTGGAGCGATCATACATCAGCGAGATCGAAGAGGCGATCAATAGCTCCGAAACGCACCTGAAGGAGTCCTGCCGAGCCCCATCTTCCTCAAGGTCGCCGTGTCGTACTTCTGCACTTCGTCCTCGCTGAGAAGCTCGGCCATGGGTACACCTCGACTCTTGCTCGTCTCGCGAAGCTGATCGGGAGTCATCTTGTCTCGCTCCTCGTTGGTGAGGAACTGCTTGGGATGACTGAGAGCAGCGACGCCGGTGCTCGGACCCGTCGCCGCCGTCGGAGTGAGGGCCGGCGCGACATAGGGTGGAGGCTCGATGTAGGAAACGGGGTTGGGCTTGGCGGCAGCGAGAGACTGTGCGGCGGCGAATCCCGAGAGGACTACAGCGGGCTGCGACTCGGCTTGGGAGGGTTCGGGCGCTGAGGGAACGGGGGGAGGTGCTGCTTGCGACGAGTCGGTGGGGAGGGCCGAGGTGGATGCAATGGGTGGTAGAGGCTGATCCGAGTTGGACAGCAGAGGGAGCGACGACTGCTCAATGGCCTGGGTGAAGGGTTGCGTGGACTGCTCCATCGTCGCGGCTGTAGAAGAGTGAGATTAGCTGCTAAGCTACAGTAGGTGACAGTTGTGGATATGTGGGCTTCCTCAAAGCTCTACTGTAGCCCTGCGTTTCCGCTGTAAGCGCGCTGAACTGTAGCCAGCGGAGGAACGAGCTCCTCTCCTCCAGACCGAGTCGTGTGGCAGGATACACGGTCTTACAGCCTCCTCTAGCCTGCTTCAGCAAGACGAAACCTCCCTCATCACCGCAGACACGCTCAGGCGGCTCGGCGAGCGCCTTGTAGCTGGAGGAGCATGCGAAAGGACGCGGGACGACTTGAAAGAGAGGTGAAGGTGCAGAGAGCTCACCAGAGTCAACGCAAGTCGCTGTACTACACTGGCGAGACCTGACGGGCGAAGAGACTGGACGACGAGATATTGGCAAGAGCCAAGCGCCGAAAGCCCAAGGCGGAAGCGAATGTTGTGCGAGACTTGAACTTGAACCATATCTTGCTCGCTCTCGCTTCTCGCCTGCGACTGCTGTACAGCACCAATCTTCAACTGCACTAGCCGCCAGCTCGCTCTCCCCCAGCTTCGCCGTTGGCTCAACCTTTCGCCTCGCTCTCGTTCAACTCTCGTGCTTCGCTCAGCTGCACACGACTCGCGCCATGTCAAGGCGGACCCGTGCCGCCGGATTCGAGGACGAGGCAGATCTGAACCCTCCTCAAGTAGTGCTCAGCGATGATGAAAGCTCGGATAAGGAGGAGGAGGATGAAGATGGAGGGCTGGGCATAGAGGAGGACGACGATGATGGCGAGGAATCCGAGGACGATGGGCAGCGTTCGCGGCCATACTTCAAGAGGCGCAAAGGTCTTCCAGAGCAGGAGTTCGGGTCCCTCTCACTCAAGGGTAAGGAAACGCTCCCCTACTCCGCCCAGCCGAACGTCGCTGATGCCTCTTCGCCGTACAGAGCTCCACCGTATGCACCATACAGACCCGGATGAAGCTATGCTGAGACTGACACCGCTCCTCGTCTCGCAGAAATGCTGGAGAGCGGGCAGATTCGGCTCAACCCCAAGTACCAGCGAGGAGACGTGGTAACTACAAAGACTTTTCGATCGCTGAAGCACGCCCAACTCACTACTTCTCCCTCCACAGTGGCTGAAAGCTCGTCGCAGCCTTCTCATAAGCTCGCTGTTCAAGAACTTGCACATACCCGAGCTTCTGTTCAACATCCACGACGACGAGAGCGGCAGCGATTCCGACGGCTCCGCCAGAACCGTTTGGGATGCCTGTGACGGCAAGCAACGGATGACTTCCATCCTCAAGTTCATGCGCGGAGAGCTTCCGGTGGTGAGCTTGCGCCGAGCCGCTTCGATACTCGAAACTCTGCTGACCCGCAATCTCTTGCCTTGCTCGATGCGCAGAAGGACGACACTGGAACCTCCTACTATTACCCTACTTTGGCCAACCTCAACACCAACGTAAAGCGTCTCGACGCGACGATGAAGGCGACTTTCGACAAGATCCGCCTCCGATATGGAGCTTACCACGACTTGAACAACGCTCAGGAGACCCTTCTCTTCAATCGAGTACAGGGCGGTATGCCTTTGAGCCCTTCCGGTCCGTTGCTGATCTCGTCGGTCGCGAGACTTTGCGCCGAGAGCTGATCGTCTCGCTACGCAGAGGTGCTCAAGTCGAATAGTGGGCCGTGGTCGACGTGGATTCGTGAGCTTTGTGAGCGCTACTTCAACAACAAGCCTACTTCTCTGTCACCCGTAAACTCTCGTCGACGCCTCCGCCTCGAACCGCTTGACTGACCCCCCCTTCACTCACAGCGCATCGCTAAACCGACCCGAGCTTCGGAGTTCACCACGATGCTGTACATGGCTCGACTCTACTTCGGCGGCCTCACCTCTGCCAAAGCGCTCACTCAGGCCCGACTCACCACGATCGTCACTTCGGACCCCCTCCCTTCCGCCAGCAAGCGGCAAGAGTTCGACGCCATCCTCGCCCGTGTCCACCGTCTCACGCTCGCCAAGGCATTGCGCAGCGACAAAGAGCGTTACCCAAACTCGGTCAAGCGCGCAGCCGCAGCGGGTTGGCAATGGCTCCATCGCGCCTGGAGGCCGACACGAGCTCGCGTCGTCTCCCCGGTCGAGCTCGACTTCATTCCTCTCGTGATTGCTCGATGGCCTACGCTCTCAGACGGCGACCTTTTGGAGGTCATAGAAGACTTCAGGACCTTCGTGTTCGAGAAGCACGGCTCCGAGCGCAAACGAAACAGCAAAGGTGAGCTATTGCTGCCCTCTCATCTTCCTAGCGTCACTCGTTTTGCTGACCACGCTACGACACACAGTCATTGGCAACATCAGCGACTGGATCCGGTTCGTTCTTTGCCTCTTCCGTCTGTGTCCCGTCGCCGCGACTCCAGCTAACCCCTTCCCTCGCCCATCTTGCAGCAACTACAAGGTCGGCGAGCTTCGACACAAGTATCTCAACAGCGGCGCCAAGAACGCCAATCGCCTCCCTTCTAAAGCTCGACTTGAGGCTGCCGCCGCTGCCGCCGCCGCCGCCACCGAGCCGAAGCGCAAGTCGACTGCTTCGAACGCCGAGACGAACGCCGCCTCAACGTCAAAAAACGGCAGCACGTCTACAGGCAACATTTCTACAGGTGCTACCAAGCGCCCCCTCGTGCTTTCGGACGACGACTCGGAGGAGGAAGTTCCCGTCAAGAAAGCTCGGTCGGCGACGAGCAAGTCCGCGAGTGCCGCGAAGGGCAAAGGCAAGGAGAAAGAGACGGCGACCGACGCGACGAAGGATAAGGAGCGAGACGCCGGAAAGAATAAGAGCTCGAAAGCACTCACTCAAGAGGAGGAGGCGGCACGAGATGAGCTGAGGAGGGAGGAAAGGAAACGCCGAGATGCGGCTAAAGCTCTTCGAGAGGGTACATCGGTGAGTTCTCCCTGCTTCCGTAGCTTTGACCGACTCTTGTTACCGCCGCTGACTTCGCTTCTCCTCTTGCCTTCGCCTTCGCCTCTCCTCGCCGTTGCTCCTTCCTGCAGAACCTCATCCATGACCCGTCCTCTGCGCCTGCACCAACATCTCGACCCGAAATTTATCAACATGCCCCCGCCCCTCTTCCACCCATCATCAACCGCACGGCTTCCTATCAATCGACGTCGGCCGCCCCGTCTCCGCCAGTCTACAATCCGGTGAGCGGCCGCGTGAGGCGATTGGGAGGCTTCAACTGACGCCCGCTTCTTGCAGTACCGTGCACCATCACCACCACCACCTCCACCAGTACCTCTTGCAGCCTGGGGACGTTCTGTCCCTCCAGCTCGGCCTTCCCAGGTTGCTTCGGCGAGCCCTTATGATGCTGTCGGGGCTTGTTCGTATGGCATGGTGAGCTTCAGGTAATAGAGTCGTATCCTCGAAGCAATTGCTGACCTTCCTATCTCTATACAGCCCCGCCAGGAGCCCCAGGCGTCGGTCGATCCCAGGAGGCGGCCGAACGGGCGTTAGCTGGCCCTGTGGAGTTAGAGAGAGCGCAGGATAGCTCGTAATCCTGTTGTAGAATGCACCTATTCGTTTCGAGCGAAAGTCCTTGGCCCTAGCTCTCGAGCGAAGAGCGAGCCTTGACCGCTTCTGCCTCTCTTCCTTCAACCTTTACCTCGTCATTGCTCGACCTCGCCTGTCGACCGCTGCCTGAATCGATGGCGCACCGGCCACAGCAACCTACAGAGACGATCATTCTCTCATCGGACGACGAAGACGATGAACGCCCCTTCTCTCAGTCACAACCGCATCGCTCACCGCTCTCTCCCGCGCCGCCTCCCGAGCGACGAGCAGCTCTCCCGCCTCCGCCTAATCGTCCAGGTCAAGCTGCCGCTGCTGCTACTGGTCAACGAGACCCGAGCGTCAAGCAGGAAGATGCGCAAATGGTCGAGGTGGGCCTAGTCGAAGAGCAAGAGGAGGATCAGCTGCAGGAGGACGACGGCGGGGGCTACACCGACGAGGAGGATCAAGATGAGGAAGAAGAGGACGAGCTCAAGCCCGACGCCATCGACTCCGACCACGACGAGCCGGACAAGCCTTACGACCCTCAAGTCGACTCGCTGTCCGCTCAGCTGCGGGGCGTCAAGACGGTCAAGGAGCTTTTTCGCATGGTCCAGAACGGTACCATCGACTTGTCTCCCGACTACCAGCGCGACTTTGTTGTACGTTGCTTGAGCCTCAGCGGCCGAAGAGCGCTTGCTGATTGCCGTCTACCTTCTACAGTGGAGCAAGGAGCTTCAGCAAGGCCTCATCAACTCGCTGCTCAAGAACATGCACGTTCCCGAGCTCCTCTTCAACATCGTCGATGACGAGGACGTTGACTTTGTCGAGGGAGAGGACGCCGAGGCGCGCCGGATTTGGATGGTCACGGACGGCAAGCAGCGGATTAGCACTATCTGCGCGTGAGTCTGTTTGCTTGACAATGAACGAGAAGCTCGCTGACCTTTTCTCACCCCGTAGCTTCATGCGAGGCGAATTCTCCGTGGTTCGTCCGCCGAAGAGGTTCCGTTCGGCGCTTGCGAGCTGACCTTCACCCTTTTCCCCTCATCAGAGGGACGACACCAACACGCTTTTTCTCTACCGCTCGCCGCCTGGAAAGCGCAGGTATGCCCTCAGCAGAGCCGCTCGCGCCGCGTTCGATTCCCTCGAGCTTCGCTACGTCGCCTACGACTCGCTCACGGCGGAAGAAGAGCGCGAGCTCTTCCAACGTGTTCAGCTCGGCAAGCCCCTCACTTCGGGTCGTGAGTCACTGCTCCCGCGTGGCTTCTCAGAGCGAGACTGAACCAGCGCTTCTCTTTGCAGAGAAGCACAAGGCAGTGCAAGGTCCTTATGCGATGTGGGTCAGATTTCTCGTCGATCGCTATCTCGATAAGAGCACAACCGTATCCTTCAAACCTGTACGTCTCGACTAGCTTCTCCTCCTCGTCGAGCTGACTCTCAACGCTTTTCCACAGCGCATGGCCGCTCTCCCGAGGCAGGCAGATACCGAGGTCTTCACTCGAGCAAGCATGTACCTTCAACAAGGCCTTGCGGACGCCAAGTACGCTTCCCCCGCCGAGATCAGGCAGACGCTCAAGTCCGCCCAGCTGCCGCCCGAGCGCCAGGCTCGCATACTCGAGATCTTGGACCGTCTTCAGCGCATCTCGCTCGTACCTCAGCTCCCGGAGAACACGGACACCTTTGGACCTGCTGTCGCGGCTAGGATTGCCGTCGGGACGACTTTCCCTCATCAAGCTTTTCGCCCCTCGGTCAAGCGGGTTGTGTCGCCAGCCGAGATGGGATGGCTGCCCATGATTGTGGAAAAGTGGTGGGACTTGACGGATGGAGAGCTGTTGGAGATCATCGAGAAGTTTCGCGCTCACGTCTACGGCAACGTTCCGGGCCACATTCTCGTCAACGACAGCCGTAGGCTGCCACAACGGGAGGTAGTGACGCGTTGAGGCTGACGTTTCTTTTTCCCAGTCGTCAACCTCATGGCGAATTGGACTCGGTGCGTTTTCGCTTTGCTTGACGTTGCCCGTCACGCTTGACGCCGACTCCTCTTCGCAGGGACCTCTTCGACCCGTCAATGCTCGAGCACAAGTACAACGACGACGGCACTCTCCGTGCCGCTCCCGACTGCGCCGGCCTCTTCATCCCCTCCGTCTCTCCCGAACTCGGAGCCGCTCCTACGCCTCAGCCTGCCCCCGCCCTCCCCGCTCCTCGCCTCGGCGGTCCTGCTGCTCCAGAGCGCGGCGCTCCGCCCGCGCAAGCCTACGGGTTCGGACCCTCAACCTCGGGTCGCAACACCCTCATTCTTACCCCTCAACCTGAAGCCGGACCGAGCGGCATTCGTCGCCGCTCGACCGTCAGTGCCAGCTCGCCGACCGGGGACGAGGGCGACAACGACGCCGCCGCATCTCACGCTCTCGTCGAAGCTACGGTCAAGCGCGAAAGGGCGGAGGATGCGGAGGTTTTTGCTGCCGATGAGGCGAGGAGGGAGAGAAAGAGGGCGAGGCGAGCGGGAGAGACGGAAGAGCAGAGGAAGGCGAGGAAGGAGGCCAAGGCGTTGAGGAGGAAAGAGAAGGCCGAGAGAGAGCAGAGGGAGCTGCATTTGCGCATCGCTCACGAGGTCACTCAGCACGACGCCCACCTTCGTGCTCGGCAGCTCGTCAAGCAGGAGGATGTCGCGCCGTCGCAGGTGAGCCGCCTTCGCTCGCCGAGTCTTCCTTCTCGCGCTCACGCCTCGTCTCGCTCGCAGAACGCGCTCGCCGGTCCTTCCCACTCCCTCACCTCCAACACCCAGCACGCTTCTCAGCCCCTCGACTCCTCCCACGCTCGAACCTCGGCTGCCGACCCAACTTCCCTCGTTCGGCCTCAAGCAGTCCAGTACGGAGCCCCTTCTGCCACTCTTCCTTCGACGTTGACCGCGCACGTCCCTCAGCAAGCCTCTCGCGCCAACAACGCTGGGTTCGGAGCTTCGATGGCGCCTCAATGGGGAGGTCCAGCCGCGCCGAGAACGGGGGCGGCGAGTCCTAGGACGTTGGACGGGACCACAGGTGCTCCCATGACCCCCGCAGTGCAGAGGGTGATGACTGCTGGGCAGGTGAGTTGCGTCAAACGGCGATACGAGGAGAGAAAACGAAGCTGACCTTCGCCGAACCCTTTCCTCGCAGACTTCGACTCAGCAATCGACCCGGGAGCAAGTCGCCGTTGCACCTGTCGTCCCTTCTCCTTCTTCTGCGCTCTGGGGAGACGCCATCTACGTGAGTTCAAGCCCGCATTCGACGACCCCGAGCGCCGAGACTCTGAGCTGACCCTCCTTTCCCGCTACAGTTTGATTAATTCTGCCTCTTCTTGCTTTGCGTACTCTGGTATGATCTCTGCTGTAACATTCGTTTTCACTCAGTTTTCACAAGGCATTGCCGGAAGCCTCCTTACCTTCCTCAACCTCGTCACTTTGCCTGCCCCCCCGCTCTTGAACTCCGCCACTTCGCTGCTTCGTCTACCACTCCCGCCGTCTCGTCCTACATCCGTACAGCTATAGCTTAGGAGAGTGCCTACTCATCTACACGACTCTCCGCCGCCCTCTGCACCCCGCCTTCTCTGCTCGAGCAAAACAACCCGACCCGCCTTTCTGGCTTTCGCCAGCTCGCTCGTCTACCGTCATGCAGACCGAGACGGATCTCTATGCCGACTATAAGAGCTACACGTGAGCTAACTGCTGCCCTCTGAATGCCGGAAAAGAGCAAGAGCGAGGGAAACGAGGGTCAGAGGCTCGAGCTCGGCTTTCGGTGGAGACCAAGGAGGAGTTTTCGGGCTAGGGAAAGTCGCGGAGAGGCTTATGGAAGCTTTCAAGACGCTGCAGCTGCTCGGCGAGGCGGTGAAGCCCGATCTCATCGGGAGGCGAGCCGAGGCAGGGGGGCGCCGCCATTCTGACGCTGCAGAGGAGCGCCGCCAATACGCTGCAAGGGCACGAGGTTGTCCTTCACTGCACTGCCGACATTCGACTTCAGTCAACAACTCCCTCCTTTGTTTTGTGAACTCGGCTAAGTCGGGGATTCGCTGACTCTCTCCCCATCTCGGACAGTGCGGTCGACTTCATCATCGGGCTCTTCATCACCCTCGGCGCTTCGTTAATCAATGCTCTTGGGCTCAACGTCACAAAGCTGGATCACAATCGACAAGAAGCTCTTCCCCCTTCCTCTCGCCGACCCGACTGGCAGCGGCCATTCTGGATCCTCGGCTTGCTGCTCTACGTAGCCTCTCAGGTCATCGGCAGCACGCTCGCTTTGGAGTTCCTTCGCGCCGAATACGTCGCTCCATTGGGATCTACCTCTCTCATCTTCAATGTCATCTTGTGGGTCGCAACAGCGGAAGGAAGGCTTCGCTCTCGGTCTCGGCGATCAGGAAGCTGACCTCGACTTTCCCCTCACAGCGCCTACCTCCTCGCCGGCATCCCCATCACTCGCACCGATATCTTCGGCACCCTCACCATCGTCCTCGGCGTCGTCGGTGTCGTCGCCTTTGGGAACCATCGCGAGGAGACCGAGTTCGACAAGGAGCAAAACTTGTCGCTCTCCCTTCTCAAGGAGATTTGGGCTCGCAAGGAATGGGTTGGCTACTTCACTGCCTACTGCATCACCACGGCGGCGTTCTTTTGGCTCTCGACGATCGTGCATCAGGTCGCTATGGCCCGCGTGACGGACGAGCGAGGAGACGCCGAGCGAACGGAGGCCGATATTGATGGCATGTTGGAGGGAGGAGGAGGCAGGAGGGGCAACATTGAGGGATCAGGGTTTGTCGCCAATGCGAGGAGATGGAAGGCGACATTCGACAAGAGCCACGGGCAGTTGAGGAGGAGGGTTCGAGCGTAAGCAGCGCCAACTGATTCTTCTGGCTACGCTACTTACCGCCTTTCTGCCTCTTTACAGGGTCATCGAGAAGTACAGCCAGAGTCGACCGGAAACGACGATCCGCAAACTCGCTGGACTCGTCTGGTCTGTCACTGGAGGGTTGCTGGCGGGCGCTACGTTGATTCTCGCCAAATCGGGCGTCAAGGTGAGCTCACAGACTTTTGATGCTGGAGCTCCAAGCTGACTCTCCTCTGGTCCAGCTCGTCACCTCGGCCATCAACAAGACGGACCCAAATGAAGCGAACCAGTTCACCTCGGTCCTTCCCTGGATCATCATCATCCTCCTCGTCGTCGCCGCCGTCTCGCAGGTCTACTGTCTTGTGAGCTCCTCACTCCTGCGAGCTGCATCCTCCTGACTCGACTCGCCTTGCTGACCTCTCTTCACTGTAGAACTCCTCTCTCAAATGCTACGACTCGACCTTCACGGTCCCCTGCTTCTTCAGCGTCTACAGCATAACCGCCTTCCTCAACTCGCTTTGCTACCTCGACGAATTCCACACGTACGTTTCGAGCGATTTACCGCGCGGACGGCTCTCGCCTCTTCAACCCCGCTGACCTCTTCCTCTTGTCTCTCATCGGCACAGCTACCAGACTTGGACCTTCATCTGCATCCTTCTGTCGATTGCGGTTCTCGTCGCCGGAGTCATCATGCTCTCGTGCGTATCTGCTCGCCTCGCTCTTCCTCGCCGCTTCGCTGACACAACCCTCTCGGCTCTCAGGATGAAGAAATCGCCCTCTCGACCTCGCGCCTCGTCCACCTCCCGCGCCGAAGCCGGTCAACTCGGCGAGGACGGTCTCGAGATGGGAAAGCTGGACACTCCCTCCGCGGAGCACCCTCCCTCTCTCCCTCTGGGCCTCGGCGAGGACAAGACGATCGAAGGACCTCGGCAAGGCTTCTTCTCGAAGTGGTTCGGCGGGCTACCAGCCGACTCACCCGCCGCTGCTGGAGGAAGTGGAGGTGGAGCACCCGGGGAGGAGAGCAGGAAGGAGCGCCGAAAGGGAGCGCAGAGGCTGGATGATGGACCGGACGACGCTGACTCGGTGCTGGATGCGCCGTCGGTGAGGGGAGGAGCGGCGGTCGAGTTAGATGAGGTGGATGGTTTGGAGTTTGAGGAAGCTGAAAGGGGTGATAGGAAAGAGAGGAATCCGTTTGGAGATGAGGCGAGAGTCGGGGGAGCGGAGGATGAGTTTGGCGAGTTCGCCGAAGCTCACGAGACGCGGGAGGGGAGGCGGATAGCGTGAGGCTGGGGACTTCGTTGCTATCACCACATCTAATCGACTATGACGCGTGTCTTTGTGTCTTCAAGCGAAAGGTGTCGTCTACGAGGTTCGAGCAGTTGAGCTCGGCGACCGTTCCCTCTTTCGGCGATGCGGGTAATACCCTTCTGATGGCTGCTGAGCTCTATGAATCCACACAACATTGCGCTCTGCAACTCTGCACGAGTTCAGCAGCTCTTCACGACCTTCGAGCGGCGCCCCAAAGTGACGCGCGATGCGACTGTCGCTGCTTGGCCCTCAACTCTCACCTCGTTTTCTGCACCTCGACACACAGCCGCCTCAACGGCAACCGTCCCTCGCCGGAGCTCTCGCCCACCTCGTCCCAGCCTCGCCTGTACCTCACTCAAGCGCAGGTTCCTTCACCTAAGCTTCGCTCGTCGCCGGTACGCCTCTTTCCTCCGCCGCCGACTGCTTTACTACAGCACATACATCCTCAACGTCTCACTTTCCGTCCTCTGCACCTCCTTCGAACCTGTTGAACCCGCTCTAGCCTCACGGGCTCCACACTCGAACCGTTCAGCACATGGCCGCCTCAAGAACCGCCTCTCCCTCAGCAACAGCAGCAGCCCAGCGCCTCTCTCAGCAGCCTGACCCAACATCACCCAGCAATTACCGCCGAGGGTCGCGCAACACAACCGAGACGAGCGGCTACGGCTTGATCGAGGACGAGAGCGGAGAGGCGGATGGAGGACACCCGCTTACGGCAGTAGGAGGAGGCAAAGGCAAGGGCATGCAGCAGGAGGCCGATATAGGAAGATATGCGGAGGGTGGAGGAGACTTGGGCGCGGAGGAGATGATGAGTGAGGGGGAGAGGGAGCGGCGGAGGAAGCTCAAGGGCAAGGGAAGGATGCAAGTCGAATCGGCGGTAGATGAAGAGGATGTAGACGGTGTACCGCCAGAGTTCCTCGTAGAGCAGGAGGACGAGGACTCCCGGGAAGAGCAACGGATCGCAGAGGTGCGTTTCCGGTTTATGCTCTCTGCTCGTCTGTAGGCTGACCACACGCTCTCTTACAGAACCTCGCGCGATGGTCCAAAGCCGAATCTACTCGTCGCAAATCAGTGCGCCGCAACAACTCGTCCACCCTCGTCCTCCCCTCGGCTCCTCCCCTCCCTTCGGCTTCAACTCTCGCCCGACGCTCCTCCGCGCTCATTCGAGCTGGATCCAAGAGGCTCAGCAGGGTGCCAACTGGGAGGGATAGTGAGGAGATGGCTCTGACCTCGCCGGTGAAGGAGGGAGAGAGTAGACGGAGCCAGCGGAGGGGGAGCGTCAAGCTCGAGGATCCGAACACCGAGGAGGGTAGGATGGCGATGCTTCCACCAGGAGCAGCACCACCTCAACGGATGGAGCACCTCATGGAAGCCCACGAGGCTACAACCCCGCCAGCCATCATCACCTCCAACCCTTTCGCCTCCCCGCCTCCCTCCGCTTCGGCTCGCTCCGCCTCTTTCGACACCTCGAGCCCCGTCGACGCGCGGCATCACTCTCGCTTCGTGGAGGATTTACCTCTCCAATCGCCCGGCATCTCGCCAACCAAGCCCAAGCCCTCCTCCCTCAACACCACCCTCGACCCTCGCTCTTCCCTAGACTCCCCCTCTCCATCACCCATGAGCACCAACTCTCGCAATCCTTTCGCCGATGGGTTCGCACTCCACTCGGCACCTTCGTCAAGGAAGGAAAGCGACTCGATCCTCTCGAGGGAGAGCCAGGAGACGATCATTCCCTCTTCTCGAGTATCTGGGGATCTTGGCGGAGGGAGAGAGGGCAGGGAAGGGGTCCGGAGCTCGGCAGAGTATGAACGGAGGATGTATCGGGAGCGAGCGGAGTATGTTGGTGGGCAGGAGGAGGAGGAAGAGAGGGATGTGGGGGGAGAAGTGGAATTCTTGGATTGGTTGCTGTGTGGGTGCTTTAGGAGTAAGGAGGGAGATGAGCAGGCGGGGAGGACCAATCCCAACGAATGAATATACGGCTTGACTATTCTTGAACCTCGCTCTACTGAGAGCTGGAGAAGCCTTTCGCGTTGCCCTTTCGCCGAGTTCTCTCCTCGACTCCGGAATCGCGTGAACAGATGTGATTACCAGGGGGAGTCGAAATGAGAGGCTAGCAAGAGAGATACGACGGAAGTGAGAATAGAGAAGATGAGGCTCAAGCCTTGTACTCGGCCTTGAGGAGGTCGGCGAACCTCTCGGCGCATGCAACGACGGCAGCGACCTGCAAGAAGGAGGGCGGTCAGCTTCAAGAGGGGTTGTTGAGGATAATTAGAGCTTACGGGATGAGCGGAGAGAGCCTCGGGGAAGATGGAGGCGTCGCAGACCCTCAATCCCTCGAAGCCGTAGACCTTCAAGTTGGAATCGACGATGCCTCCGGCAGCCTCGTCGCCTGTCAAGGGAAGGCGAGGTCAGGCCGGTCCTGGCAGACGGTTCGCACGGCTGCATTACCAATCTTGGCGGTCGACATGGGGTGGTAGACCGTCTCCGAGTACTTTTTGATCTGCTCGCCGAGCTGCTCGTCTGTCGCGTTGTCGAGGTCGAGCTGAACCGAGTCGCCAAGGTAGGCCGAGAGGGGCTCGGTCCTCGCAATACGTCGACATAGCTTGAGTCCTTCGAGCATGACGGCGACGTCACGCTTGTCGGTGAGGTAGCGAGGGTCGATGAGGGGCAAGTCGAAAGTGTTGTCGCTCGAGATCCTGACCGTTCCGCTCGAGAAAGGACGAAGGACGACTGGAGCCATGGTGAAGAAGTCGGGTCCCCAGGCGGGCTCAGGCTTCTCAAGAGACGAGAGGCAGAAGAAGAGGGGAGCTGGCGATCGGCGAGCGCCGAAGGGTCAATTGCGGCGTTGCGAGGGGAAGAGCACAGAGCTCACCGTTGATCAGCTCGAGGTCGGGAGCCTTGGATCCAGCGGCGTTGGTGGTTCCCTTCGCGATGCTCGAGACTTGGCCCGGGATCGCGTCCGAACGGAGGAAGGCTCCTGCTTCGGCGACGTTGGTGCTGAGGGCGCCTTTGCCGTCAATGAGCCAGCGAGCGAGGGCGGGGAGCTGCAATGGCAGTCAGGATTAGCATGAGCTCTTCGTCTGGGAGTAGTGAGAGACAGGTTTACAGTTGTGGCCGGGTTCGTGAGGTATTGAAGGGAGGAGCCCTTTTTCGCCTTCCAAGAGACGCTAGTGAGGACATGGTCCTTGAGGTACGCTCCGACACCAGGGAGAGCCTTGACGACGGGAACGCCGACCTTTTCGAGCTCCGACTTGGCCCCGATGCCGGAAGCGAGGAGAAGCTGAGGAGTGCCGAAAGCTCCTTGCGAGACGATGGCCTCCTTCTTGACGCCAACGATCCAGCGAGGTCCACCTTTCGTCTGTCCGAGCTCGACGGAAGTGCAGCGACGAGGTCCGGAGGAAGGAGAGTCGAAGTTGAGGCGAGTAACTTGAGTGCTGGTGAGGATCGAAAGGTTCTTGCGGGAGTAGACGCTCTTGGGAAGGTAGGCGGCGTTGGTGGAGGAGCGCTTGCCGTTGTTGATGATGGTTTGGAAGCGGGTGATCTGTAGGGGAGATCAAGTCAGCCAAGGGAAGCGGATCTGAAGCTGCTCGGCGTACACCAGTCGAGTTGAGCTCGACGTTGAGGTCGGGGTTGTGGGGGATTCCGGCCTCGCTCTGCGGTACAAGGAGATGAGATCAGTTTCTGAGATCCTATGCGATCGGAGAGCCGCGCACTCCAGCGAGAACGAACGCCTTGGTCATCTCGTTGGTGGGGGGGTAAGAGGAGATCCAAGGTCCTGCCTTGCCTCGGTGCTCCATGTCGATCTTGTGGTCGGGGTGAGGAGTTTGAGTTTCGGCCTTGCGGAAGTAGGGCTGTGACAAAGAGAGGGTGTCAGTCGAGAGCCGAGAAGCGCCGAGTTGAAGGCCGAACAACGCGCTCAGCCCCGAGATCCACTCACCTTGAGCGCGGCGTAGTTCCACCCATGAGCTCCCTTCGTCTCCCACTCGTCAAAGTCCTCGGGCGAGCCGTGCTGGTAGATCATGGCGTTGATGGAAGAGCATCCGCCGAGCATCTTGCCCCTAGGCTGGTACATGTCGCGGTCGTTGCACTCGCTCTGAGGAACAGTGCGGAACGACCATTCAGCAGGAGTGTTGAGCAGGTTTCCCCTGCAGTTGAAAAGCGGGAAGTCAGCTCGGCTTGCTCGAATCGTCGGCTCGGCGTTGAAAGAGAAGCGAACCAACTCACCAACCGGCGGGGATCTTGCTCATGAGCTGCTTTTGATCACTCTCTCCGGCTTCGATAAGGAGGACAGACACGTCAGGATCCTCAGAAAGCTGTAAAAGAACGGCGCAGTCAGCTTTGCTCAGTCGGAGGGCGACCACGAGGGAGAAGGTCGAGGACCTACACGAGAAGCGAGCACACATCCAGCGGTTCCACCTGTTGACGAAACTCTCTGTCGTCAGCTTGTGCTCATCCGGCTACAGCAACAAAATGCTCACCTCCACAGATCACAAAGTCGAAGGACTTGGAAGAAAGAGCGCCGACGGGAGAAGCGAATCGCGAGGGGTCATTGACACCGGCGTAGCTGCTGAAGAGAGGCATCTTGCTGCTGTGAAATACCGCTTGAACTGGTGGGGGGTGGTGGTGGTAGGAAGAATAGAGTCGTGGCGGGGATTCCCAAGCCTGCAGTCGGCCTCGAGCGAGACTTAGAGCGAGGAGGCGGAGCGAGGACTTCGTCCGTCGTCTCCTGTTTCTTCCACATGACCGGCGAAGATGCACCAATGCAATGCGTCTCTTGCACCACGAACGAGCGATTGGGAGCTGGCCTGATGAGCTGCAAGCTGGTGCAAATGTCATACAAAGAGCGAAGAGCACTGATAAGCGCTCCGCTCGGCTTTCCCTCTCTTCCTGCTTCCTTCTTCGGCACTCTTTGCTTCACTATAGAAGGAGAGCGAGAAGCTCTTGACGCCTGAATTTACCTCTAGCGCAAATTACCGGGCGTGAGCCGAGCACAAGGTGCAACGGACGTCCGCCGAGATCCTTCCAATTGCACTCTCTCGCCGCGATCTCTTCTCGGTCCTGCGCGCAACTTGTCAGCAACCATGGGGCAGTTCGGTAAGAGTTGAGCTCAACAGCAGCGCAAGAGCTTCGCACTGACTCTCCCGCCCTGCAGATTCTTCGGTTGGCGCCTTCGTGCTCGGCGAGTCTTTAACTCTCTCGCAGCACACGTTCTCCAACTGGGGCGCCGCGTGCTGACTGTAAGCCGCTTCTATGCCTTTTAGGAACCGTGTTCAACGTCTTTCTCCTGGGTGTTACCTCTGTAAGCACTGGGGCTTGAATCGAGCCAGCGCGGAGCTCACGCTCTCTCCTTGTCTCTGTCCACACAGGCGCAATGCTGGACGTACTTTACGCACTTCTGGAACGACAAGCGCATCTTCTGGTATACGGTCGTGTTCCTCACGTAAGCACGTTCATAAGCACATTCACCTCTGGCTCGCTGTTGACACCACCGTCGAGGGAGGAGCGGGGTCGGCGAGGAAGGGCGATACGCTAATCGCCTTGTGCTGGTCTCGCAGCGCCTGGGACTGGGCGCACTCAGCCATCTCCGTCTACACCATCTACTATTGGTGTGTTACAAACTACATCAACCCTGCTGTCATCGCTACATCGCCTTGGAGGTGAGTCATTGCCTGTCTCGGTGCACTTCCACGCCAGCTGACCTGAGCCTCCCTTTCTCTTCGCACTAGTTTCACCATCGAGCCTGCCATGACGGGTACGATACAGCTTTTCATCTCTTCAGTACACGACTGAAACGGTGGCCAGTCCTGCGCCTCAACAGCAGCTGCTCAGCCCGTCGCTGAAAAGTCTCGGCGCCGAGCAGCTCGCCTTGATCCTCCTGCCCTCTTGCTGACCTCTCCCTGCTGCCTCCGCGCTCCACACAGGTATCGCCAGTATCATCGTACAGGCCTTCTACGCTCATCGAGTCTACGTCGTCTCCAAAAGGTCGCCCTGGATGCCCTCCATCATCTTTTTCCTCGCTCTTACCGCTGCAGGTTTCGCCGTTGGCGCCTCGGGCAAGATTGTTGGTCTCCATTCGCAGTTCGTTGATTTTCAGGCCTGGACATGGTTTGTTGCGGTTTGTAAGCATGAGAGATGGCAGAAGAGAGGTGACGGTGAAGGCTCGGAGCTGACGACGAGCATTGACAGGGCTTGCCACTGCTGCCTTGTGTGACATCCTCATCACGGCATCGCTCATCTACTACCTTCGAAAGTCGCAAAGTCAGTTCATGACTACCAACAAGTAAGTCTTGCTCTGCTTGGGATTGAACGCCCTTCGGCGCCGCCGACCTGTCTCTTTCGCTTTGGCTGACCACTTCCGCCATTCCTCTTCCTCGGCATCGTCGATAAGATTGTCAACAACCTCATTTTGACCAACGGCCTCACCGCCGTTGTCGCCATCATCGATACGATCCTGTTCGGCGCCTCGACCGAGAGCTGGCACATTATCCCTCAGCTATGCCTCGTCAAGCTGTACTTTAACTCGTTGCTGGTCTCTTGTGCGTACTATCTTCAACACCTTTGAACTCTCCAACCTTTTCTCTCTTCTGCTCTTCTCCACTTCGGCGCTCGTTGCTCGGCCGCGCGCCTCCTCCCCTCTCGCTCTCCACCTCACTAACCCCCTTCATTCCCCTCGCACAGTAAACGCCCGTATCGAGCTGGAGCGCCAACTCTCGCACAACACCGGCGTCTCCTCCGGCGGCGGTGGCGGCGGCGGGCAGGTCAGCCTCACCACGCCCCTTGGCTTCGGCGCCGAGGACGTCAAGGCCATGCGACCTAGCTTTTGGAAGAGGAGCAAGAGCGGCAAGAGTGGGAATGGAGGGAAGAGTAGGACGGACTTCGCTAGTCAGATTCATGTCGAAACGCTGTCAGTCTTTGCTTCTCTCTCTCTTTCTCTCGTCGAGCCGAGTTGAGCGGAAGCTGACCTGCGTTTGACGTTTCGACAGCCGCACCAACGTCGCCGACACGTTTGTCGAGCTGGGAGACCTGAGCGGTCGTGCTCCTCAACGCGACTACGAGAAGAGCTCTGACCGTCAAGTTCAATTCTGAGAACGCCGCGCGCCGCACCCTCTTCCTTCCTCTCCCGGCTCGCCATCAACCACCTCATCTTCGCCGCTCCCTTTTCATATAGACACTGCAGGTCTTGATTCAGCAATGAAAGACTCCTTCGCTCGTTCGGACCTGCTCTCCAGTTGCAGAGGCAGCGAGCTTCAGAGCCGAGCGCGCAAGGGCCATAGTCGGAGGCGAAAAGAGGGAGAGACATGAAATGAGTTACAGGTAGATGAGAAGGAGAAGACTACTGATGATGATGATGATGATGATGATGATGATGGTATGCTAAGGTTACAGATTGACGCGAGACCTGGTCGGGAGGAGGACGAGAATCAGGTCAAGCCTCGGCGCCGAGCCTCGTCGAACGGACAGGGCGAAAAAAGGACAGCCCACTCACCCCGCGTTTCTCAAACCCTACAAATCTCAACACACTTGCCATCCCTCCCATGCCCATCAACATCCCCCTCCTCCTCCTCAACCCCCTTACACAACCCCACCTGCTCGCCACCAAACTCACTTCTCAAGCGCCACCCTTCCTTGCCCATGACACCCTTAATCCCCTCAACATAGACCACTCGAGTAGTAGAAAAAAACGGTCGCTTCATCATCCTCACGGCCTGTTCATACCCCTGCACCGTCCCTAAATCGAGGTAGAGCGTTTCCGACAAATCGGCAATTTGACGCGAGGCGGCGTAGGAGGGGAAAGAAGAGAGGTATTCGACGGCATGTTGGACGAAGGAGGGTTCCTTAATTTGGACGTGGGCGCCAGGTCCGGAGCCATGGGACCAAGAGGAGAGAGGGAAGAGTCGCCATAAGTACCTCTCCTTTTTCGTCTGTCCTCCTCCCGAAGAAGAGTGAAGGACGCCCTTGAGAGGTGGGACAAAGACCCTTCCTGTGTCGGTGGCGAGTTGGAGGAGGAATCCCATGGTGTAGGCGAGTTCGGAGGGGGTTCCTTCGAGGGAGGGGGTTTTGAGCGCTTGAGGGAAGTTGGGCTCTTTGTTGCTGGTGGTGGGGTTGAGGAGCGGGTAGGAGGCGTGAGGGTGGTGGAAGCCGAGAGAACCGGCGATGTAGTCGTTGGTGGCCTGTTTGACGTCGGGCGGGGCGGGGCGAGGAGAGCGAGTCAGCTCGGCTCAGCTCGGCTCGGCTCAAAAAGAAAAGAGAAAGAGAAACAAACGCACCAAATCCCCACAGCACACACAATGATGATAAATCGCCTCTCTACTACTATTCCTCTCCTCCACTCTTCCCAACCTCCCACTCCCCGTCCTAAACCATCTCCTCCCAAGCACCTTCACATCAATCCCCCCCGCCCACGTACTCTCAAACTCATCCTTCCCATACCCACTCACAACGGCATCATCCTCCTCATTGAACTGTTTGGAGTGGGTTTTGGAATGAGGGTTGCGATGGTCGCGCGCTTGGCCGAAGGGGTCGAGTAGGAGGTTCGTGGTGGACCAGAGACGACGTTCTTTGGGGGGGAGGAGGGAGATGGTGAGGAGACGGCGCCAGAGGGAGATGATGTTTTGGGTGGGTTGGAGGAAGGCGAAACCCTGTTTGTTGTGCGAGCGAAAGGAGCAGAGAGAAGGTTCAGCGAGAGGGAGGGAGAGATGGGAGAAGGGAAAAGACGAACGGCGTTGAGACGGCCAGAGTGCCACGAGTCGGGGATTTGCATGTCGTAGTGTTGAAGAGGGCCGAGGTAAGGTACGGGATCTCTGTAGCGGGTAAATAAAGAGAGAGAGAGCGAGGTCAGCTCGAGTTCTCATCGCCGAGCGCCGAGATCGAAAGCTCACTCCTTGAAGTAGACGTCGCTGATGGTCGGTCAAAAGCTGAGGTCAACCAACGAGAACGCTACACAACAGACACGGAAAGCGACTCACGGATCGACCAAAAACACTCTCCTCCCACTCTCCAACGCCTCGACCGTCGCCCTAATCTTGATCCTCTCGCTCCTGCCCTCTTGTTCGCCTCCCTCCCCCCGAAACCCACCAAAGCAATACCACTCCTCCCTCTCCCTACACCACTCCACGCACCCCTCATCCTCACAAACGACGACCAATTTCCTCCGCGCCGAGCTCTCCAACTCATCATGCTGATGCCCTTGAACGACTTTGGCATTGAGTCCTTGGACGAAGGCGACGAGGTGAGGGGTGGAGATGCGAACGGAGGAGTTGGAGGCGGTGGTGAGCCATAGATGGGAGGATTGACGATGAGTGGGATGAGAGAGGGAGGGGGGGAAGGAGAAATGACTGCCGAGGCGCGTGGAGAGGTATTCGGCGAAGGGGGTTGAGTTGAGGTCGTCTTCTCTGGGTGAGGGGGTACGAGGATGGGAGGAAAGAGGGTAAGGAACTGTTTCGAGGGTGTCGTAGAAGGAGATGGGTTCGGGGAGGTGGAGGGACCATTTCGCTGCTGTTGAGGAGGGGAGAGGATGGGCTACGAGTCGGTGGATGAAGGGGATGGTCATGATGACTCGGCGGAGGGAGTAGAGGGTGAAGAGGATGAGGAGGGATAATCCCATGTACCGGAGGAGGGTGTTGGTGATGCGTCGACGACGTTGGAGGATGTCGAAAGCGGCTTTCTTGTGAAAGGTCGAGTTGCGATGCTCCAAGAGACCGGAGCGGGAGGAAGGAGGAGGAGGAGCGAGTTTGCCACCACCACCCGACATGTAGGTGGTGAGAGAAGGGACTCGTTCCATTTTGGACGTCGTCGTCGTAGCGGGAGTTGAATCGAGGATCCCCTCCCCGACGAGGATGGAGGAAGACGATCTTCGGCGAAGGTGTTGCTGCTGCTTCTTCTGTAGTCCACCACCTTGAACAGCAGCAGCAGCACCCGAAGATAAAGAAGAACTCCTCTGCATCATGATCCCACCACCACTCTCATCCCCCCCAAGTAGCGCACTACTCGACCCGCTGCCCGCCCCCTCGCCCCCACCTCCTCCACCTCTGCTGCTCAGCAACCCGCCCCTCTGGTCCGGTACACCCACAGCAGGAGTAGTTAAAGGAAAAGAAGTAGGACTATCCGGATCACTCAATGAAGATGCAGTCGAGGTGGTGGTAGAAGATGAACCGTCATAAGTGCTCATACGGCGAGGTTGAGGAGGGAGGATCGTTGTCGTAGCGAGGGGGAGGTCGGAGGAGGAGCGAGAGACAAAGAGGGGGACCCAATCGATTCGTTTCTTCTTGTTGGTGCTGCTGTTGCTGCTGGGAGAGGACGAGGGAGGAGGAGAAGGAGCCATCGAGGTGCGCTTTGGCCGCGAACTGCACTTTCCCCGGATTTGGAGTCGCAGTCGAGGCGAGAGCTGGGCTGGTGAGGCGGGGAGGGTGGAAGGATGAGAGGTGCAGAGAGTTGAAGAAAGAGCAAAAAGGTAGAGCAAGGGCTGAACCTGCAAGCGAGCAAGTGAAGGAAGGATGTGCAAGAGAGCTCTCGATAGGACATGCTGTAAGCGTATAGAGAGGCTGAACCGAGCTGGACTCGTTCAAGCCGAGGTTCCAACTGCCAACGCGGTTAAAATCACTAGGGCCAACTCCGATTTCCCACAGATTCGTCTCGCCAAGTACATCCAAGCTCTGACCATCAAGCTTGCATCAAGACTCTCGGTCCAGAGAACGAGGAATCGACGTTCGCCGAGCGCTCGGCGCTGAGAGAGAGCTATCTCCCCACCGTCCCGCGTAGACGGGAAGTTAAGGTAGATAGATATAGAGGTCACCTTGCCCAACTTCCAAGCTAATTGGGGTAAGAGGGCAGAGGAAAGGAGGGACCTGCCCAAGGCGGGTTTCAGAGCTTCGGTCGACGAGGCTGGGTTGTGGCTGCAACGAGGAGGGGGAGGTGTTGTACCTTGATAGATGGGGACGAGTGCTGTAGATCGGTGCTCGAGTTGACGCGTAGCTGTAGGCGAGTAGGCGAGGAGGAGAATTGGAGAGACCCCTCTTCCCCCTTTGCCGAAAAGGCGGACCGAGCTCATCAGCTGCTGCCAGAAAGGCTTCTGCGGAGGCTGCTCTTTCTCCTTCCTCCCACTCGCTTCTCACCTCGACCACACCGGACAGGGATGGCTCAAGGCTGAGGATCGATCTAGTCTGGTACAGCTTTCTCTGCTACCACTGCTGGGCTAGTCGACCACAGCTTCGGGACCCTTGCTCGACGCTTTTCCTCTTCTCCGTTGGACGCGTCTTGAATGTAAGCTCTCCGCCTTCTCTCTTCAGCTGTAGCATCTCACTGACTCTTCTCCTTCACCCATTACAGGTAAGCGCGCATTCTTCCTCATCATTTCCTCCCCTCTCTCTCCGCCCAGCTCTCCCGCTCTCTCATCTTCCTCGTCCGCTCATCAGCGGACGAGGAATTACATATGATGATTACTTTCAAGCATGCATAGTTCAATCAGACGGCCTACTAGCCCATGTTGAATCACAATCATCTATCACGTCTTTCGCTCCTAGTAAGCCTTTCTTGTTCCGTCATCCTCTCTCCTTTCGAGCTTGAGCTGACTTCTGCTCTGTCCCACAGTCTGATCCAGATGAGAACGAGACCTGGGCATCGCACTGCATCACAGCAACCCCCTCGCAATTTACAAGGATGCAGTAGCTGACCGTTTTACTCGCTCTCGCCGTTCAGGTTTCCAATCTTTCTCGTGTGGGGAGGAGCGTAGAAGGTCGTTGAAAGGTGTTGGAGCGCATTGTGCAAAGCTGTTGTTCTATATACGCCTGCTGCTGCTGTCCCGAGAGATGTAGAGAGCTACATTGAGAGATTTAGCGAACGTCAGCCTGAACCGACTGCTCCGAGATGAAACAAAGCGATGAGCTACATGAGAGAAGTCTCCATCGTACTCTGCTCTATACAATTACAGCCTGGGACGAGACAAGACTCGGACTCAACTTGACTTGAGTCTCATCCCCCCGTCTCAGGCAGCTCTCCCTCCCGCCCTTGCCAGCTCAGTTGATCGTCTCTCACCAATGGCGCCTCCACCCGTCTCGTACGCGTTATACTACGTGACCGGTCGCTCTCTCCTTCCTTCCTCCTCCGATCCCGACTACTACCTCCATCACCTCGAACAAGCCCTCAAAGGAGGCGTCACGGTCGTACAAATTAGGGAGAAGGATGTTGATAGTAGGGAGTTTTTGGAGGTGGCTAGGAAAAGTAAAGTCGTTTGTGATAAGGTGAGTGATTTCTTAAGGGTGCAGAGGGCTGTAGGAGAGCAGAGGGAGCTGAGGAGGGTCAGAGAGAGCAGGCAATGGCGAGGAAGAGGGCAGGGGAGGGGGTGTACCAGAGCAGAGACAGGGAGAAGGTGGTACCTCTCGAGCTGCTCCTGCTTCAATACAGCCAGCTCTCGAGGCTACACGCCCTTCTCCAGAGTCACTTCATCGCGCGCGACTCCTTCTCGCCTAGGCAGCCCAGCCTCTCTACCGTCCTACACAATCTCACACGCTCTTCTACAACATCCTACTGACGCCTCCGCTGCTCCCCCTCGCACACACTCACAGTACTCGATCCCCATGCTCATCAACGACCGCCTCGACATCGCCCTCGCCCTCTCCTGCGGCCTCCACGTAGGGCAATCCGACCTCCCCGCCAGCACCGCCCGCTCTCTACTCGGTCCCAACCAATTGCTCGGCGTGAGCGTCAACACGGAAGAAGAATTGGATCAAGTCGTGCGAGAGGGAGTGGCCGATTATGTCGGGATTGGGCCTTGCTATGGCACGAGGACGAAGAAGGATTTGAACCCCCTTATGGGCACTAGAGGGGTGCGAAAGATTTTGGAAAGGTTGGGAGAGAGTGGGATTCAAGCGGTGGTTATTGGTACGTCGTCGTCGTTTCTTTCTCGGCGTTCGCCCTCTCTCTCGACCGAGCTGACCCCGAGGTTCTCGATAATACAGGCGGAATCACCTCCTACACCATCCCCAACGTCCTTCGTCAAACCCCCGCTCCCCTCCCCTCGGGCGCCTACCGAGCTTTGGACGGCTTGGCCATCGTCTCCTCCATCGCGGCCTCTTCGGATCCTTTCACCTCGGCTCAACAGCTCCGCAAACTCTTCGATGAGAGACTGGTGTACCCTCTTCCTGTCCCTGCGTGCTTGGGAGGAACAGAGGACAAAGCTCAAGTCGTGGTCAAGAAGGCCGCCGAGATGTTGGATCAGTTGAGAGGGGAGAAGAAGCCCTTGATTCACCATATTACCGTTCGTCCTCCCTCTCTCTGTCCTTCTCCCCCCCTCTCTCTCTCTCTCCTCACTGATCACCCCACAAACAGAACACAGTAGTCATGAACGATTGCGCCAACCTAACCCTCTCCCTCGGTTGTTCGCCCATCATGTCCTCCAGTCCAGAGGAAGCTCCCTCCCTCTCCAACCATATCGGATGCCTCTTGCTCAATTTGGGGACTCTGACCCAAGCCCAGATTCATGCGCAAGAGGTGGCGGGAGTGGCGGCGAATCAAGGGGGGAAACCTGTGGTGTTTGATCCGGTGGGGATTGGGGCGACGAGCTTTAGGAGGGAGATGGCGGATGGTGAGTGTCTTTCTTTCTTCTTGCTGTCTTTTTTTCTCTTGGTCGAGGAGGTGGAGAGGGGCAAGGAAGAGGAGGAGGAGGGGGGAGAGAGCGCCGAGCTGAGCTGACCTTTTCCTGTCGTCTCGATTGACAGGCCTGCTCTCGGCCGTGCACATGACCATCATCAAGGGCAACGCAGGTCAGTCCTTTTCCTTTTCCCTACGCTCTTCCACGCCACCCTCTCGTCCCTCTCGGCGCTCCTCCTTCCCATCGCCCGCTCTCCTTCACCTCCCTTGCTAACTCCTCCCCTCCCTCTCCTCCCTCGCACTCCTCCCCATCACCACACCACCACCCCTGCAGGCGAAATCGCCGCCCTAAGCAACAGCACCGAAGTCCTCTCGCGCGGGGTCGACTCCCTCGGCACAGGGTTCGCCGACCCCGTCACCATTGTCCGTACTCTCGCTCGAAGGGAAAAAGTCATAGTAGCCATGAGTGGCAAGGTTGATTATATCTCGGATGGGGAAACGACGTTCGCGGTGGAAAATGGGCATGAGTGGCAAGGAGAGATTACGGGCAGTGGGTGTATGGCTTCTACGTGCGTTTCTCAGTCTCTTTTCCTCTCTTTTTCGTCTCGTCTCTTGGGTTCCACTGACTTGCCTGCTCACCCTCGAAACAGAGCTGTAGCAGCGTTCGCCTCCCTCGCCGACGAGTCCGGACCTCTCATCGCCGCCGTAGCAGGGTAACGCTCTCTCTCATTCCCCTCTCCTGCTCCTTTACTAACCCTCCTTCCCTCTCCCGCCTTC
>MWVB01000052.1:38813-71147 GCA_003054985.1 Leucosporidium scottii | reverse complement strand
AGAATGGGAGGGAGGGGCGGGGCTAGAGGGTAGAGGGAGTGGAATGAAGGGTGGTAGAATTATGATTCTGAGCTAAGCTGAGCTGAGCTGAGTTGAGAGGGAGTTGGTGTTGAGCAGGAAAGGCGAGTGACGGTCTGCTGAGGGTCGGTCGCTCTTGTCGGCTCGGCTCGCTTGACATGGCCTCTCGTTCGCGACTCTCAAGACGAAGCGCAGGGGGGTTGAAAGAGCGAAATACTGATTGACTGAACGGGTGGGATATAAGTAGGGTGCGGTTGGGTGGGAGGGAATAAGCAGGGAGGGGCAAGTGGGGGTATAAGGCGAGCTCGGCTGGCTCGGCGAGGAGACTCAGAATTGAACGTGACGGCTCTCTCCCTTCTCGTAATCGCGCTCGGGAGCACCATGACGGTTGTGCATGTTCATATCGCCAAGCTCGACAAACGTATCGGCGACGTTGGTGCGCCTGTCGAATAGTCAAAGGCAGGTCAGCTTCCACTCGGCTCGGGTCGACGAGGGAGAAAGAGAGAGAGAAGCAAAGACTCACAGCGTCTCAACATGAATCTGACTAGCGAAATCCGTCCTACTCTTCCCACCATTCCCACTCTTGCCGCTCTTGCTCCTCTTCCAAAAGCTCGGTCGCATGGCCTTGACATCCTCAGCGCCGAAACCGAGGGGCGTGGTGAGGGAGACCTGTCCACCGCCAGAGGAGACGCCGTTGTTGTTGTGCACGAGTTGGCGTTCGAGCTCGATGCGGGCGTTTACTGTTTGAGAGGGGAGGAAGGGGGGTTAGTGAGGGGGAGAGCGGGAGGGGAGACGCCGAACAGCGAGCGACGAGGTGGGGAAGGGGCGGGAGAGCGGGGGAGGAAAGGGTAGGGGCGAAGGGTGAATAGAAGTGAATGACGAAGTACTCACGGGAGACGAGGAGAGAGTTGAAGTATAGCTTGACGAGGCATAGTTGAGGGATAACGTGCCAACTTTCGGTCGAGGAGGCGAAAAGGATCGTGTCGACAACAGCGATGATGGCAGTGAATCCGTTGGTCGAGATGACGTTCTCCACGAGCTTGTCAATGATGCTGAGCGTTGCAGAGCACCCAGGAAGGAAGAGGGGGGAGCAGCAAGTCAGCTCGGCGCAGAAGTAGCTCGACGTTGACGGCGTGACATACTTGTTGGTGGCGACGAATTGGCTCTGCGACTGGCGGAGGTAGTAGACGAGTGATCCCGTGATGAGCACATCGCAGAATGCAGCCGAAGCCAGCCCTATCAATTCCAAACGTCAGGCTATTTCCCTTCCTTCTTCCTCCTCCTTTTTTTCAACTCACAGGTGCAAACGCCCGCAGTCCAGCTGGAAAAGAGAGCAAACTCTGAGTTCAGATGAAAGATCTCGCCAGTCGCGCCGATTGCAAAGCCTGCCGCGACGGCGGCAATCAACAGGATGGCGCAGGGCAGCCAGGGCGACCTCTTCGAGACGACGTAGACACGATGGGCGTAGAAGACTTGGACAATAATACTCGCGATACCTGCATAGAGAGTGAGGGCAGCAGGGAGGTGTCAGCAAGAGGGCGCGAAGGAGCAAGGTAAGCTGCTCGGCGCGAGCCGAAGTCTCTCGGCAGTGCTCGACCAGCTGCGTTCGAGGTCGGGGCTGGCGCAGCTGGTGTTACTGCGCCAATCAAGCGAAGCTCTATCTCACCGGTCATAGCAGGCTCAATCGTAAAACTAGAGCGAAGAGAAAGGGAGGTCAGCCGGCGACCACTTGCAACGAGATGCGGCAACGGCTCACCTCCAAGGCGACTTGACGAGGATGGCAGGGTTGGCGTAGTTCTGAACACACCAGAAATAGATGGTGTAGACGGAGATGGCTGAGTGTGCCCAGTCCCAGGCGCTGCGAGACCAGCACAAGGCGATTAGCGTGTCGCCCTCCCTCGCCGAATCCGCTCCAACGTCGACGGCTCTGCCAACAGCGAGCAAAAGGCGAATGTGCTTATGAATGTGCTTACGTGAGGAACATGACCGTATACCAAAAGATGCGCTTGTCGTTCCAGAAGTGCGTAAAGTACGTCCAGCATTGCGCCTGTCGAAAGGGGCGCGTGAGCCCCGAGCTGACTTCAGTCGACTGCTGCAGCTACTCACAGAGGTGACACCCAGCAGAAAGACGTTCAGAACAGTTCCTTCGCGCGTGAACAACAGACGAGGTCAGCAATGGTGGCCCCAGTCGGAAGACGGACGACGCTGCCCCCTCACCGAGAACGAAAGCGCCGACCGAGGAATCTGCAAGGGGAGAAGGTCAGCTTGCTGCTCTTGCTCTGGCTGGTTGAGGCGCAGCTCACCGAACAGTCCCATCTTTGCTGACAAGTCGTGTGGAGGAGGAAGAAGAGATTTCTGGCGAGGCAAACAAGAGGGAAGGAGGCCGACCTCCTCGACTGGCTCTCCTCTCCAGGCCACAAGGCCATAAATTGACACTAGCGGTCCAAAGCCTGCCGTAGAAGTCTTGGTGGGATTCTGTAGGAGCGAAGGCGTAAAGAGCGAGGGGAGGAGGGAAGCGAAACCAAGACGGCGCGCTCATCTCTTTCCACTTCCTGGAGGACGGGCTGCACCACGTCAACTCTAAATTGCTCATCTCGCTGGTCGTTCTGTTGTTGATGGTTGTCGCGAGGGAGAAGCGCAACAGGAGACAGGTTGTCTGCGAGCGTCCGCCCAAGCGCATTGGTCGCTTCGGTCGGGCGGCCGAACCTCGTCGAGGTGGACTCTGAGGGCCACCACGCCTCTCTGCTTCCTACCGCCACCTCAACGCTCGCCCAAGGGGCAACTCCTCACAGCACAATGCCTCTCTTCAGCAGCTACGCCGGTGTCAATGACCCCTCGCGATTCGCTTCTCCCGTCGGCGCTCTCCCTTCCAAGTCCTTCGACTTTGTGATCTGTGGAGGTGAGCATTTGTTGCTATAGCCGGATGAGCACAAGCTGACGACAGAGAGTTTCGTCAACAGGTGGAACCGCTGGATGTGTGCTCGCTTCTCGTGTAGGTCCTCGACCTTCTCCCTCGTGGTCGCCCTTCGACCTGACTGCGCCGCTCTTCTATAGCTCTCTGAGGATCCCAACGTCTCCGTCCTCCTTATCGAAGCTGGAGAGAGTGATCAAAAGCAGCTCATGAGCAAGATCCCCGCCGGTTGGTGAGTTGGCTCGCTTCTTTTCGGCGCCGAGCCGACGAGTCGAGCGGGCCGTCGAAAGCCGAGCTGACTTTGACCCTTGACCTGCAGGGGAAATCTGCTCAACACTCCTGCTGAATGGTCCTTCCGCACTGTTCCTCAGACCGAGTGCCATGACCGCGACATGTACCAGCCTCGCGGCAAGATGCTCGGCGGATGCTCTTCCATCAATGCGATGATCTACCAGCACGGCTCGCCCGAGGACTTTGACGAGTGGGAGACGAAGGGAGCTCACGGGTGGAACTACGCGGCGCTCAAGGTGAGTGGATCTCGGGGCTGAGGGTGTTGCTCGGCTTTCGACTCCGCGCTGCTCTCTCGGCTTCTCGCTCTCGACTGACACCTTCTCTCTGTCACAGCCCTACTTCCGCAAGGCCGAAACTCACACTCCTCACCCCGACCACAAGATCGACATGGAGCACCGAGGCAAGGCAGGACCTTGGATCTCCTCTTACCCTCCCACCAACGAGATGACCAAGGCCTTCGTTCTTGCTGGAGTGAGTCGCTCGCCGATCGCAGAGGCTCTCGGAAACTGATCTCAGTCTCCTATTACCGTAGAGCGAGGCCGGAATCCCCCACAACCCCGACCTCAACGTCGAACTCAACTCGACTGGTGTACGCCGAGCAGCATCAGATCCGCTTCCCTTCGCTAACTTGATCTCCCCTACAGATTACCCGCTTCCAAACCATCATCAACAACGGCAAGCGCTCCTCCACCAACGCCGCCTACCTTCCCAAGAGCGTCTACTCCCGCAAGAACCTTTCGATCCTCACCGGCACCCAAGTCACCCGCCTCAACTTCGACTCTCCTTCCCCCGGACCTCGTCGCTGCACCTCCGTCGAGGTCGGACAGACGAAGGGTGGACCTCGCTGGATCGTTGGCGTCAAGAAGGAGGCCATCGTCTCGCAAGGAGCTTTCGGCACTCCTCAGCTTCTCCTCGCTTCCGGCATCGGGGCCAAGTCGGAGCTCGAAAAGGTCGGCGTTCCCGTCGTCAAGGATCTCCCTGGTGTCGGAGCGTACCTCAAGGATCACCTTCTTGCCACCGTCTCTTGGAAGGCGAAGAAGGGCGCCTCGCTTCAATACCTCACCAACCCTGCCGCGACCGTGAGTCCTTTCGGTTTTCTCACGGTTTGGGAGCAAGTGCCAACTTATGCTCCGTCTCCTCCACAGCTCCCCGCTCTCGCTCGCTGGCTCATTGACGGCAAGGGAGCTCTCAGCACCAACCTCGCCGAGGCAGGAGCCTTCCTCCGCTCGGACGCGATCCCTGGCCAAGTCTCGAGTATCGCCAAGGGCACCACCAACGCCGCTGGATCCAACGCTCCCGACCTCGAGATGATCAACGGTAAGCTGGGCACTTTTTCGCTCGCAACGCCCTAGCTGACCCTTCGGCGCTCACCGATCGACAGCTCCTCTTTTCTTCTGCCGCTCTTCGCTGGAGAAGCCCGACCCCTCCTGGGGACCCGACTTCTTCACCATGGCTCCAGTCGTCCTTCGTCCTTTCTCGAGCGGAACGGTCAAGATCTCGAGCGACAACACTTTCGACGCTCCCCTCATCGACCCTCGCTACCTCACCGACAAGCGTGACGTCGCCGTCCTGCTTGAGGGTCTCAAGTTCGCTCGCAGGATCGGAAGGACTGAGCCTCTCTCCGCGTACCTCGGCGACTCGGTCCAGCTCGACCTCGACAACGCGACCGACGAGCAGCTCATCGCGCACATCAAGGAGTGGTCCGAGACGATCTACCACCCTACCTCGACCGCGAAGATTGGTAAGAGACACTCCTCGACTCGCGTGAAGAGCTGAGCTGACCTCTCCGATCCTGTACAGGTGACGAGGCTGCCGGCGGGGTCGTCGATTCCAACTTGAAGGTCTACGGCTTCGAGGGACTCAGGGTCTGCGACGCCTCCATCTTCCCCGAGGCTCTCTCGGCTCATCCCGTAAGCTCTCGCTATTCTCACCCACACTTCCCGAGGCTGACCGCTTCCCTCCTTCTTGCAGGTCGCCGCCGTCGTCGCCTGCGCCGAGAGGTTCGCCGACCTCCTCAAGGCCGAGTACAAGGCTTGAGCTCCATCTTCTCCATTATCGCTCCCCTATCTCGGTTCGATATCGTGAGACGCTCTTTATGGTCCCCCTCTGGTATTCGCATTCGTTTTGGCGCTCAAAAAGACTCGGCGAGAGCGAACGAGAAGCCAATGAGAGTTTGTGAGCTCGTGCATTGCTCAGCGGTTCATCTCCTGGAACTTCTCCCGACACTGGTAGTGAGTGACTTCTCCTCTAAGTACGTTGATTGGTCAGCGAGATGCTCAAGATTGGACAGCGAGCGAGAGGACGAGACACACCTCGGCGAGTGAATAGCGATAACGCTGTTGCCGAGTCGCTTATAACATTGAGGACAGCTGTGGAGCTCAGCGTCAGTTGGAGGAACGATTCAAGACTTCAGGCAAAACTCACACTCGGCCTTCGGTGATCTTGACCCTCCGCTCCTCAAGGTTGACCAACTGCGCCTCCTCCTCATCCACCGCCGCCCGCCCGATGCTCTTGACCACCTTTGCTTCCCTCACACGTTCCCCACTCCTCCGCAACGTCTTCTCGAGGAAGACTCGAATGTCGCCGAGCGCGACAAGCGGAGGGAGAAGGTCGAACACCTCGATGGCGTCGATGGATGAGGCGTGCGAAGAGATGAGAGCGAGAGCGGGGCCGAAGAGGAGGGGATGGTTGGGTCGTGGGCGGAGGTAGATGCGGAGGAGGAGGTGGAAGATGGTGGGTCGCATCGAAGCGTCCGAATCGTAGACGCGCTTGCAGTATCTGCAACGAGGGATCGATCAGTCGCTGAGCGGCTATGAACTCATGGAAGCAAGACTCACTCTTCTGCAGTAGCATGATCCTCGAGCTGGTAGACGTAGATCTGCAGAGCGCCTTCGTGTCTTCCGAGTCGACCGAGCAGGATAGCGCGAACCTCATGCATGTCCTCCGATGGCAGTCGTCCGAGCATGCGATCTGCGCGATACGAAGTCGAGGACTCGAGTAGGTCGAGCAGCTTCTGATAGGCCTCGTTGGATCCAGCTGCGAACGTTGCGGTCAGCATTGCTGGTCGGGCGGCGAAACAAGGCGAAGCTCACAATCGTTCGAGCGATGCACAGCGGCGAGGTACAACTCAATGAGCTTCTCGTGAAACTCGGATCCTTCCTCGCCAAGCGTGTGGATGATGTGCTCGAGGTAGGTGACGCAGACGTCGGCGCCGATGCGCTCGAGATGAGCCATGGTGGCGTGCCGAGGAAGGGACTCGACTTCCTCGAGGTCGGCGACGAAGATCTGTCACAGAAGAAAATGGTCAATTCGAGAAAGAGGATGTCGAGAAAGGCAGCCGGCTCACCTCGAGTGCAGCAGCGCGGTCGGCCTCGAAGACCCAGGTCGAGCTCTCGAAGATGACAGTGAGATGATCTGCGCCGAGCTTCTGCAGGTAGCGAATGGTGGGTCCGACCTTCTCCTCGGGGTCTTCCTCATCGTCGGCCATTCTGTGATAAAGGGGCAAGTCAGCTCGCTGCCGAGCCCCAGTGCGAGAGAGACTCACTGTCGCAAGAGTTTGACGGCCTTCTCGTGCATGTTCTTACCGTTGTAGAGATCCAAGAGCTCACGATATTTCTGTTCGAGTGGCGAGAAGGCAGCGACAGCGCGACAAGACAGGGCGAAGGAACGAACCTTGGCGGCGAGCAGCAACTCCTCAACCTCCTCGACCTCACACCAGTTCTCGATCCTACACAGCGGTCCAACCATGACGGGCTTGGTGGCGAGGTAGGCTTTGAAGAGCGCGGTATCGACGACCTGAGCTACGCGAGCGAGTTGATCCGGCGAGAGATTGGTGAGGGGTAGGTCGGGAAGCTCGAGCAGCTCGGCGCCGGATGCTCGTGCACGAGGCGTTGAAGGAGCAGGTCGACCGGAGGGGAGAAGAGCGGCGAGAGCTTGAGCATACTTTTGTCGACGGTCGGTGAGGTAGCGAATGAGCTCGTCGACCGAGGTAGCGTAGCGCTTCGCATCGAGCTTGGCTTGTCGCTCGGCGTCGACTGTTTCGAAGAGGGAGGTTAGCGGTAGCTAGAGGCAAAGAAGTGAAAAATATCTCACTAGCTGCACGGTCGGCAATTTGCTCAAGGACGTCGCTCGAATCCTTGATCCAGCTCGCCTTCCCCTTGAGCCTGCCAATCCCACTCCGTATCGAGCTGGCATCATCATCCTCGACGGGAGCACCCGCCTTGCCCTTCTTAGCCGGACTAACCGGCGCCTTCTTCTTCTCCTCCTCAACCCGCTTCTTCTCTTCCTCCTCGGCCTCGTGCTTCCTCATGATCTCGTCCTCGATGGCAGCGGCGACCTTGTGCTGAGGTCGACCTCCAAAGAGCTCTTCGTGACCTGCATGCTCGATGTAGAGCTTGCCCGAGATGGCTTGAGGGTAGAGCGCGACGACCTTGGAGGGGGTGATGTCGAGCGAGATGAAAGCGTCGATGGCGAGGTCGTAGCGGTGCTCGGTGAAGAGAGCGAGCGAGTGGAGGATGGCTAGTCGTCGAAGAAGAGGTGGCTGTGGAGAAAAAGGTCAGCTTGGCAAAACCTTCCTCTCTCAACGAGCGGACTCACTGGGAGATCCGTCCCGCCATTCGCGCCTGACCGCCGAACGAGCCGAATGCCCTCCTCCCACGCTCCAGCTTGACCAAGCTCCTCAATCTGCGACTGCCAGCTCTTCATCGTCACAATCCACAGCGTCTGCTCCACTGCGCCCGCTGCTGCGGCGCTCGTAGATCCGAGAGGTGGGCGGCTCGTGAGGAGAAGTAGGGGAGGCTGAGCCGAGGATGAGGCGACCGTGAGTAGGCGAGCGGTGACGGGCTGATGAACTGCTGGGTCCGGTAGCTTGAGGTCGCTACCTTCCGCGACGGAGGAGGGAGGGGAAATGGGCGGCGGCGGAACGGCGAGCGTCTGCACTGGCGAGAGCGTGTCGACGTTGTGAATGGCGAGGGAAGGGTGGAGAGCCGCAGGCGAGGAAGACGAGCTGGGTGGAGGAGCTGGTGGAGGTGCAGCGAGAAGCGAGATGATGTAAGGCGAGGCGACCAGAGTTTCGTCGGCGAAGGAGGGGTAGATGATGGAGCTCGGGGTGGAGGCGCGGGCTTTGCCGGACGATGTGAGAGGAATGGCGATGTCTGTGGGGGTGAGACTGTCAGTTCAACTCTTGTGAGAAGTATGCGAAGGCCTCACTCTCGCGAACGACCAGCACCTCGCCTTCCTGGTCCTCCTTCTCCTCGTCCTCCCAGCCCCACTCTTTCCCCCATAACCAGGATCCGAATGCAGCTCCTTCTGACGGTTTGCCCGCCTCCTCCTTGATCTTGCCCTTTCCAGCTCGTGGGACCGCCACCACTCCGTTCTTCTCAAGCTTCTTCGCGCCGAGCGAGAGCCCGCCGAGAGCGCCGAGTCCCATTACGTTTCCTAGCCCTCCGAGACCAGCGGGCACAGCCTTGGTCTTCTCCACAATCGGCATGGTGGGATTAAAGAGCTCTCCCAGCGTCGGTAAGTCCGAAGCGGCAGCTTTCGCAGTCGGGAGAGTGACAATGCCGTACTCGCCCGTCGAAAACCCGGCGACAATCTTGCGCTCGTCGAACGCCATTCCTCGGATCTGGTGAGGAAGCGCGAGGTCGGTAGGTGTCTGCCATGCGCCGTCGATCCATGCAAGCAAAACGAGCTTGCGGCGGCAAGCGAGAGCGAGGGTTGTCCGGATCTCGGGCGAGGAAGAAGGGGCGGGGGCAGCTCGAGAGGGAGTGCTCCGACGAGGCGGGGCGGCGGGTGGCTGGTGGATGTAGGTCGAGAGAGCGAAGAGGGAAGCGGCACCTCGGCTTTGAGCTGAGAAGGAGGAGAGAAGCTCGAAGGTGGGGAGCGAGTGGAGGGTGAGGTCTCCGCCTGTAAGTCAAGAGGTGAGCGCCTTCGGTGGATGAGTCGGGCATGTCGAGGCTCACCGGAAAGGCATAGCAAGCCGTTTAGCTCCTTGATGACCCCGAGCTGGTCAATGGCCTTCTTGCAGAAGCTCTCGTGCTTTGAGACGAGAGTGGCAGAGGGTGGCGCTGTTGGGCAGAGGTTCAGCGTACACTTCTAAGCGCGAGAGGCGGCCACAGCTCACAAATGCTGGTGGAAGCGTTGGCGAGGTCGAACACGAGCAGCGAGCCCTTCTCCGTGCCGAGGATGACCCGGTTCGCTGCACGTAGCGGTACAGGTCAGCAGGAGCAGGTCGAGCGGTTTCATTAGACTCACCGTGCAGGAGGATAGCCGTGATTGCATCCGAGCCAAGCGCCTCGGGCGGAATGAGCGTCGAGAGCGAGAATGGCGAGTGCATCTTGCTGCCAGTGAGAGTGGGCCGCGATGAAGCTGAAGGAGAGATGTGTATCAGTTCCATTGCGAGCGGTCTGTAGCGTGGTCGCCTTCGCCTTCGCCGTCGCCCTCCGAGCCTGAGACGGGCGTCTGCTGCTCGAGCCCCACCGACGCACCGCGCTGATGGTGAGGGACTGCTGAACGAGCTGAAGGGTCCCGAGGCAGCTCAGTCGACTCACCTACAGGCTGCAGGATACACAGCCGCTCAAGCTACCGGCGTTCTCAGCAAGGCCACCACGAGCGCTCCTGACGCGGCGATTTGCTGGGGGTGTGAGCCTGCTGGGCGGCCGATGCAATGCTGTATAGGCCTCTGCTGACGGGATACAACGATCCGTCGAGCCGACGAGCCAGACGAGGTGAATGTGGTGAAGGACAAGCCTGCTCTCGCCGTGCTCTCGGGTCTGTCTCCTACGCTACCTCGTCTTCTGATTTCGACTCGCTTTCGGGAGGCTGCTGTACAGCAGGGTAGAAGATCAAAAGTGCGCTGACTCCTGCTGATATCGCTATACCAACTGCTGACCTCGCTGGCTCGCTCAACAGACACCAAGCTCGTCGCGCGCTTCGTCTCGTTCGCGTTCCGACCGCTGCTGCTGGGAGTCATTGTACTGCGCTACAGGTGAGCTCTTAACCTGGCATTGCTCTCTTGTACCCTTTGCTGACTCCTGCACCTCATACAGCGTCGCAATCTCGACCAGTCGCTACTCAATTCCACTCGCTGCTGCTTCGTTGCTCGCTCACTCAGCATGCCTGAAGAGAAAGCTGTAAGCTCGTTCTACTTTCACTACAGGCCTATACCGCTGATCGCCTCTCACTCACCAGTCCAAGCCCGTCCTGCTCACCCTGCCGCCCGAGCTGCTCACGCCCATTTTCCAGCAAGCCGACATCTCCCTCAGCAACCTCACCATCTGTCGCGCCTTGCTCCCCTACACCCTCCCCGCCCTCTTGGATCATGTCGACCTCGCTTCCGAAGCGCGGATTCGGTCCTTCCACCGAGTGGTGCAGGACGATTCGAAGGCGAGGATGGTACACAGCCTCGTTCTGTCCACGCTTGCAGATCGTCGTTCTTCAGATGTAGACAGCGATGAAGATCTGGACGAGACGACCGACGACGAGAGCGACGAGCCGACCGACGACGAGGACATGAGTGCTGAGGACGGGGAAGAGCAGCACTCAGAGCACGGTACGGGTGAGCTCTACTTCTCTCGGAACGGGCGAACGATGCTTGCGGTCTCGCGTGCAGAGGAAGTTAACCTATCTTGTGCCCTCGAGCAGCGCCGAAAACGGAGAAGGACGTGGCTTCTCGGCTTCTCGGCTTCGACGACGAGGACTTAGAGCTCGGGACCGTCCTCATGGACGCCTTCCGTCGTCTTGTGAACCTCGAGAGGCTGGGCATGGTGGGCTTGGACGTTGCCGCGGCTCTTTGGCCTTCTTTCTACCAGGAAGGCGTCCTTCCCAACCTCTTCGAGATGACTCTCCTCTTACCGCCCGGGGACGACTTCCGCGAGGATGATCACCCGCTCTTTGTCGCCGCCAGTCGCCTAACCGCCGTGGCGTTTCAAGTCATGGGCCCGTACGAATCGCTCCCTCTCGACCTCGCCGCCTTCGCTCGCGCTACGCCCTCGACGAGACCCATTCCGGCGCGGAGCTGGGAGCTCGAGGTGCTGGAGCTTAATAAGGTGTGGTCGCTCGGTGCCGAATGTCGCTACCTCTTCCAGTCCTTCAGCGAGCTTCGACAGCTTGAGATTGAGGCGGCCGATGCCACGCCGAGTTTCGCTCAAGATCTTGCGTGTTTGCCCGACACTCTCACTACACTCACCCTCGCCATCGCCTGTCGACGCAACGAGGATACTGTACTCGACCTACCCAAGCTCGACGACCTTCCTTCGCAGTTCCCGAACCTCGCACATCTTCACCTCGCGGGAGACATCTTCACGACGCGCCTTCTTGACTCTCTCCACCAACTTTCCAACTTGGACTGCCTTCTCTTCGGCCACAAAGCACCGGTCAACACCGACAACCTCCTCCCCCTCATCCAGCACGGCTCGGCCACTCGAATCCGCACTCTCCGCTTCCTCAACTTGCACGTGTGCCACCGTGCATCGAGGCCGGGGACGGCAGTCGGGAACCGTGCGCCGGCGAGCCGCGTCCCCATTTGGTCGAGCGATTTGCCGAAGAAGGGAGCCAAGAAGCTGCAGAAGACGTGCGAGGACTCGGGCGTCGAGCTCAAGGGTACGATCCTCTGCGCGCTCAAGGCGTGCGAGTGCGAGGGCGGAGACTGTGCGAGGGAGTGCTAGGTACGTTGAGCTGGCTCGTTGTCGGCGTGACGGTCGAATAGCCTGGATGCTGACGCCTCTCCCAGCCGAGCGCAGATGGACCGGTAGCTGGACGAGTGAGATCCATCGGCCGATGAGTACGCTCAAAGTAGGCTCGAAGAAGGCTCGAAGTAGGCTTGCGCTTGATAATAGCCAAAACATTTTCACAAGCTTTGGCGCGATCCAGAGAGAAGATCACCCCTCGAAGCCTGACGGATCACTGAGGTTTACAACACTGCACTGCTGCTAAACACTACGGCGAGAACACATTGCTACACGTCCATTTACAAGGTCTCCTCTCCAGCGACAAACGACCCAGCATGCCTGTCTCTGGGATAGAGCGATCCTCGGGTCGTCGACTGACCCGTCCAAGGCTCCTCATACACGCTCTCAACCTCCTTCCACTCGCACACCAGGATCCCTACTCCACCGGCCGCCGACCCGGGCTCTCCCTTCCCCTGCGCCCGTCGTCGCCGAAGGTTGGCTTCGACCGTATCATCGCCGAAGTTGGGCTGAGCGCGGGAGGAGTAGATGGAGAGGGCGGTTTTGATGGTGAGAGCGAGGAGAGAAAAGAAAGTGATGCATGCGTAAATGAAGATGAGGCCGATCACGGCGAACTCGTAGCTGTGAAGAGCGAGGAGAGGATTCGATCAGCGCGGAAGCGAAAGGAGAAACTTAGAAGTCGGCGTACAGACGAGGGGTAGTCAGAACGACGCCAAGATTGTTGGCCATGAAGATTGCGAAGCCCATGAAGAGCACGCAAGCCGGTACAACAGCGATGAAGAACTGCCGAAAAGGGGACGGTCAGCTTCGGGTCTTGCGCACTTCAAGCGCGCTAGACACACCAGAGTCACATCCCACTCGAGCCGTCTGAGTCCTGAGCTCGCTTTCTTTTTCTCCCACGCACTAGAGCCGCTTCCTGCTGCCCTGTCCTCGAACGAGATGGGCGAAGTCGGCGCCGGTATCGGTGAAGCGCCGGTGGTGTCGAGCGCCGAGGGACCAGTGGTGAAATGGTGAAGGGGTGCGACGAGAGGCTCATCCCGAGGGACTACACGATGCTGGCCACCGAGGGCGCGAAGCGTCGCAAGAAGGTAGATGCCGCCGGTGAGGTTAATCTTCGCCGAGAAGGTTGTCAGCAGAAAACTAGGGAGGAGCATGAGGAGCAAAGCTCACGACGATGAGGACAGAGGCGGAAAGAGAACAGATGATAGTGCTGATGTATTGCGACGAACGGAAATCCCAGTACCGTTCTCGCCTGCAGCGGAGCGAGTCAGCCCAGTCGTCGCTTTGTTCGGCTCGTTGGAAAAGGCGCGAGGACACGGCGATAGGCTCACCTGTTTTGTACGAGAACAGCAAACTCTGCCTTCGTCACCTCGTCAAAGAACCCGTTCCACTGGCTCGCAGCCTCGCCGGCCGCTTCGTAAGCCTTCGTCCAGCTCTCGGCGAACACCTCCCACTTCCTTCCGCTCCAAATGCCTGCACCCGAGATAGCCACCACCATACACAGCGGTAGACCGAGTAGGAGAGCATTGGCGACAAAGGGCGAGAGGCGATGGCTGTTCGGCGCTCGGCCTTTCGAGGCGAGGTTGGCGCCCGAGAGGACGGCAAAGGTGGTGATGCACATCGAGATGAAGAAGGGAATCCAGCAGAAGGGGTAGAAGTAGAAGAGGGGGGAGGGGTCGGCGTGTGCTCCGCCAAACATTTGGTGAATCCAACAGGTATAGCCGATCCACACTGCGCGAGCGAGCTCTTGATCAGCAGGGAGAGATGGTAGGTGGTCAAAGCAACGTACTAGCGCCGAGTATGATGGAGCAGACGGGGTAGCCGACGTATTGGTTGATGATGAGGTAGCGCCCTGCGAAAGCCGAGCCGGGACGATGAGCCGAAGCGCCCACGAAGGAAAGAGCGGGCCACTCACCTGCAGGTCGCTCAATGACTCGCCACGCCCACCACTCCCGGCGTTTTCGACGTGTTTCCGTTGTGTAGAGAGCGAGGTAAATGAAGGAAAGCATGATGACGCTGCGAGGAGCACCTAGTTAGCTCGTGGGAGGGCCGAAGGCGGGTCGTTGACAGCTACTCACGCAGCGAGAACGACCAGCAGTACGATGGTGCGCGCCCGAAAGCCAGGAGCAAACGGAGGGTACATTTGAGCTACAAGCTTGTCCTGCACCCATGCATAGGGATTCACCCCGACGGGAACCTCGAAGCTGGCCAACTCGAGTGTTGCGTTGGAGGAGGCCATCTGGTCGCCTGGAAGCCTGTCGAGGCGTGAAGAGTGTACCGAGCAAAGAGAGACGCGCCCTGTTCTCGACGACGAGTGGCGAGTGCGGTCGAAGGGTGTGCAGAACGAGCGAGGAGGGAGGAGAGGGAAGAGAAGGACCCTCCTCAGATCCTCAGCGATGCAGAGAAGTCCAGAGGTTCTTTGATATCCCACGCAGAGCAAGAAGGAACGCGCCCACTACTGAAGCACATCCCCAGGCCACAAGCTTCCTGTGCGCCGAGAGAGGAAGTCGGCCAAGGTTCGAAGAGCGGGCCTCGACGTTCTGGATCCCTCATCCTCATCTCCTCCTCCTCGTCAAACGGAGCGAGCGTGTTTCCCACTCGAGTTGACCAGCAAACAAGTAGTAGTCCTCGCTCTGTCGACCTACAGCTGCCCCGCTCATCCTGCGAGAGAGCAAAGCTGCCGGGGGGAGGCTGGTCGCAGCGCCGAACAAAGAGGGGGGCGGGCGCGACCGACCGTAGATGAAAGGCAGGGCGGCTTTTTTTTTTGTTGAAGCCAAGGATGGCAATAGCAGCTGGCACGTACGACCGAGAAGCCCCATTCAAGCCGTCTCGGACGACTTGGGGCTTTCCAGTCGAGCCTGGACGACCGCGTCGACTGCAGATCTGTCGCTCGGCCGACGTTATTCCTTTTTCTGCGCGGCGCTTGCGTCTCTACTCGGACTGCATTAGCTTGAGCAAGGCGAGAGGTCACGATCCAACTCACCGGCAGCTAAGGGACAGCAGCAGGACCAAGTCCAGGCGCCGAGCAGCAAAGGTTCTTCAAACAGCCAATGAACAGCTTCAGCCAATCTAGAAGGAGAGTGCTGCAATCCATACAGCGCCAAGGTTCCTTCAGAGCTGCTCCATGGCCCAGCGAGCTCTGTAAATCCTGAAAAGCAAGCTGACCTGGTCGCGAGGAGCCTCCTGGGACACGGAGCAGCGAGGGAACTCTTGGCGGATCTAGTGGTGGTGTCACACTGCTTCTGTTGGTGATGTACCGCTTTGAGGATGACGAAGAAGCCGAAACGATGATGTAGCGGAAGCAGAGGGACGCGTCGAGCTCAAGCGCGCACCTCTTCCGCCTTCGCTCCTCATCTCACTCGTCTTGTACCGCATCAATCAGCGCGTAGGAGCAGGAATGAACGCTACTGTAGTTTCATGCCCGGGCAAGGTGCTCATCGCAGGCGGATACCTCGTCCTCTCGCCTCAGCACCAAGGTTTCGTCGTCTCAACCCCGTCGCGCTTCTACACGGTCGTGCAGCCGGTACCAGGCTCCTCGGAAACGTCGGCCGACCGCTTCAGCATCACAGTCAAGAGCCCGCAGTTCACGGATGGCGAGTGGGAGTATGTAGCGAGGAAGGACGAGCAGAGCGCTTGGACCGTCGACGAGGTCAAGAAGGAAGGGTGAGTCTGGGTGCGAATGCTGGGCTACAGGATCAAGCACAGCGCTATGAGATGTAGTCCTTCGTCAGCCGCTGCTCTTCGGAGCTCACTGCGATGAAGTACGACGAGGAAGCGAGGAGAGGAGCGCGCTGAGCTCTGCAGCTCAATGTTGCGCTGCATGTGACGGACGGTTAAAGGGTTAAGGCCAGTGACTTAGCTCCCATGATGCTGCTCTCCACATGCTCGCCCAGCGCTCAGAGTTGTGGATTGGTCGCTCGTCGGCGCGGCCAGGATGCTCTCCGAGCAGCGACCGCGCAATCCAAGAGGTATCAAGTGCACAAGGAGCTGACGTTCAGTCTCTTCTTCATCTTCAGCCATGGCTCCAACTCGTTCATCCACCTCGCCATCGGCTCTACCCTTCTCCTTTCCTCGGCCCTCTCCCCTTCGACCGTCTATTCCTCTCTCCTCATCACCATCGTTGGGTCAAACGACTTCTACTCACAGTCTCGCGAGGTGAGCCCGCTTCCCCCACCAACCAGTTCCGACGCTGATCTCGCCCCTTCGATAGGACAACGACCCCATTCCCTTCGCACCCCTCGGCGTTGACATTAAGAACGTCCACAAAACCGGTCTCGGTTCTTCCGCCGCCATGGTCTCATCCCTCACTTCGGCCCTCCTTCTCCACTGGGACTCGCGCTCCTCGCTGAAAGCGGATGAGCCTGAGCCCACCGTTCTCAGCGCGTCTCCGCCACGACCAGCGCTCTTCCCCCAGCAGGCTCGGCCGGAGATGCCCGACAAGGAAACTCTCTCGCTCATCCACAACCTCGCACAGTATGTGCACAGTCTGGCGCAAGGCAAGGTCGGCAGTGGATTCGACGTCAGCGCCGCCGTCTACGGAAGCCACGTCTACCGCCGTTTCGCAGTCGAGTGCTTGGGCAGTCTCCTCAGCGGCGAGTCGAACGAGAAGGTGACTCTTTTCTTGCCGTTGTGGCCGAGGTTATGCAGAACTGACTCGTCGCCTCTTCACAGGTCACTGGCGAATCCCTCCTCAAAACCCTCTCACCCCACTACAACCCTCTCTGGACCACGAACCCTACCTCCGCTCTTGTCTCTCCCTTTGGCCTTCCACCCGGCGTCATCCTGATCCTCGCCGACGTCGACGCTGGAAGCAACACGCCGAGTATGGTCGGCAAGGTGCTCGCATGGAGGAAGGCTCAGCCCGAGGCATGTGAGCTCAGTCATCCGCGTCGATCTGTCAGCATCTGCTGATGCCATTCACGTCCCCTCCACAGCTGAGCAGGTCTGGGATTCGCTCAAGCAGTCCAACGCCGATCTCGCCGAGTCCTTCCACGCGCTGTCGAAGCTGGCGAGTGCGGACCGTGACGCCTACGAGACGGAGGTACAGAAACTTGCGATGACTACAAGTGACGAGGTACGTCCACTTTCTCCCTCTCCCCGTCGCTAGAGGCTGACCCTCCTCACCTCCGCAGTGGTCCTCGAGCTCTCCTCATTTCGCTACCTCGGCCAAGCACATTCTCGTACGCTGCTCTCGCACTTATCAGCTCGATGTTGCTTTACTGATTTCCCTCCTCGCTTGCAGACGACTCGTTCACTGATGCGCAAGATGGGCGAAGCTTCGGGCGTGCCCATCGAGCCTCCAGAGCAGACCAAGCTGCTCGATGCATGCTCTGCTATCCCCGGTGTGATTGGAGCTGGTGTACCAGGAGGTGAGTGCTACCTCTATTCCTCTGCTCGGCTTTTGCTGACTTCTCGGTCTTTCGCAGCCGGCGGTTACGATGCCATCTGGGTCCTCGCTCTCGCTCCCTCCGTCAGCTCGGGTGTCGCGGCACCAGAGGTCGCCGTGGAGAAGCTACTGAGGAGCTACACCGAGATGTCGGTGAGGCCGTTGAGTCGACATGCTTGGGTGCAGGGTGGCCGTGAGATGGTTGAGACGGGGTTGCTGAGGGAGGAGTTGGAGGCCGTAGAGGGGCTGAGGAGGGCCGTTGGAGGGCTCTAGATGTTGAAGAAGATGAAAAGAAAGGCTTCATAGCTGCATACACGATCTCATATGCGAGACGAGCTGACCTTGCGAGCGGTCGCCGAGGGTCTTCTTTCAACCTCATATTTCGTTCTTCTCGGCTCGTCACTTACAGCGACCGAAAGTCTGCAGAAGACCGTGTAGAACCTCTGTATACCACTACAGCTCGTCGAACCCCCTTGTAACCCACCGGGTCGCGTGCTCGCTGCTGGCTGCTCGTGCGCTGCTCTCTCGCTCTTCGCTCGAGGCCTCTCAGTAAGTACAGTCACTCCACGGAGATTCGGAAGGTGGATTCCGCTGGACATCGGTTGCCTAGAAGCGCAGGGAATGGGCAGGCGTGGAGTGTGCGCTCAGCTCTCAAGTGTGAGGGGAGAGCGGGAGAGAAGGCGACGTCAGGGAGCAGGCGAGGTCTCGCAGCTTCGAGTCACCTCGTGTGTTAACCGTAGCTGACCAATCACTCTTCCCTGCAGCGCACCGTCGTTCAGAAGCGCACGCGACCATGTTCTCGACTCAAGAGCTGCCATCGGTCGCCAGCAATGAGCCTGCTGGGTAGGTTGTACTGTCAGAACTGTATTGTCTCGCTCCCTGCTGACCTTCCCTCCACCTACAGAGTCGAGGACGGCCCGCGCAGCCTGCTGTCCCTCCCCGACGAGCTGCTCGAGGAGATCCTAGCTCACCTCGACTACACCCACGAGAGCTCCTTCACCCTCGAACCTTCCCACGATCTGGACCAAGACGACTGGGAGGACGACCGACACACCCTAATGGCTCTTCAGCTCACCAATCGCCGACTCGCCCGAATCGCTACTCCCTTCGTCTCCCGCACCATCATCTCGACATTCGGCGACCATCGACTGTACAGACTGTTTGGGAGGACTGCGATACACCCTTCCGTCCAGCGTCTGGCCTGGAAACTCCCCCAAGGCGACGCCCTCATGCCTTCTCTCATCTTCACTCGGCTCACCTCCCTCGTCGCCGTGTCCCTCAATGCATCGAATATCGCAGGAGCGTTGCCTTACGAAGGCTACATCGAGAATCTCAAGTTCCTGCCCAACCTGCGGCAGCTCGCTCTGCAAAGCGTCGACTTCATCGACGCCCGAGGAGAGGCGACCAACTTCGACTTTCCCCTCGCCTCCGTGGCTCCTCGTCTCGAGTCGCTGTGGATCACGGGAGAAATGGCAGCCGAGGTTAACGTGCGACCGAAGCTGGTGGAGGGATTGGAACAGCTGAAGGACTATTGTACCGGCTTCTTTCGGCACCAGGGAGTTCGAGTCTGCATGTTGGAGCAAGGAGGTATTCGCCGCTTCACTCGGATAGGAGGAGTGTCGGATGCAGATCCTCTTCCGAGCGATAGTGAGGTGGTATCACGATTGCATTCCTTCTCGGCCGAGGTAAGTTGGCTCGTTTCTACTTTCGCGCTTCGAGCTGACCTCTTGGCATTGCAGGACCGCCGAAACTTCCCGCTTCGACGTCTGGACATTGAGGACGCCAGCACCATGTTTGAGACGCCATCGCAATCCCTCGCCTTCACCTTTCTCTCCGCCTGCTCCCTCTCCCAGGCTCTTGAGAGTGTCTCTTTGCTCGACCTACGTCGACTAAACTTCACGCCATCAGCATGGGTGAATCTCCGACTCCCTAGCGTGACTCGACTACACCTTCGCGCTTCCGGCGTCGCTACAGGAGTGAGCCGTCTCCCCTCCCGCTTTTTCGCGCTCCACGACTGACCTTCACCTCGCTCAAATAGGACCGCATGGGCTTCCTTCGCAGCATCCTCCCCTCATTCCCCAATCTTGCCGTTCTTCGCCTCGACCATCTCCTCCCACCAGCCTGGCTCACTCAGCAGCACCTCCCTCAACCCGAGGTCGCCTACCTTTTCGAACAGTTCGACGCGCCGCCGAGCCTCAAGGAGATCGAGGTGGTGAGCGCTAGAAAAGAAGCGAGCTATTGGAAGTCGGAGAGTGTTTGGGTCGCGAGGTAGACGGATGGCAGTGCAAACAGCTCGGCTTTGCGCTCTCCCGAATGCTTTTCTCGGCGAAGGTCTCGACGGTTGAGGTGAAGAAGGAACGAACGAATGTATTGCGGCTGCGGCTGTCTATTTCTCTGCCTCTCTACTCCGTCTACTCCCAAGGTGCGGTATGCGTGCGCGAGCCGAGCTCCTCCTTGATATCTTCCTCCGACCTCGACCTGACGACATGCTGCTGACTCTTGTTGAGGTTGCCGAGTTCGACAAAGGTATCGATGTTGCGTCTGTCAAGATGACAATGGGTGGCGTAAGCTTGCAAGGATCATAGAGGAGAGCATCGACGAAAGCGCGACTCACTCGGTCTGAACTTGAATCCCTCCGAGAGCAGTCGCCCTCTGCATCCTCATAGCGGCAGCAACCTTGGAGGAATGAATGCGCACATCGTTGGCGCCGAATCCTAGCGGCGTGACGAGGCCAATCTTGGGCTCTTCGGATCCGCTATGCTTGAGACGACCGTTGAAGGCGGCATTTCCGGAGTGATGGTGGCCGAAGCTGCCGCCGTTTAGCTGGCGCTCGAGTTCGGTTCGAGCGTTGACTGTAGATGGAGTAAGAGTCAGAACTGTGGTAAATGAGAGAGATTATGAGGCGGAGGAGGGGGCGAGGCTGCGAGCGCCGCGCGCCGAGATGGGGGCAAAGAGCGGAAGGGGGGAAGGGCAGAGGGTGGCGGGGCACAGAGGAGACGTCTGTACGCACGAGAAACGAGCAAAGAGTTGAAATATAGCTTGACGAGGCAAAGTTGAGGCAGGACATGCCACGAAGTCGAGCTAGCAGCGAAGAGGATGGTGTCGACGATGGCGACGACGGCTGTTACGCCGTTGGTCGAAACCACGTTGGAAACGAGCGTGTCAATGATGCTGGGTGGTGTAGAGAAGCGAAGAGAATAAAGAGGCCGTAAAATCAGCTTCGAGAAGTAAGGCGCTGCAGAACATGGATGGGTGGCGGGTCAACTCACTTGTCGGTCGTGACGAAGTGGCTTTGGGATTGCTTGAGGTAGTAGACGAGTGAGGCGGTGATGAGGACGTCTGCGAAAGCGGCCGAGGCGAGCCCTGTTCGGCGCTGAGAGTCAGCTCATCCTTTCACTCCCTCCTCTTCCCTTTGACTCACATGTGCATACGCCATACTTGAAGCTGCTGAACCTTGAGAAGTCCGAGTTGAGGTAGAAGATCTCGCCAGTGGATGCGATGGAAAAGGCGAGGGCGAGGAGGGAGAACAGCATGATGGCAATGGGCATCCAAGGGCTCCTCTTGGACACGACGTAGACTCGGTAGGCGTAGAAGGCTTGAGAGATGATACTGGCGATACCTAGCGGGCGCAATCAGGTCAGTCGAGCAGCTCAACGCCTGGGTTCGGCGAAAGGTCAGAGGCCGCTGTTGGGCTTCGAGCGGTGCCAAAGTGAAAGAGCGCTAGCTTACCAGTCATCGCAGGCTCGATAGTGAAGCTGTGTGGGCGGCAGAGACGCAGGTCAGGTTGGGAAGGCGAGATGGAGAAAGGGAGGCAACTTACCTCCAGGGCGACTTGACGAGAATACCAGGGTTGGCAAAGTTTTCCACGCACCAATGGTAGATGGTGTAGATGGAGATGGCCGAATGGGCCCAGTCGAACGCGCTGTGTTGCGCGAAAAGTCAGCTCGGCGCCATGAAAGGAGAACGGGACGAGACGATGACGCACCATAGGAAGCCGATGGTGTAGAGATAAAGCTTCTTGTCGTGCGGGAACGACCTGTAGTAGGCTGTTGGAGTGGTGCAGAGAAGGTCAGTCGAGCTTCGGCGAGGACGTGGTCGAACAGCAAATGCTCACTCCAGACCTGACTCGTAGTGATGCCCAGCAACAGCGTCGAGAGCAGGCCTCCAAGTACAAAAGGTCCCACGGTGTCTGCAGCAGGTCAAGAAGATGGAGAAGAGGCGTTAGCTCGTCTCGCCCTTTGCCCCGTCGACTTGTCGACTCACCGTCATACACTCCCATGTTGCTCGCGTCGTGAGGTGGGAGGAAGCGAGAGGAATCGAGCATCAAGAGAGCGACATTTGTCACCCTTGAGCCCGATGCGAGGGAGACACGAGAAGACAGAAAGACGGGGAAGGAGGGGAAGACCGAGCGCAGAGAGGAGACAGACGTGGGCTCCTGCGAAGGCGGACAAAGGCAAGGCCACCTTGCGAGTCGCCGTCGCGGGGGGGTGAGTGATGGAAGCTTCCGACAGACGAGCTCCTGAGCTGGCCCTTTGTGTAAGCGAGAGAAGGACCGAGCCGTGGCGGGGGCCGAATCGCCGAGATGCTCGCGACGGCCTTCCCCGAAGCGAGCAGCCGAGATGAGCATGAGAAGGAAGCTGTAGGTGAAAAGGTCAGCTGTCTCCAGCCTTGACCCTCTTTGCAGCTCGTTCCACCCTTGAAGAGGACGGCTTTGCTACAACTTCTTCCGCTCCATCCTCCTCCGCCTTCCTGACCTCTGGTTTCCGCTTCCCTTTCCCACCCTTGAGAACAGCTTTCTTCTCCTCCTTCTCCGTGCTGGCCTGAGTATCCTCCACGCCCTCCTTCGCCTCTCCGTACCGCCGAAGGACAGCCCAACTCCAATGCGCCTTCTCCAGCTCGGCCATCGACTTCCATCCCAGCGACTGGAGCTGCTCCTCCATGCTCTTGACATACTCCTTCCACGCCTTGACTGTGTACTCGGCCTTGAACCCTTCGCGGCCCATCGCCATCCCCTCGTCGCTCATGAAGGGCCACTCGGCGGGTTTGAAGAGGGCGAGAATGGCAGAGGCGGTAGCTGGTCCGACGCCGGAGAGAGTAGACAGATGCTTGAGGGCTTCGTCCCGTGCTAGTGTGCTCGATTCGAGGGTGACGGAGCGGACGAGGGCGGCGGGATTGGAGAGGGCGAGCGAGACAAGTCGGGGACGCCATTTGCCGCGCTGTGAGGATGAGGCGGAGGTCAGTATACACCCCCACAGCCCGAAGAGGAAGACGTACGGCCAACTTCCACTCCATCAATCGCCCCAGCTCAGCGACCTCGAGGTAGCTCCGCCCTTTTTTGTCCTGCGCTCTTCGCTCCATCAAGAGATCTCGCAGTTCCGTTCGATACCAACGATCTAGTTTGACGAGATCGGCTGATGACTTGGAAGCAGCAGCGCGAAGGGTCAGCGCTTGAGGATACGCGTCGAGCGCCTGGGACAGCTGAGCGGAAGATGGAGGGGCCATTCAACGGCAGGAGAGCTGTGGTGGATCGTGCTGGATGCTTGAAAGTGTTGTGTAGCCTTGTGAGCTGCTCTGGAAGCTGTAGTCGATGGACAAATGATAAGCTAGCGATTTGGCCAGAGTCAAGAGATGGGAGAATCGCCGGCAGCTCTTTGAGCTTCTACATCTCGCTTCGCTTCTGCACCTCGACAGCTCTCGTCATGTCCGCCTCTTACGATTCCAAGTCGATCCGCACTGCTTCTGTCACTCGCAAGACGGCAGAGACCAACATCTCGTGCACCATCACTTTGGACCACGCTCCCGGCGTCAAGCAAGACATATCCATCAAGACTGGTATCGGGTTTCTCGACCACGTGGGTAGCTCTCCTTGCTGTGCTTCCACTGTAGCTCTACAGCTGCAGCAGAACGCCCTAATCGCCGCCACTGACCGACGCTTTGAAACCGCACTTCGCTCTCGTTCGCTCGTGCTCTCCTACAGATGTTCCACGCGCTGGCCAAGCACGGAATGATGTCGCTTCAGATGACTTGCGAGGGAGATCTGTGGATCGATGACCACCACACGGCGGAGGACTCGGCGCTGGCGCTCGGAGAGGCCTTCAAGGAGGCGCTGGGGGAGCGCCGTGGTATCAGGCGATGGGGTACTGGATTCGCTCCTCTTGATGAGGTGAGTAGCATTACCGTGCTGCTTCAGAGCAGCTCGTGAGCCTCCGCCGGCGAAGCTAACCTCTCGCTCCCCTTCGCAGGCCCTCTCCCGCGCCGTCCTCGACATCTCCTCCCGACCCTACTTCTGTGGCGACCTCCAGCTGAAGCGGGAAAAGATTGGAGACCTGTCGACCGAGATGATTCCTCACGTCTTCCAGTCCTTCGCTCAGGGAGCCGGCGTGACCCTTCACGTCGATGTCATCCGCGGCGAGAACGACCACCACAAGTGAGCAGTCATTTCTACGGCTCGCTTTCATAACTTCACACCTTCACCGAGCTCTCTTGCTAACCTCACTTCGCTTCGCAGGGCTGAGTCGGCGTTCAAGGCTCTCGCCCTCGCTATTCGGGAAGCGATCCAGCGCGACGATACGGGAGAGGTTCCTTCGACCAAGGGAGTTCTCGCTCTGTAGATACACCAAAATGCACCTTCTTTGTGATACGTCCCTTGGCGGAGCATTGCCCTCACGCCGCGGCGCGTGGGATGGAAAGGCGAAGCCGAAGGGCTGAGAAGGGGTCTGAAGATCTGAAGGAGGTACAAGTTGGACGTGCCGTGCTGCTTTGCTTCTTGGCTTTGTCCTTCTCGCTCGTTTGACCCCAATTCTCAATGCTCGCTCGCTGCTCTACTGCCATCTCGCGCTCGGCTTTGCTCTTTGCTCGCTCTTCGTCCTCGTCGAGGTATGCGTGTCTCGCGATACTCAAGCTATCGAAGCAAACTAACGATACCACTCTCAAACAGCGCCTTCTCATCCACCATCTCCGCGCCTTTCACTTCCTCCACCTCACTCTACGCCTCTGCATCGCCTTCACCACGACCGCCGAGCTCCCTGTCCTCCTCACCGCCCTCGGCCGAACGCAGCAGAGGGAGAGCAGCAGCCTTCCCCAACAGTGGAAAGGAGCTCAAGGACTTCATGGAAGACAGCCATGCGGGCGAGCAGCACCACAAGCACGGAGGCAAGGTCTGCACGAAGGTGAGCCCTAATTCGCTAGGCCGAGGGCCGGGTTAGGAGAGCTGAGGAGATGCAGCAGCTTGAAGAGGAGGGGCTGACGAGCTGAGACTACGCGCAGGGATGCCTCAACTGTCGAACGAAGGCGGAAAAAGTGCAGGAGGAAGTACAGCTTGATTGAAGCGGGTTCGGCGCTGAAAGTGAGAGGTCGAGTTGGCACTCTGCGCACGTCTTGTGGATACTGTAAAGATTTTTACGCGTTTGCTGAGCTCTCATCCCCGGATCCGAAGCGAGCTGCCCGCTTTACTCAAAGATTTCGCCGAGCTCAAGCTTCGCCGAAGCTGCTCGCGACAACGCCGAGGGCTGAGAAGGGATCGTACAAGAGCCAGAAACAGGCCTACACTATCAAGCTCCCCTCTGTAGAGGCTTTGGAGAAGAGTCGGAGAAGCATCTATGGAGTGGAGAATGACCGTTTAGCTCGGGATCAAACCGCCGAAATCGAAAAAGAAAGTGACTCACCTTCCTCTTAGCAGTTGGTTTCGCACGGCCTGCCCTTCGTAGAGCAATCACATATCCTCAACGCGCAAGCGATGCCTCCACCCAGCGCTACGTCCGCCTCAAAGCAAGCCCTCGCCAGCTTCCTCGCGCCCTTCTTCGACATCTCGTCGGTCCACACCGCCTTCTTCCCTTCTCCGAACCGCGGCCTGCCCGTGAGCTCATCGTTAGGAAGAGTCCAGCACAGATGGACATCGAGAAAATCGAGGGGGAGAATCCTGAGGGGCGAGCCGAGCGTGACCAGAGGGAGGAGGGCGTCGATGCTAATCGGCGTGTCGTGGCCGAAGGAGAGGCAGCGGAGCTTGAGACCGAAGCGAAGGTTCGTGAGAAGGGTAGGAGTAAAGATATTGCCAGTAAGGTGGAGGTGAACGAGGTTGGGGAACCAGAGGGGGAGGTGATCAAATTTCGGGAGCCGATCGCCGAGGAGGGTGATGGTGAGCCCCGAGAGAGTTTTATGAAGAAGAGAGAGATCTTGAGCGAAACCGGACCCGGTTTGGGAGCCTTCGAGCTCGAGATACTTGAGCTGATTGAGCGCCGAGAACAGATAATGGCACTCGCTCCCGAAGGTCCTCACGCGGGTAAGCGTAAGCCTCTTGAGCCCCCAGCTACGCGGAGGAATGGAATGCTTAGAGGAGTTGAAATTGCTGAAGGCGGCGACGTCGAGTGGTAGCTTCTCGCACACGCCGGTGACGACGAGCTCCTCCAGAGCTGAGAGGCGACTGGCCGCGACGAAGAGAGGATTGTCGTCCTCGTCGAAATCCTCGGAGGGTTGCAGGACGATCATGGCGCGCTGGAGCGTGGGGAGTACTCCGGGCTGGTAGAAGGGGTCCTGGAAGATGCAGCCCACATCCCTGCCAATCGCCGAGCAACTCTCGAGGTTGACGAGGCGGCGCATGGTGTCGATGAGTACTTGGTGGAGCAAAAGCGTCTTTCCCTCGGTCTCGGAGGTCGAGACTGTCGCCCACGAGCTGCCGCTGCACAGAGATGCGGTCGAAGAGTTGTCGAGGGCAAACGAGCCTGGGCCGAGGTGAGAGAAGCGGTCAGGTTGGGGCATGCGACAGCTTCCGAGCAGCCTGATATACAATGCAAAAGACTTGCCAAGCGACTTCGTGATACTCTGGGAGCTGTCTCGCTCCTCAACCTCGCCGTTGAGCGCATGTTCGGGCGCCGTCCAGCTCGGTTCGTGGGCCGAAGACCCCTCCTCGTCGCTATCACTCTCGTCCTCACTACTCTCCTCTTCCTCACGCGCTTCTTCATCCGTCTCAGCCTCCCGGTCCATCACGGTCGACATTGTCAACCTGCGCACAAGCCTCGCTTTGCCGTCGTCCTGCACCGCACAATGGAAGGAGCGGATCTGCGCTTGCGAGTAGAGGTCGACGTCGACGAGCAGGGCGTGGAGGGTGTAAGGGAGTAAGGTGCGACAGATGATGAGGTTGCTGAGCGAGATGTCGGCTTGCTGGAAGATGGGCGTAAGCAGCTCGGGCGGGAGGGTGAGCAGGAAGGGCTTGGGCTGGCAAGGGAGAGGCGGTCCGCGGTGTAGGGCTGTAGTGAGAACAAAAAGAGCTTACAGCTTTCTCTTCAGACATGCTGGGTGAGCAAGCGAGCGAACAAGCGGCACAAAGCGAGGTGACGACACGTCGAGATTGAGACGCTGCTCGAGGTGCAGAAGAGTCAGCAGGACTACACAACAGCAGCACTGGGTAAATAGCTCACATTTAGTGCAGTAAGATGACTCGCAGCGGCAAAGGGCGTAAGCGAACGAAACGAGGTGAAGCAAAGGAGGGAAAGAAGCGAGTCGACCGGTCGGCGGCTCGTCATTCGCAGAGCTGTAGTCTGAAACGAAGTTCAATGGCTCTTGTCTGACTCGAATATGTTAAAGATGAGTCCATATATACTTCTACAACGTTCAGGTATCACCGCTTCTTCCTTTGCCCCATCGCCGAGCCCGTCATCCCCCAGCGACCTCACGACCACCCGATTGGCACGGGTAGCCCTCGCATCGGCGAGAATACGAACGACGACAGCTCTTCCTCTCACACAACCGGCTGCAGCAACTCCCCCGGCCTTCCTCGTCTGCGGTCCAAGCTGCACCGAAGACTGACCCCCGCCTTCTCTCACGCCTCCTTCAGCGGTCGCAACCCGACCTTCTCTAACGGCCTCTCAGGGTTGAAGAGCACCGCTCGGATCAAGTGGCTCCAAGGACTCGAATAGCCTCCAGCACCTTGACGAGGGCGCTCTCGGGCTGCTTCGTGTGAGAAGTGTCGCAAGTGATGCCGGGGAGTTGGAGATGAGGTGATAGGTGACGGATGAGGCTGGTGTCGTCCAACCAAGGGTGTGAATCGATGTCCGACTCCTTGAGAGAGGTGCAGAGGGAGAGAATGGAGCGCCATTCGTGGGGTTCGCCCTCGGAGCGACTGGAGCTTGCGCGCCAGTCTGCGCCAATACTCGGTAGCCTGGGAGGGATAGTAGCTTCGATCGCCGAGCGAAGGGACATCGAGATGGGTGGCGGTCAGGAAGAGGAAGAGGTAGAGCAGTGCTCCCGGGGGGAGTCGTCATCCCATTCCAGGCCTTGCAGCGCGTCGGCGGCGTAGAGGTGCTTAAGGAAGGGTAGATGGGGCAGCCTGTGTTATTTTGTGCGCGCTGCGACGCGGCCGGAACGGTCAAACGTGTGCGAGACGAGATCTGCGAGAGGAGAGGCTCAGTCCTGCTTCGGCCGAGACAATCATGAACGACGCACCGTTCAGTCTTACGAGGTCTTCGAAATACAAGAGTAGGGGCCTGATACTCCCAAGCATCTGCGTCCGGTAAAAGCGAAGGAGCTCCCCTACCTGCCCCTCGTCTCTCAGGACATGGGGCTTCCTCCTCGCCGAGCTCCGAATCGTTTGGACGGTCCACGAGACACGACTTGTGAAGTTGGCGGCGTACGAAAGGCAGCCGAGCTGCGTGTACGCGAGCGCATGTGGCCAGCAAACTCTCGTCCTCTACGTAGCTGAGGATCTGATCGACGACCTCGGCGGGAAGGGAAGGGAGGGGCACGTCGGTGGGAGCGAGGGGAAGGAAGGAGGTGCAAGGAGGGGCAGCAGAGGAGGGCTTTAGACATGTAGGGCGATGCCAAGATCAGCTTCGGTCGTCTACAAGAGCCCTGTAATGGTCGAATCGCGGCGAATGCACAGCGAGAGCGCTGCCCCCACTCGGCCAGACTCGCCCGTAAAACGAGCGGGGCATGGCTCAAGGCTTGCAGCAAGCATGAGAAAAAGCCCATCCTGAGCCCCGAGGGATTGCGCGAGAAGAGCTTTCCGAGTCGTGCAGCGAGAGCGAACGGGGCGCGGATTGTCTGCTGAGTGAGCGAGCAAGACCAGCAGGGCGTACAGCATGTGAAGTAGCAAGCAGCGCACCTGATGGCCTGCGTTCTGATGCAGAGTCGCCTCCCGAAAGCGAGTCGAAGCAGAAGGCGAGGCAAGGGCAGGAGAGAGACCCAGAAACGGCTCTCCCTCCTGCACATCTCATCGTTCGGGCTACGTCGACCGCTCAGCTCGCTACAGGACTCCGAATTGAATCGAACGCTGTTACGGAACCCCTGCTGCTGGAGAAGCCCAACTCTCGTGTCATTGAACCGCTGCTGGAGGTGAGTTGAGTGACGCTCCTCGCGAGCGCGCTTCGTCGGCCCTGTAGCTCACTTTGAGGGTGGCTGATCGTCGCGGTATCTCGCAGAGCTCTCACTACACAATGCCACACACGCCAGCCCCTTCCTCATTGCACAGAGACAGCTCTGCCGATGGCTCTCCTCCAGCTCCAACCCTCCCGCCCGAGCTCGTCTACCGCATCATTAAGCTCACTACTCCACCCGAGCAGCTCTATGCCGACCGCCTACAGATTCTTCGCTCGCCCTGTCCAATCGCCAGGAGCTGGAGGGACGTAGCTCAGAAGGCGCTCTTCCGCTCGGTCGCTGTCGCGGGAGGCTCTCAGCTGCAAGCTCTCGCATCAACGCTCAGCAAGGGAAAAGCTGGAAAGCAACTCGCGAGCTGGATCGTAGAGCTCAGCGTCAGTGGTCGGCCGGCAGAGAAGGTCTCGGCTGGCTCTCTCTGGCAACTTACGAGCCGATGCTTGAGCGTGAGGAAGCTGCAGTTGAGCTGGATCGACGAGATACGCCTTTCGGATCAGCCTACCTGCAGAAGTGAGATTGTCCCTCCACCAGTGCAGCATTTCGCTGACCTGTCTCTGCGCCGAACAGGCCAGCTCGAAACCCTCATCGTTGAGCACACCACCTTTCGAGTCCATTGTCGAGGGGACGGAGATATCTATCCTACTATTCGACACGTTGGGCTACACGCCTGCAGCATCATCGGTCTCTCTTCGCCCTCTGTCGACCATCCTCTGGGCCGATTCCCCAGCGTTCGCGCCTTCTCTTCAACGCAGACAGAGCACTCCACGCCGGGAGAGCGCGCTCCAGCTTACAAAGGACGATCCGCCATGTCAGCTTCTCAGAGTCGGCATGTACCGATCTCGATTGAGCGGTGCAGCAGTATCCTCTCGTCGTTCGGCTCCTCGCTCGAGATCCTTTCCGTCGAATCGACCTACGGCTTCAAGGACAGCCTCTCCACCTCCAAGATCGGTGCTCTTATCACGACGCTCGACGTCGCTTCTTCATCACACCCCGCGGGACCGAGCTCGTCGATGAGCGCCCTCTCATCCTTCGAACCAATCTCGCCGAGGATTCTGAGGCTGCCCATCGCGCCAGGATACCTCGAGGCGATGGAGCTCTCCTTTCGACGCGAACAGAGCGGATCTCATCGCCTCAGAGCCATCTCACTTCTTCCCCTCGGCCCTCCTTACTTTTCTCTCTACACCTCGCCCAAATGCAAGGCGTTCGAAGCTTTCTGCAACGAGCAGGGGATCCGCCTCGTCTACGAGGACCGCCCTTCGACTGCTACTCCCTTTTCGGATGACGGATTCTGGCGCTTCGTGAGGCGAGTGGAGGAAGGAAAGTCCGACGAGGATGGGGTGGCGGAGGACGAGCTCGTCGAAGGGATGGGCAGGTTAGCTGCCTAGGATGAGGCGGTGTGAGCCCGGTGAGATGTAGCTGGATGCTTCGAGTTGCAACGGGTCCTTCTTCCATCGTTCTGCGACCGTCGCCGACGAGAGCGAGAGCCTGGTTTTCCCTCTCTTCGCTCATCGACCTGAGGTCCTTTCGCGCTCTCACTCGGAGACTGACATGAAGCAAGCGGTATTCCAGTGCATCTACAACAAACGCTGACTTGATGGGAAAGCCGAGTTGAATCGGCGCGCTGAGCTCGGAGTTTTCGAGGCTCGGCGAAGGGGAGGGGGGGTTAGTTACAAGCAAGGGGGACAGGTCGGGTTGCGTCGATGAGTAGGGATTGATGTTGCATTTGAGGGAAAGATATCTCCATGGAGGGACCGTGTGGCGGACAAGTTGAGCACTGGAGGTTGAGGGAGGCGAGCGAGGTCGGTGCGGAGGGGTGGCAGAGGCGAGAATGGCGAAGGCGGAGCAAAGCTTGAGGTCTGCAAAGCGACTGATCAGCAACTTGAAGGATAAAGCGGGAATTGCGTTAAATGGCGTCGGCTTCGGTGTCGACTGGAAAGCCGAGCAGCGAGCGAAGGATGGAGACGAGCAGATCGACCAGTAGCTGCTGAGCATGGTCGTGAGCCTTGCCGGCAAGATCAGCAGCGTGGTCACCGCAAGAAGCTCGGAAATCAAAGTAGCCGCCCTCCCGGAAAGACTCTTCCACAGCTCGAACCTGAGCAGCGAGCAGCGGACCAAAAAAAATCTGCTGACCCTCGGCGTAGAGATTCTCGCCTCCCTCACGCGCCCAACTTTCAGCGACCTCCTTCGAGTTCAGAGACTGCACGGCATAGAAGAGATCCCTCCATGAGAGAGATCTCACGCGCTGCATCCCCGAGACCACAGCAGCCGCAAACCGAGCCTCAATCCCCGCCGAGCGAATCCATCGCCTCATCGTCCGAGCTACGCGCAAAAAAGCGTGCAGGCTGTCCTTGAGACAGTCGATAATCCTAGATCCATCCAACTCCTCAAACGAACGACCCATCATCTCGAGCAGGTCGTCGACAGCGGCCTCGGCGACTGCCTCGCGAGCCTTGTTCCGAGTTTGAAACCAGTGACCGTGCTCCGATTGATACAGGAGAGGGGTAGGAGTGTAGAAGCGGGAAGATTCTGGTAGGGTGATACTCAGCGATGATTTGAAGAGCAGCGCTGTGGGGGAAGGAGGCGGGAAAGAAAAACAACTTGAAAGTCAGCTCGAACAAGCCGAGCGAGCTGGAGGAGAAGCGACGACTTACATCGCACGAGCGAGCGGTGCTCGAGAGTATAGACAGCTTCTGCCTTGAGCTTCTTGGCCACACGAGCGACGTCGTCTTGATGAGAAATCAAGTAGGGCGTGCGAGCTCGGCGATGAGCTTGGAAAGTGCGAGCGTTGCGGTCGGCGGGCATGTTGTGTAGCGATGTGGGAGTATGAGAGGGTGGAAGGATAGGCTTGAGATGTGAGAGGTAGGAAAGAAACGAGAGGCAGAGCCTTTCAGCTGCAAGCATTTCCAACGGCCGAGCAGGCTCCCAACTGGCCCTGACGTTTCGGAGCACTCTTTTGCGCGCGCCGACTGGAGACCTGGCAAGGGCGCAAAGGTTCAGGAAAGCGGCAAAGGGGTAATTCGAGACATGTCTGCACGCGAGTGGTGCATCGAGGCGCGTTTGACGGTTGGGCTGATGAGCTCGGCGGTGAGTCTCGCGGCGGCGACTGCTCAGCGCCGAGGGCGAGTTTTACGGGGAGCAAGGGGGCGCTAGATCAGCAGCACGGTAGTCCTGGTGTAGTGCAGACAAATCTGCCCGGCCCGGCCCCATGGTTCAAGTCCATCTGAAAGCTCAAAGTCTTGCTCTTCCCTACTCGGTCAACTCGGGGTGGGGTTCGGGCTCGGCGCAGGAGAAGCAAGGTGCTCGTAAGGCTGCTATGCATCTCTGCACCCAATTCACACACCGCAAGCCAAGCGAGCTGCACCCGCTGAGGAACCAACAAGCGGGGGGGCGGAAGTCTCTCTCAACCGAGCAGCTCTCTCTCGCTCTCTCTTTCCCTCACCCCTCGCGCCCCAATCCAATCACTCTAGGAAACCTCCATCGCATGCAAAAAGAAGAGAAAAAAAAAGCTATCACTACACTCTTGCCACTCCGCCCGCCCCGCCCGAACCCGTCCAAAGAGGACCATTCTTACTTGCGGTACCAAGTCACTCCCTTGCGCGAGCGCCTCATTTTCCTTTGAAGCTTTGGGACGTTGAAGTACAGGATGATGGGAGGGTGGGTGTTGTAGGGGTTGACCCCAA
>MWVB01000052.1:14049-35135 GCA_003054985.1 Leucosporidium scottii | reverse complement strand
TAATCTCGAAACTCGAGGTGGGACGGCAACCAAAAGAAACCGCCACAAAATGGCCGCCACGATCCATCGTCAACTCTCCGTCCTAGAATTCAAGCTCACGGGTTCAAAGTCCGTCCTCCTCTCTCTCTCTCTCTCTGCCCTACCTCCCTCGCCTCCCTATACTGACCGTCCTCCTCCCTCCTCCCCTCCCCTCCCCCACAGCAAGCTCCCCCTAACAGAAGAAGACGTCCTCTACCTCTTCGAAGAAGTGTATCGCGCTCGATCCGTCGCGCCTCCCCTCGCCGTGCCCTCGAGACCTTGCTTGGTGAGGTGGAGGAAAGAAGTGGGAGTCGTTTGGGAGAATTTGGTCCTCATGGATCGGGAGGAGGCGGGTTTGTACGTTCCTTTACTTGCTCTCTCTCGGCGGGTGGGCGAGGGGCAGGACAGGACAGAGTCGAGGGAGATGGATGGATGGATGGATGCTGACCATCTGTGTTGCGTTACATCAGGCACGAGCAACGTGTGCTGTTTGGCACCGAGGATCCTGAGAGGGTTTGGGGGGAGGAAGTGACGGCGTTGGTGGAGAAGAGGGTCAAGGAGGAGAGGGGGATTCGAGGGTATCGTGTTTGAAGCTTTGGAGCTGAAGGGAATGAATTGATAGAGCTTGCCCTGTTTTTTGGTGAGTGCTGATTGCGGTGAGCGAGAGGCGAGCAGAGAGTGAGAGGGGAGAGCTGAGCAGAGCCGAGCAGTTGAGCGGAAGAAGATGATCCCGCTTGCCTTCTAAGCCCAATGGCGTGGAGTGGAGGAAGACTTTCAGTGGGTCCTCCTCTCGTCGCGATGTTGAGGGCCACTCGTTCTAGACGGGTGAAGGTGAGGTTGCTGGCGGAGGAGGGGCTCGGCGATGGGGCGAAGAAGGAAGCGGCGTCACTTGAAAGCTGTAGAAGTATGTAGGTAGTCACCCTGAGCGCCCTTCGAGTCAGACGAGAGCCATTGAACTTCGTTTCAGAGTACAACTCTGCGAATGACGAGCCGCCGACCGGTCGACTTGCTTCTTTTCCTCCTTCGCTTCACCTCGTCTCGTTCGCTTACGCCCTTTGCCGCTGCCAGTCGTCGTACTGCACTAGAGGTGCGCTCTCTTCCCACTGCTGCTGCTGTGTAGTCCTGCTGACTCTTCTGCTAGGAAGTTGGTGAAGGCGTGTAGGGAGGTGGGGGTGGAGTTGGAAGCTGGAGTGGCTTGTGCCTTGAAGGTCTGCTCGTGCGAGAGGAGGAAGATGAAGTGTCAGCGGTCGTGCTGAGAGGTGAGTTTGAGCCTTTCGGCGTTGATGGCGGCGAGGCTGATCGTTCACTTTCGTTGCACAGGTGATGAAACAATGAGACCTGCTCGCGATAACCAGAACTTGTGTAGCTTGCTTTTCTGATACTTCTACTCTCTCTCTTTCACCTTCCACAAGTTAGCGGAGAGGAAGCAGGAGTTCTGCGAACCCGTCTAATGCTACACGAGATGAAAACCTTTTCTGATCTTCGGAATTTGAAGCAAATGTATTGAACTTGCTCTGCACGCTTCAGGAGGGCAAGTTGATGGGCAGCGGTTCGATGCCGGCGGCGAGGAGAGGGGAGAGCTGCCGACCTCGCCTTGGCTAACTTGCTGAGTTGAGCAGACGTTGAACTTGAAGCGAGCGGACATCGTTTGAAGAGCACCCATGTTCGATTTCTTCCAAGTATTGTCTCCAACTGTACGCAAATCTACCACCCATCGCTCGTCTGCTGCTGCCCTCCCGCTCCTCCATACCCTCCCCCTCCCTGCGCTCCACCATATCCCGGTGCCGGACTCCTCCCCCCATAACTCGGGAACGGCCTCGCACCACTCCCCTGTCCCTGTCCACCCTGCTGCTGACCATACCCTCCTCCCTGCGCGCCTCCATATCCATACGCCCCACCACCCTGCGCAGGAGGTTGATAGCCACCATACGCACCACCGCCCACACCCGCTCCTCCATCCCACCCCCCTCCACCAGCATTCCACCCCCCAGCAGCAGAGGCAGAAGCAGCGGCTTGCTCCTCTGCTTCTGCGGCGGCTGCGGCGTCTGGGTCTGAGAGAGCGAGGAGGGATCGGGAGATGGAGGCGAGGTTGAGGATCAGGGAGTCGATGCCCTGTTTGTTTAGGGGGTTATGGTGAGGGGTGGAAGGGGGAAGGGCGGAAGGGAGAGGCGAGAGGGAGCAGTGAGGAGACGAGGAGGAAGATGAGAGGGAGAGAGATGACGAGGGGAAGGAAGAAGAGAGCGTGGAGGAAAAATCAGCCTTCGTCCACTCCTCATCTCCTCCCCTTCTTCTCTCGCCCGACTCCCTCTTCGCCCGCCTCTCCTCTCATCCCTCAACCTCCTCGCCGCCCTAGGAATCAAAAAGAGTACTTACCTTGCTAACAATCTCCTCGGGCGGCAACTGTCCCACACTCTCAACATCAAAGTAAAACCTCGCGGGCTTGGCGTTGAAATCAAAAGGATCGGACCCGTCCTTTGCTGGTTCGCGCTCGTACTGTTTCGGTTCGAGCGAGGAGGGGCGCGCGAGGGAGGGTGACGGAGAGGGAGATCGTGAGAAATATGTTAGGGAGCGAGCAGGGAGGTTGGGCGAATAGTAGGGCATGAAGAGCGAGGTCAGCTCGGCGCTCCCCTCCTCCCCCTCCTCCCCGCTCCAGAATCCTTCCTTCCACCCACAAAAGTATAGGAAACACGCACCTGTCCATTTGCACTAACCGGCCACTCATCGACCGGATTCGTCCCGACCTCGTACCACAGATCCGTATGCCTCAACTTGTTGTAAGGGTCGTATTCGAATCCGACCGCGGCGCAGGGGGACCATTTGGCGTGTTCGAGGGCGCGGCCCTTTGTCGTAGAGCGGAAAGAGGAAGAGGGGTGGAGGGAGGGAGAGAAGGACAGGGCGAGAGGGAGAAGGTCAGCCGAGCTGGAGAGCCGAGAGAGGGAGAGAGAGAAAGCGAGAAGGAACGCACCTTGACAGCAATGCACCTCATATCAATCTCCTGACCCTTTCCAAGCTTGACCAGTAGAATTCCCTTCTCCCTCTCCGGTGCTATTCGATTGAACGGGTCAGCTCTTCTCTCTCTCCCTCTTCTCCGTCTCTTCGGCGTCTCCAATCCACACAACCACGACTCACCAATACTCGGCCCTCCAATTCCCAAACCACTAGGATCCTCCCCCTCCACCGTGAGCATGGCGGTAGTGACCTCCATAATACGATCCTCGGTGCATTTGGCTTTGAGGGTCAGGACGACGGAACAGCGGTGGCAGTAAGAGTCGCAGTCGCAGTCCTGTTTGGTGGATTGGATGAAGAGGTGCAGAGGGGAGAGAGCAGGGAAATGGAAAGGGGAGAGAGGATAGAAAGGCAGGGAGAAGGGGGTCAGCGAGATGAACGAGTGGCAAGGGGGTTGGAGGTTCCGAAAGCAGCGCCGAGACGGGAGAATAGAAACAAGAACATCCGCTTCAAAGAGCAGCTCTCCTCACTCCACCCTAGCGAAGTGCAAAGAACCGCAGAGAGAGCGCGCGGCGCGTCCTGCTCCCAGGTCTCGGATCGCGCCGAGACAGCCTGGGCGGCTGCAGCCGCCGAAGACCCTACAGCAACGTGAACCCATCTCCTGTACGAAGACAAGCCCCCGCCGCTTTCTCATCCCTTCCAGCTGCTCGTCGTCTCCCCTCCTCCCGCTCTCGGGCCATCCCCCAGCACCAACTCCAACTCCCACCTCTGTGCCTTTCAACTGACCCTATTATAATTGACGACCCTCTTTTCCATGCCGCTACTCTTTAACGGGACCATTCCCAAGCGATGGGCGACCATCTCATCGGGCAAGACGCTCGAATTCTCATTGATTTGAACTTGGTCGATGGCGAGAGTTTCGATTGAGGAGATCATCGTGCGTCGGAGCGAGTTGGCGAGGCTGTAGGTTGGTCGAGTAGAGGGGAGCGAGGCGTGTTTGGAGGAGGAGGGAGGGATGAGACGGTCAGTAAGCGAGGCTGTAGGGGATGAGCAGGGCGGGGCAAGCAGATACTACATACGCGAGGTGTACCCCATCCAATACGAATGCGCATCTTTCGTGGTCCAATTGATTGACTTTGATCTTGAGTTCTGAGCCATCGTAAGTCGTAGGCGGTTCGAGGGGTAAATCCGATTGCATCCTTGGTGCTGCTGCTGTAGCTGTAGCTGTACGAGCTGCTCCGATACAGAAATCGAGTGGCGGAGGCGAGGAGACGAGACGAGCCGAGAGTTGTGGGAGAGGGCAACCTGGCGCGAGTCGAAGAGACGAGGGTTGACTTCCGACGCTATACTCGACTACAACTTCTCGACCTCGTTCACGCTGAACACTTGCACTACAGACTGCTTGGGTGCACCCCTGCTCTGCTGCACTACAGACACAGCTCACCTACAGGGAAGAGCTGCTCAGCTCGCCTTCTCATCTCGTTGCTGCCTCGCTCGCTCGGCTGTAAAGGTGGGGCTGCTACAAGGCTTGGAGCAGCTGGTACTGGCTCACTATGAGCTAGCGCTGGTGCTCGGGTATCCTGCTTCATGGCGGCCCCTGCACATGCAGGAGCAGCGACGAGTCTCGTCCAGCTCGCGCAGCTGCTCGCGGCTTTACCTCGAGGAGGAAAGCGACCACCCGGGCTGAGCTGCTGTACTGAACGCTCCAGCTCAAGATTCAGCGTTCATTGCAGCTGTAATGGTGGCTCGGACGGTCGCTCTCTCTCCCGCCTCTCTCTAAAGTCGGTTGGCAGGTGCAGCCCCGCATCCAACTAAGCTCAGCATCTCGGCTCTTGTGACCCAAGAGCTGGGACGTGCGCTAGCGATGCTTGTCAAGCCAGCAGCTATCCTGCCCCGTGCTGGAGCTGCCCGGCGCCACTCTCTCGGCTCATTGCGGTGGCCTGGAGGCTGACGGGGCAGGCTGTCTGAGTCGATGTTGGTACTGGTACCCCTCGCGCTTCACCTCGATCAGGGCTGTTCTGAAAGCTGACCTACACCTCTCGATGAGAAGGCCTTCTCTCGCTCCCTGCTTCATGACACTCTCAAGACATGGCTGAGGGTGCATGAAGCTGCGACGTAGACGGGGGGGATGTCTCCTGTGCTTCGCTATGATCCCCGTACACGCTGCTTCCGCCCGTTTGCTGCCGGAGCAAAGCAAGGGCCGAGCCGACCTTTCGCCGAGAGGGCTCCGACGAGACGACGCCGCCTTTGTTGGGAGTTGCAGTGTGTGCTGTACCTCTCACAGAAGCTGGATCCAGTCTCTGCGGGTCCCTCTGAGTGCGTCGAGCTTACTTTCCGACGCGGCCGCTGGGAAACCACTCGGCTGGTGTTCGAGTCCGAGTTCGACTTCACCTAGCTTTGGCCATCTGCTGCTCCAGTCCGAGTGGTAGATGGTGAAGCTGTAGGCGTCGAATGGAATCTCGGGTCAGGTCCCTGCTCTGAATCTTTAGGCGTGTTCGAGCGGCAGCAGCGCTCGGCGCTCGGCGCTCGCTGTAGCATCTTCCACCCACACCTTATCCTTTCTGCTCAAGATTCCTTGTGCGAGAGGATCAGGTAGCTCAGGAATGACGGGCTACAGCGTTCAGAATCATCTGTCCCGCTGTGGTTACTCGAGGCGGAGGCTTCAGACCAGCTCAGCTCCCCGCTCGGCGATGCTCTCGAACGTCGTTTGGGGGCGTGATCGAGCTGCAGTGCTGTGAGTGGGACTCTTCTTCTTGAAGTTCAAGTTTATATACTCCATCCGTCACCGCCGCACAGACGTGCAACAGAGCCGAGCTCGGCGGCAAGAGGGAGGGCAGCCGAGCATCTCCGGTGAGGGCAGCTGAAGCGAGCTTCAGAGGCCCTTTCACTGGTTGGTAAGCCTTGTCGGTTCTTCGCTTGTGCTGCTATACATCAGCAGCTGGTTCAATACGCTTTGCGAGGAGCTCTTGTGCCGACGTCTTGCCCGCTCGGAGCAGCTCACCAGCGGTGGGATGCTTCGCAGGCTGTGCGATTTCGTTGTTGGAGCTCATTCACACTCAATGATGTACGTACTCGACCGGTAACGCCCCCGAGCCTCTTCAGCGCATCTTTGCCGCCGAGATGGTGGTCGAGCTGGCTGTCTCCCTGCTAGTACAGGCTGCTTTTCTCGGCTTCACGCCTTCGCTCTTCAGCTGATTTGAAGCCTTTTCCCTTCACTGAGTCTTCTTTACGCGCTGTAGAACAATCCCCCGCGCCCGTCAGGACATAACCGAGAGTCCTTTGATGTCGAGAAGGGACTGCTGAAAGACGGTAGGCCACGTTCACGCTGTCCGCTCATCTCCCGTACATGTTGAAGCGGAGACAAAACTCCACTGACCTGCAGGATGACTCTCAGGTGAGCTGCAGTTGCTTCTCTCGGAGCTCGGCGATAGCTCGCTGATCCTTCCTTGCAGTTCAGTTTGAGCTCCGACTAGGAGGTCCAGGCAAGGGGGAGAAAGTGTACTAAATTTTGGAATAGTCTTACACCCCTTTTCTAAACAGCCCCCCTTGAAGTGGGGATGCAAAGCGAGAACGTCCACCGAAGCAGTGGTGAGCGAGCGCTGAACTCGGGCAGAAGGATGGGTGGTAGAGCTCGTAAATAGCTTCATGTCTTTAAACAACTTTTAAATGAAAAGAGAACAAACAAGCAAGCAGCGAAGGCTCAGCAGATAGCCACCTCTCGCTCTTCTGCTCCTTCCCCTCTCTCCCTCCACCTCTCCTCGTCTCTCCGCCGCCTCGCCCCTCCGATGGTCAAGAACCTCTACGTCCCTCGCGTAGACAAACGAGATCGACGCTCCGACAGCACAAAAGCCAAGCAGGACAGCCTAGCTCAACGGCGCGAAGGGAGGGATTTGGAGGATGGGCGAGCGGTCATCAAGGCGCTTGAGGAGAAGCTGGAGGCGGTGAGAGCTGGAGCAGGGGAGTTGGAGAGGAGGGAGATGTCGAGTGAGCTACAGATGGTGGAGCAGCTGGTCAGGGAGGAGAGGAAGAAGGTGAGCTGGAGAGCGAGTGAGGGAGCGGAGGACAGAGCTGACGGTCTGCGCTGCAGGTGTCGCGCCTCGAAGCAGAGCTGACAGAGCAGCAACGAGCTACCACGGCTGTAGAAGCTTCCGCCGCCGTCATCCCCTGCTTCAACAACGCGCAAGCCACGGCCGAACGACTCGAGCAAGACGCTTCGCAGGCTCGAGCGGCGGTCGAGCAGAAGACGGGGGCGCTCAAGCAGCCGGCGTACAGGCTCAGAGTTCTACAGCTTGTCCTATGTTTCCTCATCAAGGCCTCGGCCATTCAGGAGAAACCGCCCGAGCTTTACGTGCGCCGAACTTCTGCTCCATCGCCGAACCGAGACGTTGATCCATCCACACCCACAGTCGCCCACGGGCAGCGACACCTTCAAGGATAAATCTGGCACCGTGCTTCAGCAGCTTGATCGCTCGGTCTGGCCCACTTTGACGCCTCTCCCTTCGCCCATCGAATCGGTTCGTAACAGCGATCCGCCCTGCAGATGCGGAAGCTGAGCCTTCTGGTCCACACTTTGCAGTATCGCACCATCATCAACATGAGCGGACCCGGAGACCACTTCTCAACGCCAACTCAGCCCCCCGAGCCAGCCTTCGCCTCTCTCACCGCCGAGTACCCGCATCCCGTCGCCTACCTCCGCGAGCTGATGGGGGTGAGCGGCAAGAGCATCTCGAGAGGACTTACTCCAGAGATGGAGCTCGTTCAGCACTCCATATCGCTTGCGACGAAGCTGCTCGAGGTTGATCGGGCGGAAGGCGAGCGATGGGCAAGTCATTTCCTCATGGGAGATCAGTCTGCGACGGATGTGGTCAGCATCAGCTACCTGGAAGTCAGCTACTACGCCACAGGCGGATCTCAGCTTCCCTACGCCGTGTAAGCTTCGAAACTGCGCCCTTCCGATACTCCGACGCTCTCGAGTGCTGACAGGCTTCTAAAATACGCAGAGAGATCCCTTTCCTCACCATCGCTCTCTCCGCTTTCTTGATCTACGTTCGTCAAGTCGAGCTCCCTCGACAGGCTGCAAGGCAAGTCCCATTCTCGCTCGCGAGGATCGAGCGCCGAGCCGAGACTGACCTTTCCCGCCTCATCGCTCATCGCAGGGCGACGGCTCAGCAGGAGGACGCTTTGGCTTTCAAAGAGATCACTGAAAAGGTCGCGGAGGCACGTGCATTGCTCAAGCAGTCGGAGACCCGTCGTGCGGAGTTCACGGCCAAACTTGCTTCGGTGAAGGCCAAGCTCGTTGCTCATGGTGCGCTACGTTCTCTTTCCTTCCGTTCTCTAGATCTCAATATCTGACTTTCTGCCTCATTTAGGCTCCCCTACTCCTTCTCCTGCCGACAACCCCGCCTCCCACCCTATCAGTTTCGCGCTCAAGCGATTGACCACGACGGCGAAGCAGCTCAATGAGACGATCCTGGCGTTGCGCAAGAGCAACTGTGCGCCTACAGTGCATCCTCCTCTACTTCGTTTGAGCTGACCCTTTGGCGTCTCCAGTGGAGCTCTGCATGCGCCTCTCGGGCGGCGAGAAGTGAGGGCCGAGCGCGCGCCGAGACGCCGGGAGCTACGATGGACGACATGGCACGATGCAAGATGCTTTCGATCCTCCCGTCACCTGAGCGAAGAAGCGAATAGCGAACATGGCGACCTCGACGTATTCACACTCGCTCCCTCATCGCCCGTCTCTCTCTCTCGGGCGCTACGAGTCCTGCGAAACCATGTAAAGCACTCTGACGTTGACGAAGCTACTATCACGAAAGGGTTGTGACAAAAGAGGGAGAGAGGGAGGGCAAGACGACAATATAGAGTCGGGAGGGAGAGCGACGGAGGGGAAGGGCGAAGGAGGAGGGGACTAGAACAAGCGGGGACACAAAGAAGGGAGGGGGGTATATCGCGTAGTTGATCTGGGTGGTGATGGCGTATAGGTGTGGGTATTGAAATCAAAAGCGAGCAACTGAGCTCAACTCCGCCGATTCTCCTTCTCCCTACTTCTCGAGCCCTCGCTCCCTCCACTCCTCGCCGTCTGCATCGTTCTCGGGCTGCCCGCCGAATCTGGTGAAGCGAGAAGATGTTGATCGTGTACTGGTGTTGGGATGGGGACGGTTGCAGGTGTGGGAGGATTCGAATCGGCGGGGGAGGGGGTGGGGCCATTGCGACGAGGTTTTGAGCGACGCGAGGTGCTGAGATTTGGTGAGCCGGATGGAGAGTCGGAGGCGTGTGCGGGGGAAGAGCCTGCAAAATCGCAAGGATGGTCAGCAGGCGCGAGAAGAGCAATGCGAGAGAGAAAAGCTCACCTTCGGCGTCACCCTTTGCGCTCCGCCCCGGCAGCGTCTTGCTCCTCTTAACCTTCCCATTCCCCCCATCATGACTCTTCCTCAACCTCCTCCTCTCGACACCCTTCTCACTCCCCCTCCTCGCCAAATCAGCCCCCGCACTGGCCTCCCTCCTCTCCAACTCGGCCGCCGGTCCCGCCATGCCCACTCCCCTCGAACTCGCACTTCCACCGACTCGACTGGCCCCATACCCACTATCCTCCGTCGGTTCCCTCCCCTTGGATCCCTTCAACGGTGGCTCCAACCCGAGCATAAAGTGCGCCTGCTGCTCAATCAAGAACTCGAGCACCTCCTTGCCCCTACCATGCTCCCCCGCTCCTTCGGCCGCACGAGCTCCAGCTCCACTGCTCATATTCGGCACCTGACCTCCCACAAATCCAGGGAATCCGAGCAAGGCGCCTTCTCCCCCCGAACCGCCTTTGCCCGTTCCTTCTCGGCGAGTGGAGACGAGTCCCGGTTGGAAGACGACGGCGAGGTTGGAAGCGGTCATGAGATTTGCCGAGGCGGAACGGACAAAGACGGAGAGGAAATCGAGGAGGTAGAGGAGGAGGTAGCGCGAGGAAGGGGGGAGGAGGGTGATGAGGTGCTGGTAGGCGGCTATTGCTTCTGCTTCGGGGAGGTTGCGCTCTGTGGTGGTGGAGAAGAGGTTAGTAAGGGCGAGCGAACGTAGAGCTAGAGGGACCACGAACGAAGGACGGCGGTAAAGTCGAGGTAGAGGTCGGCGGGAATGACGGGCTCCTGAGGGGCGTCCGAAGAGCGGTCAGCGGGGTCGTGAGAGCAGGGAGGGGACCCTGACGTACCGGCATTTGGTTGAGATACCTCCTCAATACGCTGGCAGCATCATGTACGCTGTAGCCCGTCCAATCGAGGTCCTTGCCATATCTCGGCGGTTCATCAAAGAGGGTTTGGAGTTGGTTGATGCGCTTGTTGGATCCTGATACACGGAAGATTCCCTCGGTTTGGGTGGCTGTAGTCGAAGAAGGCCAAAGGTCAGCCTACTGATGACCGTGAGCGCGGAGACAAAGAGGAAGCACGAGACGCACCCGTCTCTTTGAGCATCATACCGCATTTTGCGACGACGATGGGAACGTAGCCGTAGACGTAAGGCTTGCCATCACTATAGTGAGCCCAGGCGAAGGTTAGCACGCGTCGTAACGAGCTGCAAGAAGCGCGCGCGAGAGAGAGAGACGAAAGGGCGAACGCACGGTCCGACCATAGAGATAGCCACTGAAGCATACTTGAGGCTCTGCTCTGGACTAACGCCAAACACTCTACCTTCACCGCTGCTGCCTTGCGGTAAACCTCGGCCTGCAGGCTGATAGGGAGGAGGAGCGGGGCGCGCGTTGGAGGTTGAAGTTGAGGGTGTTGGAGATGAGTTGGAATGACTCTTGGTGAAGGCTTTCCACCACTTAAGTAACGAGGCTTTGCTCGGAGGTGGAGCGTCGTAGCTCGACATGCCTCGCTGTAGCTCGATACGAGGACGGGGGAGCTGAAAGGAGGAGCGAGCGCGGAGGCAGAGAGGGGTGGGTGCGAGAGGACGAGGGACCTAAGAGTGCTGCAGAGGGGACAGGGCGAGTGAGTATGAATCTGGAGGACATCGCATACGACCTGCTACTCACCTAGCTGTAACGAGTTGTAACCGAGAGAAGCGCAGGAGATCAACCTGTTTGTTCGCGACGAGGCGGAGGACTTGTGAGCTTCGAGCTCGCTCCTCTTGAGTCCGTTCGAGTAGGCTTACCGCTGTGGCTCGTGTAGCTTGTACGCGACTGCTTCAATACAGCCCGAGCAGAAGGCCGCAGACCAAGTTGCCAGCTCAATCCGCTATCCCGGGACGTCATGCCTTTGCGAGACGCTTCGCAGGCGGTGTTGAAGAGTAACTTTGCCAAGACCGAGCTGGTTGATGCAAATGGATAGATTCTTGGTACAGAAAGACTGAGCTACAACAACACGTCTCTGCACAATCTCGACCCCCCTCGGCTCAAGCTCAATCCAGCACGACTCTCAGCCCGCCGAAGTCTGCCAGCGAGTAGGGGAACTGGTCGTCCATCGAGCTCACAAAGCAGCGAGAGGTGGGGATGTCGAGTCGCGAAGTGAAGGCGTCGACGAGTGAGGGTGAGAAGGCGCCTTGGAGGAGGATGAGGTCCTGCGCATGCGAAAGCCGAGAGCCGATTGAAGTTGAAAAGAGTTAGCGAGAGATCGATGAGACGGAGGGAGGCTCTAGAGCTTCGGAACGTACGACTGTAATGGAAGGGAACGCCTCGTCGAGAACTGTGGAGTGGAGTCAGGGAAAGTCAGCTCGAAATTCGGACCTCGAACCGTCGCCGAAGCAAGAAAGGGCGAGCCTACTCTTGCAACTGTTGGTGAACGAGCAAAGGAGAGAGTCAGTACAGCTCTCTTGAAGCAATCCTTGAGTGTCTGCAACAACTCACTTGGGTTCCAGCTCGCTCGGGATGTCCTCCGTCTGGCGGTAGCAATGCACAATCTTGACGCAGGAGGTCTCCTCATTGTTGCGGACGTAAGTGAGGAGCTCGAATAGCTTATGGATCTGTTCAATTGCAGACGGGGGGGAAGGTCAGCTCCCAGCGCCCTTCTCAACGAACATCAGCTGCCCCTGCTCGGCGTTAGCTTTAAACTCACCTCATCAGTCGCCACAAACAGCACCACCGGCCCTCCCTTCATGCACTTCATCCACTGCACAATCCTTCCGCTCCATCCCCTCTTCCTCATCCACTCGACCCTCTCCAACACCTCAATAAGCACCTTCATCGCCCGACTCCTCTTGCTCATCAGGATCATGCCCAACCCCAGCACCAGGACATAGACAGCGAGATATCCTGCGATTATAGGATTCATGACAATGTTCCCAATGATAAGAGTCAGACAGAGGGCGAGAACGAAGAGGGAGAGGGAAAGGGAAGTTCGGGGTGCGCGAGGGAGAGAAGGGCGAGAGAAGGAGAGGAGGAGAAGCGAGATGGGGAAGAGCAGCATGGTTGAGAGGAATACGATGGCGAAGCTGGGGTGTTGCGAGAAGGGCATCAGTAGGTCGTTCCGGGAGAGAGAGAGAGAGAAGTATCGCCGAAGTGAACTCACATGCTTGACATGGTCGTCAAACTGGCGCCCGTACTGCCGTAGATGGCGAGCGAAACGGTCGCGAACAAAGCCAGCGAGACGTAAGGTGCGCCAGTCCATGGCATGCGGCGCAGAAAGACGGAAGGGAAGATGCCATCGCCAGCGAGACGACCGATGAGGGCGTCGGCGCTAACGGCTCCTGCGAAAACAAGAGAGAGGAGGTCAGCTCGGATCATGACCGTAGGAGAGAGCCCAGGCGAGCTCACCCGTGAGGATTGTAGCCGAGAGGGTGAGCACAGCGTCGACCGAAACCCAGATCCTTAGCCATCCTCCCGCCGCTTGGTATGCAACGCTACTCAGCACGCTCGGGTTGCCCAAGACTTGGTTCATAGGGAGCACAGCGAAAGTGACGAGCATGAGAGGGGCGTTGATAATGACGGCGAAGGATTGAAGCGAGCGGAGGACAGAGGGGTAGACACCAGGGCGAATGGAGGAGATGTAGTCGGGGGCGGTTTCGAATCTGTAGGACGATGACGATGGAAGATTCAACATGATAGCTCGCATCGCTGGAGACGCTCGCCACTCACCCAGTCACGCCGAGGAAGCCAACGCAAACGCCGAGAAAGATCTGCTTGACGATCCCGCCCGCGCTACCTGGCTGGGAGATCGTCCAGTTCTCGCGCAGAACAGCATTGCCGGCTTGGCGCCAGTGAACCGCGCCCGCGACGAAGATCATGGCGAAAGTGAGGAGATGCTGTGCAAGACGAGGCGTCAGGTCGGTCGCCTGAGGCGCGACGGGGCAGAGCAAGACTCACGAAAACGAGGATGCTGGTCATGACTTCAGCGTTTCCCTTGATGCCGATGAGACCGAAGAGCGCGATCCCAACGATGAGGACCACAGTAAGGGCGACGTTGATGTGCAAGCCCGCTTCGGTGGCGATGTAGGCAGCTGCTGTACCAGCGGAGACGACGGACGTTGCTACATCGTCGAGGAGAGTAAGAGCTGCGCCGAAGACAGCGACGTCCTTAACGGCCGAAGCGTTGAGGCTGAGAGTGCGAGAAGGTCAGCAAGCGTTGCCAGAGATTTGGCGAAGGGCAGACTTACAGGTAGGAGTAGTTGGCGCCGTCGACACTGATCGCGGAGGCGAGTTCCTCCATGATGGGTCGCCAGAGCGAGAGGAGAAGGGTAGCGACGAAGAGAGAGATGGGCGAGCTGGATGTCCGAGCGAGGTCAGCGCTGGCTGGCTCGAGGCGGAGGCGAGGGACTCACTGAATGCCTGCTACTCCGACAAGCGCCGGGAAGGCGTACAGAGGCGAACCGGCCACTGCAACACCAGCTACACCAGCCGCCCGCCTGCAACAGAACGGTCAGCCGCTTGCCGCATCGCCGAGCTAAACCTGGGTTCCACTCACCAGCTTCCCAACGCACCCTCGCCCGCCTTCTTCCTCTCCTCTTCCTTCTCCTCCCTCGCTTTCCTCACTTCGTGCTCCGACACCTCCGCAAAAGACATAGTACCCCATCCAGCGAAATCCCACTCATGCACCGTCCTCGGCGGGTAGCTCTGCTCCTCTTCATCGCCTGATGTCGAAGTGGAGTCGGTGGTGGTGGTGCGGTAGAGACGATGAGGGATCTTGAGAGCGTTGTGAATGCCTGCAAGGGTAAGAGAGTCAGCTTCGGCGAGTGTGACTTCGAGCGCTCCAAGGAAGACGTACGCTGACGACGAACGACTGTCTCGTATTGCGATTGGGCGTAGCTGGGTGTGCGAACGCCTCGCTGGGAGACACCAGTCGAGTTGGGAAGCGAGCGAATCGTGTCGCCGTCGCGAGCAACTCCAGCGCCCGTGGTCTCGCTCTCCTCCTTGTTCTTGTCGCGGGACATGGTATACTGAAGGTGGAGAGACGGTCAGTACTGTGAGCTTTCGAAAATGCACGCAGCGATGGAGGGAGCTCAAGCTCAACGCCGAGGACCCCCCTCGCGGCAAAGCAGCAATCGCCGAGCTACTGGCCTCTTCGAGTCTGGCTTCAGGCGGTCAAGGCGAGCAGTGGTAGCTTCGACAAATATCGTAAAGTACTTTGAAGCCTTTGCGGTGCCCCCTCGGAGCAGGAACCCCCGCTTGCTGTAAGCTCTTCCTCGAGCGCTTGGGCTTGCTCTTCCGTGCGCCGTACTGGGAGCGGAGAGCTCTGTCACTGGTAGAGCAAGAGCTGAGATCGCTCTACAAGTGCGGCCCTCTGCTCAGACCGCGCACTCCACCACCTGAGAGCTCGACGACAAAAGCGCGTCCTTCCCCCTTCTGCTGAGCACCTCAAAGCGCCTCAACTCACGTAAGAAGCCCTGCAGCACCACGCTCAACGCAAAGACTCCTGCTGTACGACTTCCGCCAATCCTACACCTTCGTAACGCGCTCGAAGGTTGCTTGAGAAGCGTGCGGCGAGGTTTGAGAGTCGTCTGCAGGCGTGCAGAGGCGTGCAAAGGGCTGAACGCAAACGGGTATAGATGAAAGGGCGGTACTGCTGCTCCTCTTGTAGTGTAACGAGTCGAGATGAGAAAACGAGAAGACCAGCGGAGGCCAACCCGAGAACTTCGCGCTCGCCGAACCTTTCGCAGAGCAAATTCGAAGCGATGGCAAGCGGAGAGAAGCTTCTCACAGCTCTGGAGCAGGTTAAGAATGCAGTACAATTACAAACAAGCACCTCGAGCTGCACTGAGCCAGTGTCCATGGGTTCGATGGCGGCTTCCTTCTCGGCGAAGAGAGAGAGAGCTGGGGAATATGAGAGGCTAGGGGATAATGAAGTGCTACAAAGTCGCAGGGACGGATGTGTGAAGTGGTGTCCTGATTATGGTGCTTGGCAGGTTGGTAGCGTGATGTCCTTGAGGATCTGCGAAAGTCGGGAGAAAGAGTCAGCTCGGCGTCGAAAAGGGCTGTCCCAGCTCGAGACAGGGCCGCTTCCCAGCTCTTCTGCAGCAGCTTCGAAATCAACGCTTGGGAATCAACTAACCTTGTTCGAGTCCATGAGGCCCCAGTAAGGCTCGACTCCGCCAAACTGATCCTTCCACGGCTCGTCGTAGGGGGAGAAGTAGAAGTACACTGGGTGTAAGGAGCGGTCAGCTTGCGTTCTGATAGAGCAGAGAAGTCGAACGAGAAGCGTACTAGTCCCATTGGTGTTGGCAGTGCCTGCGAAGAGAATTGAGGTCAGCTTCGGCGCTTGTCTCCTCGGCGCTTCCCAGGCCAACGGCAGCTATGTGGCTCACAGGGATACGTATCAAGGAAGGTCTGTAGCTCAGATACTCCAGCGGTAGCTCCCTCGTAGGTGAGGTTCTCCGCCGTCATCGAGTTGGTCGGCCATCCCGTCTCGGCGACGAAGGCATCGATGCCAGCCGGTTCGGTAATGATCACGTCGTTTTGCTCAAAGAAGTCCCATGTCCAACTGGCGGCATCATCGATGGCGAGCCCTCCGAAGACTGCGAAGGGCGGAAAGAAGGGTCAGCGCCGGGCGATAACGAGCGCCGAGCACGGCGGAGAGAACGGAGGAGGGACTTGCAAGGATGAACGTTTGCCATGAAGCTAGATAGGAAGAGCAGATGTCAGCGCCGAGCGCAAAGACATCGCTCGAAATAAGCTTACTAGTCAACTCCGGCGGCAAGGGTAGCGGTGATCTCGGATCCAGCATCAGCAGTTCCTACTGGGAGAGTCTTGGCCAGATTGAGCGCTGAAAGGCGAGTCTTGAACTGTGAGGCAAGTAGGGAATGTCAGCGCCGTCGAGCTCGACTCGAGCCGGGCCCACCGACTCACATCAGAGACCTCGGAGAGGATGAAAGTAGCGGCGGCGGTCTTGTCGACAGCGTTGAGCAGGTATTCGTTCCCGACCGTGACGCCGCTGACATGGTCGGTGCCGTAGCTTTGAAGTACATCAAGAGCCTCCGACTTTTGCTGCTCGTTGACGGTGGCGTTGTCTCCTATATAGACGCCCATCCAAATCGTCACTGCGAGAGGGAGAGAGTCAGTGTCGGTGACAATGATGATGATACTGATGAGACAGCGTTGAACGGGCGACAAGGGGGCGCCGAGCAAGCGACAAGGCCGGAAACTCACTGTTGACCTTGGTTTGAGCGATGGCGTCGAGTACGAATTCGGTTTGGTTACAAGCCATGCCATACATCCTGATGCGAGCTGATTGTAGTGCAGAATCAGGGTCAGACGTCATTTTTCGGTGATTCGGTGAGTCTAGCTCAAGAAAGAACCGCCACGCAAGCAGAAGGAACGCACTGGTCAACTGGGAAAGCTGCTGAATATCTTCCGTGACATTCTCTCGAGTAGCGCCACACCTGATCGAAAGAGGCGCAAGATCAGCTTCGGCGCTGGGACAGCTTGGCAAAGGCTTCCTCGTCGCTGCTGCTGCTGCCGACTCACCAGGGTTCTTGCGACAAGAACGGTGTATAAGCCATACTGTTGATGAAGGGTCAGACGAGTTCCCAACGCCGGTAGGCGACGAGCTCACCCCCAGAACGACTGATGGAAGCTGCGAGGGAGAACCGAGCCGAATCGACGGACGGCGAGCGGACGAAGTGTAGGTAGCGAGATCAGAAAGATGCCGAGCGATGCAAGGAAGAAGAAGAGTGAACGCGAGGAAGAGAGTGACGGCAAAGGAGGAAGAAAGCCGAGAAAGACGAGTCAGCCGTGTCTCCTCCTCACCGAAGCACTCGCTCCTTCGGCCTGGACGCACCGGTCGTCCTTCTCAAAATCGGAGGGATCATCAGGGTTAGACTTGACGACCATGGCGGTGCCATCGATGTACTGGACTTTGTTTGAACCGCCGCTGGTGGTCGAGTTGGAGGAGCTGGACGAGTCGGCCGAGTTCTCCTTGCTCTTCCAGACGCCGATACCGGCTCCGACTCCGCTGTAGAGTAGATTGAATGTCAGTTGGCTTTCTCCTGCTTTCCCAAGCCTTCCCGCCCCCTGCATCTTGTCCTCCGAAAGTCGCGAGGTGTTTACTGCCTCCACCGCCGATTCCAACGCTGCAGTCCAACTCACCCAGCAATCACAAGCAGCAAAACGACCCCACCGATCCACCACCACTTCTTACTACTCCCTCCTCGATACGCCGCCGAATAAGGGTTGTCCTTCTCCCGAACGATCGCAGCAGCTCCGTACCCAGCTCCGCCCGCTGTAGCACTTCGAATGGGTACATCGCCATCATCAAACGAATCTGCACTTTGATGCGCATAATCGTTCTGATACGGCCGAGGTGGGTAGAGCGAGGGATTCGATTGAGAAGGGTACGAGGCGTCGTTGAAGGGATCTTGCTGTGGCTGCTGTTGAGCAGGGTAGGATTGCTGGTAGCCGTGGGAGGGGTAGTCTGAATAGCCGTAACCTCCTCCTGGTTGGTTGTTGTACGACATGGTCGAGGTAACAGTGTGGTTAAAGCTCAAGCTTTCGAGCTGAGACGAGCGCGCGCGCCCCTCATCAACTCGCTCAAAGGGCAAGATGCTTTCGTCGGTGGAATCTAATCCTGGAGCTTCTGCTATGGACCAAAAGTCCCACTGTAGCTCTGTAGCTTTACGCTCTCTCCCTGCTCTCCCAGCCTGCTCAGCACAGCCCGTCTTGCTCATCTCTCGGCGCTCGGCTGGGCGCTGTTGGCGGCGGGCGAGAGGGCAGGACATCGATGTTCTACTGCAGCAGCAGACCGAATGTTGGGGGCTCTAGTTCGGGTGGTTTTGTGCCCTTGATGGCGAGCCTACAGTCAACCGCGGGCGAGCTTCGTAGCCCCCCCTCTCTCTCTCTCTCGGTGGTGAAGAGCGCCGAGATGGTCGCTTCCCAACCTTCACATACAGCCAGATCTGCTTCCCAGTAGCCCGGTAGCGCCGGTCAGCATGTCCCACTCTCCTGAGCAGCTTAGAGGTGCGGCGAGTGCCGGACAGTGGGCAGTCGAGTGAGAGCGCGCCAGGCTCGCCGAGCAGCCTCGGAATTGCAGTCGTGAAGCTGTGGAGCCAGGTGATGAGCGGCGCCAGAGGTGAGAGACGCTAGGAAGGAGATCCGGGGCGATGCTGGATATCATGTATCATGTTGGTAGTGATGACGAGAAGCGAGAAAGAGAGGGAAGGTGAACAAGCGGCGAGGAAGCTTCTCCGATCCTCTCCATGCGCCCGATGAGATGGTACAGCACTTCAAGTCGATTCCTTATCCCGCGTCACCTACTCCTGCATCTCATTCTGCTTCAACAGCTCGCCCCTGCTCAACGAAACGAGGAGGGGGTTGCGTTGCGTCAGCTCTCCCAGCGCGCTTCTTCTGTGGCCAGCCAGAACTCACCTGAGCTGCACCGAGAAATCATCTCCAACATCGTCATCATCCCACGAGTCCTCCCACAAGCTATCGAGCCCTGCACTGCCCGTTCCCTTCTCAGCGGCAGCTCCCTTGTCGAGGGAAGCGGCGAAGGTGTCCTTGTCGTCCCAGTCTTTTGCAGGAGGGTGCAGGCGATGCGAGAAGGGTACAGAAAGGGTCAGCACGCGCTACAGCAGTGAGAAATGAGGTGGGAAGCGCACCTTCACTAGGGAACTCTTCGAACTCGTCGTCCTCCTCGAGTGGCAGTAGTTGAGGCAGCTCCTTCTTGGCTGGTGTGGCGGTAGAGGCGGCGTTTGGTGCAGCTCCTGCTGGTGTAGACGACATGACGTGAGGCGAAGTGAGGTGGTGGAGAGAGGACAGCTCGAAAGCGAGAGACGCGCGTCGTCGATTCGAGAGGGGTCAGTCTTGTAGGTTGGCACTTATATGGGACAGTATAGGAACGGAAGAGTGCTCCACGTTATTCTAGCTACTACAGACTTACAGACTATCAGTAGGGCGTTCCTTTGAGGTTCGGCGAGCCCTTGCGAAGGCAGGTCGGCTCGCTTGTCTTGCAGGCCGCTAGGGAGCTCGCGAGGATCGCAAAATCAGAGTCGGAAGATGAGAAGACCTGACCGACCGTTTCTGTCACGCAACACCGTCTCAGTCACGAAGCAGCTCCGATCGACCTCGGCGCTGGCTTGAGCTCGCCTTCACTCATGATGTCGAGGCTTCCTCTTACTCCGCTCTGACACTAAGATAATGTACAGTATCCCGGTAGCCACCCCGCGGCCTTGCTCTCTCTCTCTGCCTCCTCCACCACGCCCTCCGCGCCGCCTCTGCGTGCGAGCCTTCGTCAAGCCGAGCAGAGGCGGGTCAGCGAGCTACAGAGAGGAGGCTGAAGTGGTGTAGAGAGCTCACCACTCACTCTGCAGTATTGGTAGGCTCATCGAGGCCTCCCTCGTGGACGATGGCCCAGATCAGAAGCTTGAGCGCCGAGGTGAGCTGTTCGACGTTATAGGGCTTTTTGAGTCTGATGAGAGGTCACAAGGTCAGTTGAAGAGCTTTGGGATGGTTTCAACATGCTTCCTTTGAGACTCACGGTGGAAGGTGAATGAACTGGACTGGAGTCGGATGGGAGCCTTGCGCCGAAGCCTTCCTCTGAGCCGTCGCAAGGGAGCAAAAGAAGGTGAACTCGCACAAATAGAGGCCTGGGTAGAATATCGTCAGCTTCCGAGCTACTCAACAACCTTCCGAGCAACTCACCAGCATCGTTCGACAGCCCAAGCTTCTCCACCCCCCTCCGCCGAACCCACTCAACGACCTTCTCCCTCTCAACCCTAGTCTGCAACTCCTCCCCAACATTCCACTCCTCTCCAACGAATCCTCTCCTCTTGCCCTCCTTCTCCATCTCAGCCAGCTTCCCATCCGCTCCCTCTTTGGTATATCCCCACCGCCTCGCTCTTCGCTCGAGCACGATCTGACCGGAAGCGCCCACTCCGACGTGGATGATGAGGTCGTATGGATCCTTGGCTTCATGAAGTGGTGGTACCAGTGCGAGAGCGTCGGTGTAGTTGACTGGGATCAACGAGGTGGAGAGAACGATGGATCGTTGTGGGGCACGCGGCTCGGCAGAGAGCTCGGGTGCAGAGGGCGTATCGAGTGTCGTGAGAGCAGTAGGAGCCTCCGTCAATGTAAAACCCTCCAACGCCCGTACAGCGAGCCAAGAGGGGTTCTCGCTGTACTGTCGGAACGGCTGCAAGGGGACAAAGGGTCAGCCAGCTCGCTTCAGCTGAGGAGAAAGAACTCACGCCGAAGCCTGTGAGGTGTACGCGGAAGGGCCGCTCTGGTGGTGTAGGTGCCATCCTGTGCTGCTGTAGGTCAACGGCTCGATAGGGTCGGAGGACAACCTTCCAGCGGCGCCGTTTCGAAGGTCTCTCTCCTGCGCTCACCTCGTCTTTTGCTTCGACTCGCTTTTGGAAAGCTGTTGGGCATCAGACTACAAGCTCAAGGTGCGTGCTGCCCTCTTGCTGTGGCCCTTCTGCTGACCTACTTCGCTTGCTCAAGAGACAACAGGCTCGCTCGTCTCTGCCCAGCTCTACGGCTCTCCACGCCCGCTTCTCTATCCTAGGTGAGCTTCCATGTGTTCTGGAAGCAGCATGCGGGGTTCCAGCCCTCTGCAGGCGAGCTCGGCGGACAGGCAAGCAGTGGGCTCGTCGACTTGCGCCTCAGGGATCCGACTACAGGGTCTGCGGATGTCGGAAACTGAAGCTGACACGTGTTACATCTTCATAGTCCTCTCTGCTCGGCTGCACGCCCTCAATCCCCTCCCCGCCGCCGGTAATAAGCTAGA
>MWVB01000052.1:0-12739 GCA_003054985.1 Leucosporidium scottii | reverse complement strand
GGTTTGAGCTACGCTTCAAAGATAGTGAAATAGAGCTCGATGGGATCATTCAAGCTACTCGAAGCTCGGTGGCGAGATCATTTAGCTGAACTCGGCGGACGAGAGCTTGGAGCGAGTCGAAAGAAAGGGCAGCTCGGCGACCATTGCCTTCCGCCCGGCCTTCGCTTGTCGCTCTTTCCCGGATCTCGTCTGGCTTGGTCTGAGCCCAACTCACCAAGCTATTTGTTATCCAGCGGCGTTCTACCTCAATCCTGATCTGCTCCCACGCGCAGAGATCAAACTCCCTCCTCCCCGGCCGAGAGACGCGACAAAAGCTCCACTGCAGCGGAAACCGAGAGAATGTCAGCGATGTAAGTAGTAGGCAATTGATTGGGAGCTCACAGTTCTCTCTGCGCAATTCCAAGCTCGTTTGATTGAGCTGCTTAGCCGTCGCCCCGAGACGGTGCATGATGAAAGCCGAGCGAGAAGGTGCGCCGAACAGAGACGTTGATGGGCTCGGTCGAGGAGTTGGTGTACTGTCTGTGTAGGCGAGCGAAGGTCAGCTACACTCTAGAAGCTCAGAAACGCGACCATCTCACTGCGAAGCAGCTTGGCTCGCAAAGCCTCAATCTCATCCTTTAGTCTCCGGCTGCGCTTTTCAGCCGAGACGAGCGAGCCCTGAGCGAATTTGAGACGGTTCTTCTGCTGCTCTAGCCTTGATGCAGCGTATGCTCGAGCAGTTCGCCTGGAGAGCGAAGGACGTCACCTCTCAGGTTTTCCATCATCTCGGACGGCTGAAGAGGGAAAAGCTCACCTTGTCGATTCGACGTCGTGGTTCAGCTTTCTAGCAAAGAGAAGGGACGCCGCGATAGCAGCTGTTGACAGCGTGACTTTGCTGTAAGGGTCGACCGAGTCAGCGAGAGGAAGTGCGAGCGAAGAAGCTCACTCACACAGCAGATCGGGTCTTGGCGGGCGGCGTCTTCTCTTGGTAGTACAGCAGAGTCATCTCGGGTGCTTCGTGCTCATCCTCAGCTGAGAAGCGCGCCGACCAAAGCACCGCGCGAGGAGGGTCCTGATCCTCGAGGCGGGCGGCGAGGAGCAATGCAGCCTCGATGGGCTCCAAGGGGGCTGAACCGCGCGGAGGGGCGATGTCGTTCTCCAATCGGGCAAATCGACGTAGAAAGGTGATGGCGGGGGGCGTTTCCCTGGCGCTCGGCTGAGGTTCGGCGAGGGCGGACGAGATGCTAGGAGGGTGCTCGGGCGTAGGAGGGTCCAAGCCAAGAATGGGAGGCCCTGGAGAAACTTCCAGCTTCTCTCAGAGCGTCAGCTTGAGCTCTCAGGCCTCAGATATCGAGGGAAACTCACAAGCGTCGAATCGACCGCCGCCGCCGAGCCGCGACGACGGGTGAAAGAATGGCCTCCGGGAGGCAGATCAGCGTCTTCTTGTGTCCGTGTTGTTCTAGGTGGAGCAGAAAGAGGAGAAATCATCTGTCAAGAACGCTGGTCAGTACATCTCGGCGATGAGAGCGGATTGACTGCGCACCTCGGTCGACGTCTGAAGCGCCGGGAGCGGCTTCTCGAGGAAGGATTTGATCGCCTGAAGAAGTTCAATTCTCTTGATCGACCCGGCGACCAACAGCTCTTTCTCGACCAGCTGAGCCTTGACCTTCGCAGCGTCCTCGTGAGCGCGTTGAGCGATTGAGGCAGCCTTGTCGTCCCAAGGAGCCGTCAAAGCAGCGAGTGCGGCGGAGGATGTTGCTCTTCTACTCTCGCGGAGCTCTGCTTCGAGACGATTGTACTGCAGCGCGAATTGTCAGCTCGCTACTCCGTTCCCTTGCTCGCTCCCTACTCGCCTTCTTCCGCTCGTCTTCGAGCTGTTGCTCGGCCTGCTGCAGCTCGTTGAGCGGCTGAAATGACCGCTCCTTCTTCTTGGTCTCTCCTCCGCGAGCCCTAGCCGCCTGCAACTTGTGCTCGAGCGCCTTGATGACGGCTCGCCCATCCTCGATCTCCCGCCTCTCACGTCTGAGCGTGAGATTGTCACCCTTGGTACGCTCGCTCTTGTCGCGAGTATCCTTTGCGTCCGCGCGCACGATGTAAGCCGGTTTGACCATGCCGAGCGAGTCGAGAGAAAATGAGGCAGAGGGAAAGAAGGTCGACCGCGATGCTCTGTGGGAAGCACAAAGGGGCATGAAATCACTCAGAAATGCTTGCAGTCGTTTGAAAGAAACCCGTTTATGTTCTCTGTCTGATCGAAGTCAAGCAGATGAGCTCGCTCGTACGGTATTCGCTTTGAACCCTGTCGAGCCCATGGCCTACTGAAGAACGGAGCCCGACATCCTTATACGCTCAGAGCAACCCCCTACGCATCCGACACATTCCTAGCCGTCATCTCGCACCAGAAGTCGTTCTGAGCGGCGAGCTGGAGACGGAAGTCATTAGCGAAAGCGAGCGCCGAGAGGATGAAAACGACGAGAGGGCAACGGATACTCACGAATCCCTCGTCCTGAATGGTTCGAGTAAAGCTTAGAGTGAGCTCAGTCTCCACAAGTTCCTCATAACGGCGAAGATGCTCACCACGTTCCACGGCTCGTCCTCGGTGTTGCCGCCGAGGCCTCGTCCTGCGAGCTTGTGAGGCGACGAAGCAGAGCGGGGAACGAAGGCGACGTCGTAGTGGTACAAGAAGTTGATCAAGAGCTTCGACACGCCCATGAGACCGATGTTCTGGATCGAGCAGTGCGGGCGGAGAAAGTCAGCCTCGGCGCTCGGAACAAAAGGCGCCAACCACTCTCAAGTGAGCTACATACCTTCCCAACGCATACTCGAGCCAGAGTACCAAACGTCAGGATCTTGGCGTGCATGGAGATGCGCTCTTGGGTGGTGGCTTCAAGCCAGCGAGTAGGCTTGAACTCTTCGGCGTCCAGTCCGAAGGCAGCCTTGGAGCGCCCGACGATGAAGCTGTCAGGAGAAGCGAGTCAGTCGGAGAGGTAGAGCTCTAAGTCACAGCTGTTCTCTCACGGAGACATGCCGACTTCGAAGCCTGTAGCGGAGATGAATCAGCGGCATTTCAGAAACGTCGCCGAGCCTCGGAGCTCCACTCCTTGAAGTTCAACTCACCCCCTGGGAAAAAGTGACCGGCGATGACCGCCCCTTCCTTCGGAACAACCCGAGGAAGCGGCATAGGAACAGCAGGATGAAGACGGATGACCTCGTCCAGGCAAGCCCCGAAAAAAGGCAACTTGACGGCCTCGGCGTAAGGCGTCGGGAAGTGAAGTTCTCCCTTCTCGACAGCGGTCTCGAGCTCCTCCATGAGCTTGGCGTGGACCTCGGGGTTCTTGACCATGTAGTAGACGAAAGCGCGTAGGAGGACGGCTGCGGTGTCGGTGCCAGCGCCGAAGAAGACGGCTGCCATTCCCTCGATTTCTTCCAAGCTGTAGGCGCCTCCACTCCAGTGCTTGAGCGACAGCATCTTGGCCCTGCGCGAGACAATTTTTCGTCAGCTCAAGCAGCTTGCCCGACGGGGACGGTTGAAGCTCACATCAAGTCCTCGCGCTCTGCTCCAGCCTTCTTTCGCTCAATACTCTTGTGCGCTCCAGCACTTGCTGTGCGACGAACAAAGTTGATGTCAAAGAGGTTGAACGTCCTAGGGCGAGAACAGTCAGCTTTCAAAGCTCGGCGTCGAGCAGAGACCGGGCACTAAGCGACGAGGTACTAGGCTGTGAGGGACTCACTGCGCAATCTTGATGAGTGTGGGAGCAATGCGAGGGTGGATTCCTCCAAGAGTGATGCCGTAGACAGCGCTTGAAAGGGGTTCAGAGGGAAGGAAGTTAGCTAAGCCGCGGCGAGGAGGGGCGGCGAGGAGGGGCGAGCAGTTCACAAGTCGATTTTATCCAATACGGCTGAGATAGACTTGTCATTTTTCTGAAGCGCGTGAAAGGTCTCCCCGAACTGGGAAGGCGAGCGAGTCAGCATGATCGAGGAGGGCGCGAGCCGAAGCGAGTCAGCATCGCCGAGCAGGGCGCCAGGCGATATTTCAGCAACCTACTGCAATCTCGCCGATGATGTCTAGTGTGTAGTACCTAAGAGTGCGACCCAGGTTCTGTACAGTTCTGCCCTTGACCGACTCGCGTTTGAGTAGGTCCTGTGAGAAGAAACGTGAGCTCGGCGAAGAGAGCCGGGAGCAAAGAGGGCGAAGGAGCGTACCATAAAGTCGTTGGCGCAGATATCCATGTAAGGCTCTTGTTGTGCAAGACTTGCTTTCGTGAAGAGAGGGCCGTCCTGTAGTCCGTAGCACGTCAGCGTCAGAGCCCAGGAAGCGGGCGCCGAGTAGCAGCGGTGAAAGCGAGAACCTACCGACTTGACCTGACGCTTGTGGGCCTCGTGCTCCTTGGTGGACATGCCAGTGTCAATACTTGTGAACTTGAATCTGTGAGAGAAGTCTGTTGAGAGGAGGACGATGCCACCGACACTGAGACCGAACTCACAGGTTGTAAAAGCCGGTCTTGTTCCAGTTCCTGCAGGTCGGAAACCGAGTAAGCGGGAGACAGAAGACAAACTTTTTGAATGCTCACTTGTAGATGAGAGGAATCGCGGCGGGATCGGCGACGGAGACTTGGATTTGGGGAAAGCGGGTCAGCCCCGAGCACGCCAGTTCCTCTCGGACTGCACCTTGCTCACTTGATGACTACTGATGCGAATGAGAGAACTACCGGTAGATCTGTGCCAGTGCTGCAGTTGCTCCGCAAAGTCAAATTTGAGGCCGTGAAGAGTCTACGACACGAAGGAGGTCAGCGCCGAGTCGGAATGGCTCCCCCACGACGGCTCTAAGGCGTCTCTCCGCGAGCTCAAAGCCTTACCCTCCATCCATAGAGACCACAACGAACGGTGAAAGGTCCAGGAATGCCAGCGAGCGGCGAGAGAAAGTACTGAATGTCGGCCGAGGCGAGCGAACACGGCAACGAGGGAGGTTAGACGGCGGGACGGAGGTGAGATCATCAGAGAAGCGTCTCGGGCATGGTCCTCAAAGCCTCAACTCACCTGGTAGACGCAGTAAGCGACGAATCCAGCGAAAAGCGAGACGAGAATCGCAAGAGGCGAGACACGTCTCTGCATCTCTGTCGCGAATTGCCTATACTCGAAAGAGCTGCTGTTGGGCTCCATCCTTCGTTGAGCGAGCGGAGGGGATGTGGCAGGAAGACAAGAGACGAATGGGGTTCTTTCCTTCTCTCCGCTCTGCCCTTCTCGCTGTCCGTGCCGAAGTTGTGCGTAGCGTGAAACTCGAATGAAAGCATGTCTGGTAAGCCTGGTACACGTGTCAAGAATCCTGTGGCGGAAGGCAAGCCGATAAGGAGCAGAGGGCAGGAGAAGCAGTCAACGCCGAGCAGCTCAGCTTGTGCTCCCCCCTCCCCCTCTGCCGCTCTCTTCTCCATCTGTGATGTCCTTCCCCGTTTCCCCCCAGACTCGCAGTGGCGTCCGCCGATGACTCCTTAATTTATGGGCGGCCCCGCTCCGCCCCGGCCGAGAGGAGGCAAGGGAGCGACGGAGCGACTTGGCGGTGATGGATACAGGTTTTCCTTCTGCCAACAACAGCAAGAGCGAGAATGGACTTCTCCAACACGATTGGAGCGTTAGTAAGTCTGGGTTCGCGCTGAGCGCTGAGTACTGTGTGAAGAGCGAGCTGACCCTTTTCGGCTCGCAGGTCGCGTCGACGGCCATCTCAGTGCGTCCCATCGAGCCTTCTTTTGCAGCTTGAACTGACCGGTAACCTCTATAGTGCTTCTTCATGGGCATCGTCATGTCTGAGGTGTGAGTTCGTGGATGTTAGACTCGGCAAAGGCAGCGCCAAATTTGAGCTCACCAACGGATGGTCGTCGCAGAGTCACCTACGTGCGCCGTTTCCCCGACGACAAGCTGGTGTTCAAGCTCCTCGTTGGACTCATGACCACGATGGTTGTCATTGAAACCGTGAGTTTCGCCGTTGAAGTTCGGAGCTCTTCGCCGAACACTGTCGCTAATCTCAAGCTCTCGCAGGGTATCAACTCTTCATGGACATGGGACTGGGCATGCGGTAACTTTACAAACCCCTCTGGTCTCGGGATCATCCCCTGGCAGATGAAGCAGCTCCCCTCGCAGTCGGTAAGTCGTTTCCCGGCTTCGGCGATGCTCCCGCTGAACCAATGGATCTTTTTGAAGGGCTCTGTCGCCTTTGTGGTGCAGATGTTCTATTGCTGGAGGATCTGGAGGATTGGATCTGGCTTCGGTGAACGTTTTGGTGAGCTCTCTTTCCCTCTGCGCTCTTTGCGCTTCATCGCCGAGCTTTTCGGCCTGCTGACTCGTCCCTCCGCTTCAGCTTGGGTCCTTCCTGCTGTCGTTTTCGTTCTCGCGCTCACAGCCTGGGCTACGGTAATCTGGGTTGGTCACTTGTCCTTCACGCTCACGACCATGGACGAGCTTTCCAAAATCTTGTAAGTCGTGTCGTCGCCGAGAGCTTGCCGAAGCTGACTCTGATCGTCCACAGCCCCGTCGGATATCTCTGGTTTGCAAGTGTCATGTGAGTAGTCGTCTACTCCTCGTCACTGCCCTACAATGTCTGACGTTCTTTACATCGCTCCACTATCGTCCTCCTCTTTCGCCGCCTTTACGTTATATGCGTTCACTTTAAACTTTGCAGCGTCGCCGACATTGTCATCACGGTCTCCTTGACCTACTACCTCATCTTCCGCACGCCCAAGTTCACCTCGACTCGCGACGCCTTCAAGCAAATCGTCTACCGCGCAGTGCAGACCAATACCCTTTCGTTGATCTTCCAAGTCCAAATCCCGCCTCTTCTCCTTACTCCCACCGCTTCCGGAATCTGGTTCTGTCTCCCTGGTTTCCTCATCTCGCCGTGAGTGCTCGTTCTCGGTGCTCGACGCTGGCAAGCTGACTTCTTCGCTTCGACAGCATCTACCTGTACTCCCTCATCGTCTCGCTCACCCAGCGGAAGGGAATGGGTGATGGGATCGCGAGTGGCTCAACCCCCATCGGCAACACCTCGGATTGGAGGCCCAGCGCGGCGAAGACGAGCGCCCGGGACCAGCTCGGCGTTCACATTTCGTGAGACTCTGCTCAGCTGCTGTACTCGACGTCATGCTCATCGACTTTTCCTCTCCTTTTCTTACGTCTCACAGACGCACGCAGAAGGTCACTGTCGACGTCGAGAGCGCTCAGCAGCCTTGGGAGGGGGAGGAGATTGGAACGCCGAACCGCAACCCTGTTGCCATCCACTTTGATCAACACGTGAGTAGATACGGTCTTAGATCAGAGATTTTTGTCAGTCTTTGCCGACTCGCTCTCTTAACCTCTCACAGTCTCAGAACCGTCGCGGAGCAAAGGAGGAGGAGCACGAGCTTCGCAACTTTTAGGCCCCTCCCTGGTCGGAGGTTTCACTAGCATATCCAAAAGGTAGTCAACATAGCTTATTCGCTATCCATTCCCTCATTCATCCCTTGAAGCCACCTCTCTCGAGCGAAAGTGTATGAGCTCGGCGCCGAGCTTGGTCGGCTCGGACTCTGAGAGCTCGACAGTCTTGTGACGCTCGGAAGCTTGCACGTACATGTATTCGGGACTTTGTGGTAAACCAAAGCGAGTTCCAGCCTCTACCAGCGGGCGCTCGACTAAGCAAAGAGCGCGCCTCGAAAAGAAAGCGAAGATGGAGAACGAGAGAGAGAGCTAAGAAATCTACACGCGCGAATCTGCAGCGCTGTACGTAATCTACCGACACACACAAAAAATCTCCCACGACCCTCTACCCCCTCCCTAGCAGCACTAAAACTGCACCTCCCCCAACTGAGGCGCTCCCGACTCGGCCCTCCCCCTTGCTTTGGCAGCAGCAGCCTCCCTCTCCCTTGCCATCTGCAGCACCATCTGTTCCTGCCTTCCCAACGAGCGAGCGTCGAGGCAGGCTAGGATACGGGGACCGAGGTTGAAGCCCACCGAACGGGCGAGGGCGATGTAGCGGGACATTTCGAGGTGGAGGGATTGGTAGTAGACTAGGGAGGCGCGACGAAGGGTCTATGAGGGTGGCGGAGGTCAGCAAAGAAGGGTACAGGGAGAGGGAAGGGAGGAAGCGTACGAGGAGAACTCGTTCGAGTCCCGAGTCGAAGAGGTCGTTGTGGAATTTGAAGGCCTCCTCACGGGTAGGGCACGTCTTGGCGAGAGCGTTGAGAAGGCGGAAGTGGGCGGCCTGGAGCATAGCATCAGTCAGCGTTGGCCGAGAAGCGAACGAGGGCGTGCCGAGCCGAGCCGAACTCACGCAGTAAGCCATCGCCTCGTACTCTACTCCTCCTGTCATGCCCGAGGGGACCTTGGGCGCCTCGATCTGAGATTGGTCGATCTGCTCGAGGGACCAAAAGAGGTTCTGCGAGTGGCAGAAGATCCTGTTCGGTCGTCAACGAGAGTCAGCTCTCGAAAGGGAAAGGAAGGCGGAGAGAAGACAAGACTCACCAAAAGTAATCCCTCACGCAATCGCTCAACTCGGTAACCCACACTTTGAACCTCCTCTCCTGATGCGCCTGCTGGATGAATTCGACCTTGGCCTCCTCCTTCTCGTTCGGCGGCCCCTGCATCAAGCTATAGACGAAGCGATGGACCTCGACCTTGCGCTCGGGACTCAGAGTCGTCCATCCTCCTCCTCCTTCCATCTCCTCCACGTCACCGCCCTTGATAGGCCGAGTGTAACGCCTCACTCCTCCACTCCCACTTCCTCCTCCCTCCGCTCGCTCGAGTTGAACCACACCCGCTCCCTCCCAGTCTTTGCACATCCTCCCAATAGGTTTCATTCCCTCTCCATTGGGCGCGACGTCAAAGACGGCCTGCAGGAGCTCGACGAGGAGTTGTCGGCAAGGGAGGTCGCCGGGACGTTTTTCGGAGAAGAGGAGGGAGGCGAGAGGGAGAAAGGGGGTGGGCGAGAGGGAGGAGAGGGAGTGACGGCCGGCCTGGTGAAGTGAAGTGGGAAGGAGGACGGAAGGGTTAGCGAGGGAGGTGGGGGAGAACGGCGCGAGAGCGGGAGAGGGAAGGCGAGGAGATGGATGGGAGAGGGCGAGGGTGAGGATGAGGACGTACAGAAGTCAAAGTCAGCGCCTTGAAGCACCTCAACAGCTCGTGCAGAATCTGATCATCATGCTGCTCCTCCCTGCCAAATCCGAAACGGGTCAGCTCTCGCTCCTTCCTTCCTTCCTCCCGCTCCTCCCAACTCGACTCGACAACTCACCTCCACTCGACTCCCAGGACCTCCCCCAACCTCTCCACCAACCCCTTATAACCTCCCGCCCTCAAAAACTCCTCCACCCACCCGGGCTGCTCACTCCTCAACCTGCCTCTCAACCTTCCCACTTCCTTCACTTCCAACACACCCACACTCGCACTCCTAATCCTCACCGCCCAAAATGTTGCGTCCTCCTCATTCGGAGAGTGCTCGGCTGAGGGGGATGGAGTGGATCGACCGAGGGAGCGGAAGAGGGAGAGTGAGGAGGAGGAGGGGGTTCGAGAATGGGAGGGACGGCGGAGTCCCTCATCGGGAGAAGTGGTGGAGACGGTAGCACTAGCAGCCGACGCCCTCAAGCTCCTATCACTCTTCGTCTTCCTCACCACCCCTCCAAACGCCGAACCAAACGAACTCGCTCGGGCGCGTTTCTCCTTCTTGCCCTCCTTGCCAGTGGTAAGGAAAGGGACTTGATGCGTTTGAATGGGAGCGAGGTTGGGCGAGTCGACGTTGAGAGAGCGGCCGCGGGCGTGGGTTGGACGACCTCCGGCGCTGAGGGCGGAGGAAGGGGAAGGGGAGGAGGCGGAACGGAGCATCTCTTCTTTGAGGGGGAGGGCGAGGGAGAGCATCTTGAGACGGACGGTGGGGTCGGGGAGTTGCATCGTGTCCTGTTGGCCAGCGGAGAGGGGGAAGCGTCAGCGAGCGCTCGGAGGGAGGAAGGAGGGCTCGACAAAGCGGGAGCAAGAACTCACCAACAACCTGCCAAACGCTTCGTCTACCCTCTTCTCCTTTTCTTCCATCGTCTCCACCACCTCAATCTGCTGCTGCTCACCTCCCTCCCTAGCGCCAAGCGTATTCGCCCTCTTCCTCCCTCCTCCCTTCTGCTCCTTCGCTCCCGCGCCAATGACCGGCGAGTGCTGGTGGTCAAGAGGCAGGGGCTTGAAACCTTGTTGCTCCGCACGGTCATAAGGCGAGGTGGGCGAAGTTGGTGCTGAGGACGGGTAGGAAGCGGGGAGGGATTCGGAGAAGGTCGAGAGAGCGCGCTGAGGCTGAGGCTGTGGCTGGGGTTGAGGGCGAGGAGCGGGGTGTTGGAAGGGGTGCCCCTGAGCGGCGAAGGAGGGTTGCTGCTGGTAGAGAGCCGCGACGGGGAGTTGCTGATGCGCCAACCTCGGGGCAGGGACGGGAGCTTGGTGCTGTGAGTGAGCCGCCGCGGTAGAGGAGGAGGGCGAAGGCTTCTTGGGCGTAGGGGCAGTCTCCACGATCCTCGGCGCTTGCTGCTGTTGCTGCGGCTGGACGACGGCCCTCCTCATCTCCTGCTGCCGTCCAACCGGCGCGCTCGGCGCAGCCACCCTCGTCGCGACTCCCACTCTCGCGGCCTCGACACTCGCCGTCTCTCCGCTCACACCGCTAACCAACGAAGAAGCGTGGGTAGAGTCGGAAGACCGAGTAGCCATCGTACAGACGCTAACTTCGGAGCCTCCCTCGGCGTCGATGGAGGGGGAGTAGGAGGCTGAGAGGAGGGAGAGAGGGGAGGCGAGGGGTAGAGGGATCATTGGTGGTGAAGAGGTGGTGGATTGTGGGGGAGGAGGAGAGGGGAGAGAGATCGCCGAAGGAGGAGGAGCGCGGCGGGAGGTGGGCGGAAGGGGGAAGGAGGATTGGGCTGGCTCCTGCTGGTGGTGCTGGTGAGGAGGAGCCGAGCGTCCCTGCTGCTGCTGTTGGTGCTGTTGGTGATTCTCCTTATTGCCCGTCCCGAGCGCGGTCGTCGCCTCGGCCTGCTTCTGCCCCTGCTGCTGCTGCTGTTGGCGAGGGAAGTACCCTCCCTTGCCACCGACCTCTCCACCGACAGGACTCCTCCTCATTCCCTGCTGTTGTTGAAAGAAGCTAGCCGGTACCGTCGGGCTCGTCTGTCCTCCCGCGCGCTGCCCTCCTGCTCCGCCGGCAGCGAAAGACGTCTTGACGGGACTAGGCGGTAGGGGGACCCTCTCGTACGCCTTGTTACTCCCACCACTAAAACTCGCCGCCTCGAAAGCGGCTACACGAGCCGAGACTGAGCCCGTTTGACCCGCTGCTGCTGCTGCTGGACGCGTCGAAGGAGGAGCTGGTCGACCCCATCGTTTAGCGTGATCCTCTGGTGAGATGGGAGAAGTGACGCCCGTCATGACTTTTCGGAGGAGGGCCGAAGTTTTGGAAGGGGAGGAGGGAGGGGAGACGGCGGAGGGGGAGGACACTGCGCGTGCGTCAAACAACTGGATTAGCGCTGTATCAAACTACAAGGGAAGGGTACAGAACGTACTGTCGATCTTCTGGTCCTCGTACGATGCTCTGCGCTGACGTAAGCGCCTACAACCAGAACGAGAGAGACGGCCAGAGAAGTGACCAGGCGAAGTGTTGAGTGATGAGGTCTGATGCCCCAAGCAAGATATTCTGTAGGTCAGTCGACTGCGTCTAGACGGTCCATGAGACTCTACTTACGGGGTAGCCAGTACTGCAGACCAAGCGCGGGTGACGGCTGGGACGAGGTTGAAGTACGAAAGGGAAAGGGCGACGCGCTCGGAGAGCTGAGGGATCGTCTGAGTACATGCACCTGCAAACCACGAGGTAGCCCTGCTGGAGAGCTTCAAAAGTGTTTCCCACCCGCTACAGAAGAGTCGCACGCTGAAACAGCCCTTAACAGCTCGCCCTTTCTCTTCGCCGAACCTGGCCTGCCCGCGCCGAATCAAAGTCCTGTTGGCAATGTTGGCAAACAGCCTTGCTTTTTGACAGAACTACAAGTGTACACATCTGACTTCTTCTTCTGCTCTTCTCCTACTCCCGCTACTCTTGCCCTCTGCCGAATCAAGCCACCTCGGCGTAGACCTGCTCGGCGCAAGAAGGGTCAGCTCATTGCCCATCATCTCTACGCTACTTGCAGGAGAGCTAGAAAGAGAAAGGGAAAGAGAGTAACTCACCTTGATAGTCTTATCTGCTCCACCAGTAATCAACCTTGTTCCCGTCTGATCAAACGTCGAACAAAAGATGCCCGCCTCGGCATCGAGAGATCCAGGTTGCGGGACGTCGTTACCAGTCATAAAGGGGGGCCAGTCGGCAGTCCTCGATGTGAACGGACATTCAGTATACTCGGAGAAGTAGCTTGGCAGCTCAAGTCTTCAACAGCAGCCCTTGCTAGGCTCTCTTCTCGCCAAGTCTCTCTCTCTCTTGTCTCGATGAAGACCACGTCCCGTTGGCGAACAGCCTCGCTTTTTTCACTGAACTACAAGTGTACATATCTTGCTTCCCTCTTCTCTTCTCCCCTCCTCTTCTCCTGCTCCCACTACTCTCGCCCTCTGCCGAATCATGCCACCTCGGCGTAGACCTGCTCGGCGAAAGAAGGGTCAGCTCGTTGCCCATCATCTCCATGCTACTCCCAGCAGGAGAGCGAGAAAGAGAAAGAGGAAGAGAAAGGTTCACCTTGATAGTCTTATCCGCTCCACCAGTAATCAACCTTGTTCCCGTCTGATCAAACGTCGAACAAAAGATGCCCGC
>MWVB01000051.1:142765-167319 GCA_003054985.1 Leucosporidium scottii | reverse complement strand
GGCTTGCTCTCTCCACCACTCTCTTGCTAAAGGTTCGGTCACCCCCGCCGGAACGGTCGGATACCCACCTCATGGTCTGCCCCGTGCTTAAAGCTCTGCACTTCGAAGGCGTCTCGCTCGATGACCTCCGCGAGCTGGAGCGTCTCGGCGACGACAACTCCGGCATCGGCTTGCTCAGGCAAGCCGCCACACGGCATCGCTTTCTCACGCTCAAGCTCAGCAGTTGGCTTCCTGACAATGCGCTTGCAGACCTCACTTCACACTCTCATTCGTCCCTTCGCCGCCTCGAACTCGAGATCTCTGAAGCCGACGACGACTCCTTCGACGTCAGCCATCTCACTGCACTCGAGTCGCTGCACCTCTACAAGGAAGACCGAGACGGGGATTACGACTACGGAGAGCCCGATGAGGAGGCGACCATCCTCCTGCTGCAGGCTGGCGTGCCCAGCTCGCTTCGCCGATTGAGCATGGCTCTCAATCCCTACGAAGAGTACTGCAGCGAACATGTGGGGTCGATCTGGAACTTCATCGGCAGCGTGGATCTTCTCAAGGCTGCGCCTTCGGCCATTACTACCCTGGAGATCGTTGGAACGCTTCTCGACACGGACAGCGTAATCTCCTTCCTCGACTCGTCAAATCGCCCACAAACTCTCACCAACCTCGAACTCGACATCTATCACTGCGACGACTCTCTTCACTCTCACGCCGCCGTCGCAAGGAGATGCCACGCTCTCGGCATCCATTACCGACTGTCGCCGTAAGAGGTCGAGAACATGGGCTCGCGCTACGAAGACCTTACTGGACCTGGAGGATCTCTCGTGTGGCACGGAGGAGAGTTGGAGGAGCCCAACAGCGATAACGACGAGGACGACGAGGACTCGTGTGCGGAAGCGAGTGAGGAGGAAGACACCGAATCGAGCGAAGAGGAGGAGGATCTAGAGGGAAGCACGAATAGCGACGAGGACGATTCTTTGACTGGGTGACGGGGTGAGCTTTGGAGATACTTTGACTGCGCTGCTGTAAAGCGATACGTTATCTACCGAGCCAGCCCGAACCGAGAGTACCGACTCAGCTGGCTTCGCCGAGCGCTCGGCCTCCTTCTGTTCCCAAGGCGCTTGAGTCTCTCGCGCGAAGCCTTTGCTGCACTCGTAGATAGTATACATACCTGTATGACAGCCAATCACTACCACTACTCGTCAAACCCATTCCAGCTTCTTTCCCTCGTTCGGCGAAAGCGGTTCAATCATCCTTGGCAACGACATCCTTCTTCTCGGCCTCGGCCTTAGCCTGCGCCTTTGCGCGGAGAGCGAGAGCCTTCTTCTTGGCCTATAGGGTGCGAGCGTAGCGGGTAATCGGAGCAGGACAAGGAGAAAGAGGAGAAGGAGGGTCAGCGCTCGCCGAAAGAGACGAAAGAGCAAACGAACCTGAACGTTGACGTAGGTGCCAGCGGTGACTCCCACCAGGGAGAAAAAAGGAATCCAAAGTTCGGGGGCGAGGCCGCGCTGAGCGATGGCCATGGAGAGGGTCGAGACGACCCAGGTGAACTGAGGGAGGCGACGGAGGTGAAGGGAAGGGAGAGGGAGCGAAAAGGGAGGGAGGCGATGAGAAGGTCGGGGAATGAGGATGCAGACATTGGAGCGAGAGAAGAAGAAGTCAGCGAGCGATCTTGAGAACCGAGTGAATCGCCGAAGAAGCGGAAAGGGGGAGAGAAGGGCTCACCCTCATGACGGGCCAGAAGCTCATCTTCCATGCCTTGAAGACAGCAGCGAAGGAATCAGCGCCGTTGATGATAGCCATCGCGCTGACTGTCGGGCGGGCGGAGTAATAGAAGACGAGGTCAGCTGGCTGCTCGGCATGCTTCAAGTCCGGCGTTCTCAAGCGACCGCGGAGAACAAAAAATGGAACGCACTGTAGACCGACTGCTGAATGGGCGAGATGAAGATGTTGGAGCAGAGGATCATGAGAATCTTGGCCCGAGCGGAGGTCTTGCCCGCGAAGACCTTCTGGAGGATGTTGAGGAGGAAGTGACCCATCGGGGCAGAGATGAAGAAGCCTAACACAGTGCATGACCATGCGAACGGTCAGCTCGGAGTACAGGGAGACCTGAACCGCCTAAACCGGCTCCGAAACTCACCATAGGCGGCAAGCTTGACAGCCTTTTGGTTCTGCTTGAGCAGGTCAAGAGGGGGAAGCCCAGTGCGCTGCTTGGCTGAGAGAGGAGGAGGAGGCGAGCCAGCCAAGTGACCTGCTACAATCTCGGAGATGAACCTGCGACGAGTCCGGGTGAGGTGGGGTCAGCTGTGCCGCGATAAAGCCGGTTGCAAGGGAGAGGAAGAGAGGACGTACGAGAGCACGGCAGAGGTAGAAGACTTGGTGAGGATGGGGTTGGTGGCGAGCGAGGCCAAGTACTCTATTACAGCGCGCGAGTGAGAGTCGGGTCAGCGGGAGGGCGGAGACGGCGGGACTTTGAAGAGGATTAGTAGCTCACTGGCGAGAAGAGGGTTGAGCTGCTTGGGCTGGACGGTGACCGACATTGTAAGGCTACAGAAGTTTGATCCGAAGGGTGGTAGACGAGAGCGAGAGATGAAGAGCGAAAGAGACAGAGCGCGCTCAGCGCTCAGCTCAAACGCGACTCCCTGAACAGGATTAGGGGGTTCGTGATTTTCGAGCTGAGCCAGCAGTGAGCTACAGAGCAACTTTGACAGTGCCATAAATCAGCTCTGTACCCTTCAAACGCCCTCGTTCAACTCGCTCCTCCTGCCTCTCTCAAACGTCAGAGTCGCGCTCCAAGCTTGCCCTCTTGCTTGTTTCGTCTCTTAATCGACTACAGCAAATCACCGACTCGCAGCACCAGACGAAAAGGCTACAGAACCAAAGCTAGAGAGCACAACTCGACTCTTTCTCGGCCCAGCAGCGGCTCACCTCTCCCTCGCTTTCACCCCACCGCCGCACCACGATGCTCGAGTCGGTCCTCTCCGGAGTGCTCAACCGCTTCCTCTCGGCTTATGTGAGGTTGATACAGATCAAGACCGAGATCACTGCCAGCTGACAGGACCAACTACCCAGGTGGAATCGCTCGACACCCGCCAGCTGAACGTAGGAATCTGGTCGGGCGACGTCAAGCTCCGCAACCTCAGGCTCAAGAAGGAGGCGCTCGACAAGTTCCGATTACCAGTAGACGTAGTAGAAGGCTACTTGGGCGATCTCACCCTCTCCATCCCCTGGTGAGCCCACACCACCTCGTCACTTGCTCGATCCCGCGTCTCTCGCTAGGGAGGGGGCTGGCGTCGCTAACCTACGGCATTCGTACAGGTCCAACTTGTCGGGCAAGCCAGTCCGAGTACTCGTCGAGAATGTCTACCTCCTCGCCGTACCCACCGACTCGTCCAAGGCCACGCCCGAGGAGGATGCTGCTCGCGCTCAAGCGGCCAAACTCGAGAAGCTCGAGAACGCCGAGCTGATGACCGCACATGGTCCTACTACCGGCATGTCGGCCGAAGAGGAGAAGAAGAACTCGAGCTTCACCGCCTCCCTCATCAACAAGATTGTCGACAACCTCCAGCTCGAGGTGAGTTGAAAGCCGGCCTGTGTGGGGCTGCTGCTGCCTCAGAGTCCGGAGGAAGCTCACCTTCTCCAAACCACACAGATCCGCAACATCCACATCCGCTACGAGGACAAGCTCTCGGTCCCCGGCCACCCCTTCTCGGTCGGCCTCACCCTTTCGCACTTCTCTGCCGTCTCGACCGACGGTTCGTGGAACCCCGCTTTCATCACCAACTCCTCGACTGGAGTCCACAAGCTCGCCAAGCTCGAATCCCTCGCCGTCTACTTCGACACCGACTCGGAATCCCTCGCCGGCTACCCCATCGACGAAGCCATCGTCAAATTCACCGAACTCATCGCCAAGAAGGGTCAGAAATCCCCTCCCGAGCATCAATTCGTCCTCAAGCCCGTCAGCGGAGAAGGCCGACTCGTCCTCAACCACCACAAGGTCGACAAGGACACGCCCAAGACCGACGCCGAACTCTTCTTCCAGGAGCTCGGCTTCGTCCTCGACGCCGATCAGTACCGCGATGCCCTCAGCATGGTCGACCTCTTCCACTTCTACATCCGCCAGCGCGAGTATCGTCCCTTCCGCCCGCCGCAGAAGGAGATTGATCAGAACAAGGAGCGGGCGCTGTGGAAGTTTGCTATCAACGCCATTCGGACCGAGGTGCATGAGAAGAACAAGAAGTGGTCGTGGGCGTACTTTGAGGAGCGGAGGGATGATCGCAAGGAGTACGTGAGGGTCTTCAAGGAGAAGAGCCTGAACAAGATCACCCCCGACGTGAGTTTCTGCCTCTCCAGCCTCCTCGACAACACTGCTAATGCTGTCTCGTCGTTCTTCCGTCTCGAATCTCATCCTCCCTCACCCTGCCCCCACCCTCTCATCTCGTCAAACTCTCTCTCTCCGACATCCATGTCCCACCTCCCCACCTCCCCTCCCCGATCCATAGGACGCCGCCAAGCTCACCGTCCTCGAAGTCAAGCTCGGCTACAAGGACATTCGCTTCTACCGCTCCATCGCCCGTTCCGAGCTTCGCAAGGAGCGTGCCACGACGGCCGCTCTTCATCCCTCGCCAGCGAAGCCTGCGGGCGGCGGAGGTTGGATCAGCTGGGCCACCGGCTGGGGCAAGACGGCCGCCGCTCACGATGAGCCCGCCGCGGAGGATGGAGGAGCGCTGAGCGAGGAGCAGAGGAAGGAGCTCTACCGAGCCATCGACTGGGACGAGAAGGAGGCGGTCGCCAGTACGGTCGATTTGCCCAAGGAGGCGATGATGCTGAGGGTCAAGGCCAAGCTCGAAACGGGATCGTTCGCGCTCAAGAAGGATGGAGGAGCGGGCGTTACGGGCCAGGACCTCATCTCGCTCAACTTTGACGACTTTGCCCTCGACCTGATCCAACGGCCGCAGGAGGCTTTCGAGGCGACGCTTGCGCTTGGAGGACTACGCGTGTTCGACGGTACGGAGGAGAACAGCGTGCACAAGCAGATTGTGCGCGTCAAGAAGGAGAAGGTCAGGGAGCGGGAGAAGAAGCTCAAGGCGCTCGTTGAGGGAGGAGGCAAGAAGAAGCGACCGCCGCCCGAGGAACGAGAAGCGGACGAGGACGTCGGTCAATACGACGCCGACGAGTACGAGGATGACGAGGAGGAGGAGATTGGCAGCGATTCCGCCCTCGGACTCGACCCCGTCAAGACGACCGACCCCTTCTTCCTCCTCAAGTTCGAGCACAAGCCCCTCGACGAACGAGCCGACAACGCCCTCGCTGTACGGCTACGACACATGGAGATCATCTACTCCAAGGGATACGTCGAGGCCGTCTTCCGTTTCTTCAAGCCGCCCGAGAGTCAACTCGAGTCGGTAGGAGCGCTCATCGACGTCGCCAGCTCGACCCTCGAGGGCATTCGCAAGGAGACGAGGGCGGGACTGGAGTACGCTTTGACGCAGCACAAGACTGTCGACATCCATCTCGACCTCAACGCTGTGAGTAGCGCTTCGAGGGCTCCCTTTCTCGATGTCGCTGACCCTTCTCTCGCTCGCTCACTAGCCCATCATCATCGTGCCCGAGTCCATGACCACCAAGAATTGTCAGCACATCGTCCTTGACGCCGGTCATATCTCGGTCGAGAGCAACCTCGTCGATCAGCAGGCTCTCGGCGAGGTCAAGGCGCGCGAGAATCAGGAGTACCGTGAGGAGGATTACCAGCGCCTCGAGAGCCTCATGTACGACAAGTTCCACGTCAAGCTCGAGGATGCTCAGGTGAGTTGGATGACGATATCGTTACGAAACCGCCGAAACTAAGCATCCTCCCGCCCTCAGCTCCTCATGGGACCTTCGCTTCAAGTCTGCCTCGACGCCCTCGAGGAGAACGACACGGAGGGACACGCGCACGGTGCAGCCAACGGACTTGGCGAGCTCCACATCCTCGAGCGCACCAGCCTTACCTTCCTCGCCCAGAACTGCATCCTCGACCAGGCGCCGAATCTCACGAGGTTCAAGGTCTCGGGTTCGCTGCCGACGCTACAGGTCAACGTGAGTTGCTTCCTTTTACGAGTTGACCGTAGCTGTACAGCTTGCTGACTGGCTTTTTCGATCCTGCAGCTCTCGGATCGCAAGTATAAGAGCCTCATGCGCATGATCGACGTCGCCATCCCCAAGTTCGGCGACGATGACGCTTCTACCTCTCGACCTGCCATCAACCCCGTCGTTGGACACACTTCCTTCGCTCGCTCGCGCACCGTCGACGATGATGACGAGGAGTACAACGTCGATCATGAGGACTCGGACGGCGAGCAGAAGGAGGGCGAGGGTGACGAGGATGGAGATGGTACGGTCAAGGAAGACGACGACAAGGAGGATGATGGAGGGGACAAGGACGTCTTCTTCGATACGCAGGACATCGCCGAAGGAGTGAGTTCTTCTCGGCTCTCCTTCATTGGGGTCAGCTGACCCTCCTCTCCCTCTACAGAAGCAAAACATTCACCAGAAGACCTTCGAGTTCACCTTCCAAGTTGACCGCGTCCAAGCCTCCATCTTCCGCTCCAACCCCGACCCCAACAAGCCCGACCGCCTCCTCGCCAACGCCGTGCTCGAAGGCTTCCGATTCGAGTTTGGTCTTCGCCCTTACGATATGTCGGTCGATGTCCTTCTGCGCAGCCTCTACGTCGAGGACAAGATGGTCGAGGACGATACCGAGTTCCGTCATCTAGTGACTTCGGAGAAGTTGGATGGAGGGCACGAGCAGGATTTGGTCAGGATTCGCTACCAGGGAGTGCAGAAGACGTCGCCCGAGTTCATGACGGTGCATGAAGGTATCGACAAGGTGGGTCTCACTTCGCTTCAGTCTGCAAGCGCCTGAGCTGACCTTCGCTCGCTCACTGCAGATGGTCGACGTCGAGATGTCGACGCTCAATGTCGTGGTCACTCGAGGCAGCATCGTAAGTAGTACAGCTAGCTCACTCGAGACCATCGCTGACTCTCCTCCTACAGCTCACCCTCTTCGACTGGGTCATGACCACCTTCACCGACCCCGAGGACGCTCCTTCTCCCTCGCCCGACACCCCGCTCGGAGAGGAGCTACCAGTCGTCGAGAACGGCAGCGACAAACTCCGCGTCAAAGTCAAGCTGACCAGCATCAACCTCGTCCTCAACGAGGATGGCTTCCGTCTCGCCACCCTCTCTCTCTCGGCTGCCGACGTCTCGGTCTTGCTCCGCTCCCCCACCATGCGCGTCGCTGCTCGTCTCGGCAACCTCACCTTCCAGGACGACTTCAGCGCCGATGAGCCCAAGGAGATGCTCTCGATTCAAGGTGACGAGTTGGCCGACTTCCAGTATGAGACGTTCGACCCCACCGACAAGTCGACCTACCCCGGCCACGACACCTCGGTCTACCTTCGCAGCGGCTCGTTCAAGTTCACCTTCATTGAGGAGCCCGTCCACCGCATCCTTGTCTTCTTCTCCAAGTTCGCCAAGATGAAGGCCGTCTACGACGCTGCGACTCAGGCCGCCGCTCAACGCGCCACCGAGATGCAGACGATGATCCCCAAGATGCACTACGACATTTTGATTCACACGCCCATCGTCGTCTTCCCTCGTGACGAGCTCCACTCCAAGGATCAGATCGCCGCCAACCTCGGCGAGATCAGCCTCGCCAACGTGTTCGAGGTCTCGGACGAGCAGGTCATCACCAAGATCAAGTTCGGCCTGCGTGAGGTTCGCCTCACCTCGACGCTCTTCCATGACGGCGAGGCGCACTCGCTGCAGGTGCTGGACGACGTGCACATCGGCGTCGACGTTACACTCACGCAGAACGTCGATGCTTCCAAAGCTCTCAATTCGCCGGCGACACTCGTACGTCGGCTTCGCTCTTGCTCGACTGGGCAGCGCTGATCTTTTGGCTTGCACAGATCGCTGCCAAGATGTCGGACGTCAAGATGAACCTCACCCAAGCGCAGTACGGCTTCCTCATCTCCCTCTCTTCAACGATCCCTCGCGCCTTCGCCTTCTCCGACGACGAGATCGAAGACGAGTCGCTCTCCATCGAACCCACTCCCGCACCCACTCCTCCCGCCAAGGACGACAACGCACCAGCAGTCGACCTCCTCCCCGAGCTCTCGACCGTCGCCAAGAAGCCTGATGGCAGCACCGTCCCGCTCAAGTCGAGCCTCGAGCTCACCTTCGCCGTCGGCACCGTCTACCTCGAGCTCTTCACCGAAGCGGCCATCTCGCCCGACTCGCTCAAGGAGGCCAGCCTCGCTCGCTTCTCGCTCAATGAGACGAACGTCAAGTACAAGATGCTGTCGGACGGCTCGATGGAGGCCGAGGTCACGATTCGCTCCTTCACCGTCCACGACACTCGACCGGCGCGCCTCACCAAGTTCCGCGAGATCATCCCCGCCACCAAGCATGCAGGCCACCAGTTCATGATCAACTTCACTCAGTCGGGCGGCAACGACAAAAGCTCCTTCGCCAACGTCACCGTTGACACGCCCAAGGTCGTCTTCTCGCTCGACCCCCTCTTCGCCCTCCTCGACTACTTCATGAGCGCCTTCCACAACACCCAAGGAGCTCTCGCCGCGGCCGAGGAGGAGGCGCCAGAGGCCGACGAGGACGATCCTTCGGTGGTCAAGCAGCCGGCTGGCGAGTCGACCTTTTCCTTCCGCGTCAACGTTGTCTCGCCGACCATCATCCTTCTCGACAACCCCGAGAAATCCGATTCCGAGGCCGTCATTCTCTCCATCAGCCAGGTGCAGATGGCTCAGCAGGGCACGCTCGCCCTCAACGTCTCCAAGATTGGCATGTTCCTCTGCAGGGTTCGTCTTGCGACTGTTCGCTCTTTGACCTCGTCTGAACCTCGCTCTTCGTAGATGGACAAGCCCAAGGAGACGATCCGCGTGCTCGACAACTTTGACATCACCCTATCACTCGACAGTCGCGCCGACGCCGGTCGCCAGGTGACCAACATCGACCTAGGCATCCAGCCTCTCATTCTTCGCGTCTCGTTCCGCGACATTCTTCTCATCAACTCGATTCTCAACCGCGCCATCGAGTTGTCAAACCGTGCCCCTTCCGCGCCGCCCGAGGAGCCGCCCGCTCGACCGAGCCTCAAGGCTGGTCCTTCGAGCAACCGCAAGGTCTCGCGGAGTCGACACGACCCTTCGAGGAGGTCTGTATCGAGTCGCAGGAGGCCTTCGAACGCCGGTCTCAAAGCTCAAGTCATCGTTACGAAAGAGACGGTGAGCTGACTTCTCGACGAAGCGCCGAAGTAGAGCTGACTCGCCTTCCGTTTTTCAGCTTCGCGCCACGATCGATGGCTTCCAGCTCATTCTCATCGGCGACTTGCACGACCTACCTCTCATGGACGTCAAGGCGGGCAAGTTCACTGCCAAGGTCAAGGACTGGTCTTCCGACGTGAGCTTCGCTTTCTTCGCCATCGCCGAGAGCTGCCGCTAACCCGCTCGATCATACAGCTCGACGCCAGCGTCGCCATCATGCCCTTCATCAACTACTTCAACCTTCGCGTCTCGCACTGGGAGCCGCTCATGGACCCCTGGGAGTTTGCCATCAACGTCAGTCGCGAGTCCTCCGTCGTCGGCGAGCCCATCGCTCACGCTCTTCTTCTCGCACAGGTTTCTCGCTCGTCCACTACCGGTCTCCTCGCCGTTATGGTCTCGTCGAAGAAGCGTCTCGAGCTCAACATCACCTCCACCTTCATCGAGCTTGCCCTCACCATGTCGGCCATCGTCGATCGAGAAGGTGACAAGGTCTTCACCAAGGCTCGCGGCGCCAACGCTCCGTTCCTCATCAAGAATCGTACTGGCTACCCTCTCTCTCTTTGGAGCGAGACCTCGCATGTCGACGGCGAAGCCCACCGTCTCGCAGACGGAGACGATGCTCCCTGGCGCTTCGACGACTGGCGGGCGATTCGCGAGGTGAGCTGACCGGCGGTGCGCGCTATTGAGTGCAGCTACTCACCCCTCTTCCACACAGAACATCGCCGCGACGAGTCACAACTCGCTCACCGTCCTATTCGAGGGCACCTCGTGGGATCGCCTCAAGCACGTCTTCGTCGACCGCGAGGGAGAGCACATCTACGCGCTGCGCCCCAAGGTCGACAAGGTCGTTCATCGTCTTCTCTGCGACGTCAAGTTGGTGGAGAACGTGAAGGTCGTCACCTTCCGCTCAACCTTCCTCATCGAGAACAAGTCGCTCGTCAATGCCGAGATGGTCATCGTCGACGAGCATGGCAAGAAAGCTTCGCAGATCTACAAAATTCGTGAGTCCCTAGTTTCATGACCTCCGAGACGAGCCCTTTCGCTGATCTTTTTTCCTCTCTTCAGCTCCCGGCGGGGACTGCTCGGTGCCCATCATTGCCGCCTACCACAACCGCATCAAGCTTCGCCCCGATCGTGAGTATCTCAGCTTATGCTTCTTGCTTGCACTATCACTGACACGACTCCTCGACTCCACAGCTGGCTTCGGCTACACCTGGTCCGGCGAGAGTCTCGGCTGGCAGGATCTTGTCAAGCGGCCGACTCGCGCCATCGTTTGCAAGTCGCAGACCGAGGCTGCTTTCCGCTTCCAAGCTTACGCTGTCCACGACAAAGCCGACCCTCTCATCCGGTGAGTATCATCGACTACCGACACCCCGAGCTCCGAAGCTGACCCTCTGTGAACAGCGTCTACCCCAAGATTACCCTTCGTCTCCGCGCGCCTGTCGAGGTGCAGAACCTCCTCCCTCACGACATTCGATACCGCGTGTTCGACAAGAACCTCGAGCACAACTGGACGAGCTTCCTTCGCGACGGCGGTGTCAGTCCCATCCACATCGCCGAGCTCTCGCATTTGCTGCTGCTCAGCGTCGACGTACAAGACTCTGGCACGCCATCCTGACCTTTCCTCGGTTTCTGCTTGCTGACGCTCACTGCGCTCTGACAGTCTTCCAACGGAGCGAGTTCGCCATCATCAACACCGACAACCCCGAAGACCTCCCCGTCGAGAGCGATCTCGTGCTCGCCGACAAGGAAGGCCTCAAGCTCAACCTCCGTGTGCACTATCAGTGAGCTCTATCTCCTAGTCCCTCTCCTCTAGCGCCTCGCTCATCGTCTTCCCGACTTGTAGGAAACACGCCGACTCGGGAGGAGCCTTCCGCGTTCAGGTCTACTCACCCTACATCCTTATCAACAAGACGGGATGCGAGTTTGCTCTCAAGACCAAGACCTTCATGTCCTCGGCGAAGAACGTCGCTGGTCAAGAGGTCTTTTCCGGTGGGTTTGCATCGCCGACGTAGCGGGGACGTGAGGCTAACACTCTTCTTCGCAGCCGACCACAAGCGCAAGGGCTCGGAGCCCTTCATGTTCTCGTTCCCCACCGACGACCGTCGTAACCGAGTGCTCCTTCGGATCAACGACTCGAACTGGTCGACGGTGCGCATCTCCCAACTTCTCTACACGAGAGTCCACCGCTGACGCCTTCTCCCTGAACAGCCTCTGAGCTTCGAGACTATCGGCATGGAAGCGGGTATCACGCTGCCCTCCGCTTCAGGCGACGAGGAGATCCACGTCGGCATCAAGGTCACCGAGGGATTGGGCGACGTGAGCTGTTTGCAGTCGCTTTCCGATGCTTCGCCCGCTGACATCTGCCTCTTTCTACAGTACAAGCTCACCAAGGTCATCACTCTCTGCCCTCGCTTCATCGTCAAGAACAACCTCTCGCACGACATTCGCTTCCGCGAGCTCGGCTCGACGAAGGAAGTCACCTTGCGCGCTGGCGAGCGTCATTCGCTCGAGTTCATCCGTGCTGGACAGGAGCCTCAACTCGTTCTCTCGTACCCCGGAAGCCCCACCGTTTGGTGAGCGATTTCGCTGCTTCTCCGATGGTCTCGCTCGCTGACTGCCCCTCTCTCGCAGGTCTGCTCCCTTCAAGATCAGCGACATCGGAAGAAACCATGTTCGAGTGCAGGAGAGCCCCGAAGAGGAGCGTCTCATCAAGATTGACGCCGTGCTCGAGGGCCCGACCATTTTCATCCGCCTCGACCCCGAGGACGCCGCATGGCCCTTCCTTCTTCGGAACGACAGCGACTACCCCATGACGTTCAGTCAGGCTGTGAGTAAAAAGCTCATTACATCATCTCAACGCTCGTCGCTGACCTTTTCGCTGCAGTTACCCGAGGGAACGCCCGCCGAGGCCAAGAAGCGTCGCAAGCAGTACAAGGTCGCTGCCCACACCAAGCTTCCCTACGCTTGGGATATCCCTGCCGACAACAACAAGCAGCTACAGATCATCGTCGGCGGCAAGGAGCGCATCATCAACGTCTTGGAGATTGGAGCGCAGATTCCTTGTGAGTCGTTTCTCGCCGCTCTTCGCGCCGAACTTGCTTTTCTAACTTGCCTTCGCTACAGTCCGATTCCCTTCCGGCGACACCACTCGCGTCATGTCCATCGACGTTCGAGCCGAGGGCCCAACTCAGGCAATCACCTTCTCCAACTACGACGAGGAGGACAGCGTCTTCAAGCTGCAGCGCCGTGGTGCTGACAACCTCTCCCGGCAAGACTCGATCTCAAGTAGCCGCGACGCCGGGTTCGAGGCGGTGGACGTCGACGTCGTTACGACCTTCTCGTTCGGCGTTAGTCTCGAGGGCGTCGGCATCTCCATCGTCAACAAGAAGATGCAGGAGCTCATCTACGCCTCGTTCCGTGGTCTTACGGCCAAGTACTCGGACTCGACCACCAACGTGGCCTACGACGTGTCGTGCAAGTGGATCCAAGTCGGTGAGCCTTTTCGAGTCCCGCTTTGCCTCTCGCGCTCAAGCTAATGTATCGTCTCGTCGCTTCACAGACAACCAGCTGTTTGGCGGTCTCTACCCTATTCTGCTCTATCCCTCGGTCATCCCCAAGGACGGCAAGGAGCTCGAGGTTCACCCGTCGCTGCAGGCTTCGGTAATCATTCTCAAGGACGAGGGTGAGTGGTCTATGCCTTCTACCTGCTCAGCTCGAGCTGACTTGACACTTTCTGCATAGCCCACGGAGTCACCTACTTCAAGTACGCCTCGATCTTGCTGCAAGAGATGACGGTCGAAGTCGACGAGGACTTCCTCTTCGCGCTCCTCGACTTTGCCAAGTTCTCAGGCGCGACTGGCCAGGAGGAGCCTCCATCGTGCGTTTGCGCTCCCTTCACTTACGCTGTACAGCCACTGACGCCCCTTGCTCTCAGCAAACTCACCGACGAGCCTGAGGAGATCCCGGAGCCGAAGGGAACCTCGGGCGCTGGCGACGTCTACTTCGAGGTCCTCCACCTCCAGCCTATCCAGCTCGACCTTTCTTTCATGCGCACGGATCGCGTCAACGTCGATCAGAAGTGAGCCCTTGATTTCTCCGCTGCTTCGGCTCGGCGCTGACCCTTCCTCAATCACAGGCTCAACACCCGGAACCCCTTCTTCTTCTTCATCAACGCTCTCACCATGGCTCTCGGCAACGTCAATGATGCTCCTGTCCGCCTCAACGCCCTCGTCATCGAGAACGTCCGCCTCACTCTTCCCGTCCTCCAAGAGCGTCTCACTCTGCACTACAGCAACGAGTTCTTCGGTCAGCTGTATCGAGTACTCGGTAGCGCCGATTTCCTCGGGTGAGTCGTCCTTCGCTTTCCCCTTCCTTTGCCGCATTCGCTGACCTCGGCGCTTTCAGAAATCCGGTCGGCCTGTTCACCAACGTGTCGAGCGGAGTGGCCGACTTCTTCGTACAGCCTTACGACAGCGTTATGATGAACGGCAACAAGGATCTCGGTATCGGTATCGCTCGCGGCGCTGGCAGTCTCGCCAAGAAGACCGTCTTCGGCTTGAGTGATTCGATGGCCAAGTTCACCGGCAGTATCGGCAAGGGTGGGCTCTTTTCTCTCCGTCTGCTAACGAGCTGCTAACGAGCTTTGCTGACTCCGATCTTTTCCCAATAGGTCTCTCGGCGGCAACGCTCGACCAGCAGTACCAGTCTCAGCGCCGCATGCGCCAGTTCCGCAACAAGCCCAAGCACGCTCTCTACGGAGTCAGTGCAGGCGCAACCTCTTTCGTCACCAGCATCGCCAGTGGAGTCGAAGGTCTCGCGACCAAGCCACTCGAGGGCGCTGAGCAAGGAGGAGCGACTGGCTTCCTCAAGGGAGTCGGCAAGGGACTCGTCGGCGTCGTCACCAAGCCTGCAGTCGGTCTATTCGACTTTGCCAACAACATCACCGAGGGCATCCGTAACACGACGACCGTCTTTGACCAGTCGAGCATCGATCGAGTTCGTTTGCCTCGGTTCACCGCCAGTGATGGTATCCTTCGGGTGAGTCGTCTCTACTCGCGGCGCGACCGATACTGAAGAGCTGATCGTGATCCACCAATACCGCAGCCGTACCAGGAGCGGGAAGCTTTAGGTCAGAATTGGCTGAAGAATGTTGAGAATGGCAAGTACTTTTCCGAGACCTATGTCGCCCATCTCGACATCCCTTCCTCGGACGACACGCTCGTCGTCATCCTCACGACTACTCGAATCCTACTGGTCAAGGTTCTCAAGCTGAGGGTCGGATGGGACGTTGTATGTTTTCTCCCTCTTCTTTACCGCCAGCTTGAGAGCTCGGCGGCGTCGCTCGAGCGACTCGGCGCTGACCATTGCTCGCACCTTTTCAGCCTCTCTCCGATCTTCAGACCATCTCACTCGAGGCTACTGGTATCAGTGAGCTTTCCTCCACCTCACTACCACGACTCTGAGCTTGAAGCTGACCCTTCCTCCCCCTTTCCCCTTTCCTCTTTCCCCTTTCGCAGCGCTCGTCCTTCGCGGCGGCGTATCTGGCCCCTTCCTCGCTATTGGAGACCAGTCCGCAAGATTGTGGCTCTTCCGCCACTTGGAAAGAGTAGTGACCGCTCAGTACGTTTCTACTTCGACCGACCGCGAGGTCGACCCTGCCGTGCGGAGCCCTTTAGCTGATCGATCCTCCCTTTCCCCTTCGTTCTGCTACAGCAATTCACGCCGGATTGCTCAAGACTAGGCTATATACTGTGCAGATTTGATTCGGGACCTTCTCTTCTCCGCTGTACTTCAATACCCAGCTGTTCCGCTCCACCGTCGCTTCAAACCCAGGGCCTCGGCGAGAAGACTGTGCTGCGCCTGGAGCAGTATCGCGCGAGAGGGAGGGGAAGATTGTGGTGTAAAGAAGAGTCAAAGGCGGGGCCATGCAGTACAGTTTGAAGCTGTTAGAGCAGCACAAGGATCTACTCACTCTCCCCAACAACCGAAACGGCAAGCAGATCACGGGAGAGCTGGAGCCTGCCTCTTTGAATTCCGCGAGAGCGCTCAAGCTCGAGCCGGCGCTTGACTTTCTTGTCCTCGCGCCATTACCTCGTTATCAACTCGCTACAGCCGTACAGCAGCAGCATTCGGTATACCCTCGTTGTATCTCTCTACCTCTACCCATCCGTGCTCCGCCTTCCTCCCTCTCTCCCTCGTCTTCCGCTTTCTCGCCTGTTCAAAGTACCGCGGCCGTAAATACCTATGAGCAGCTACGGAACACGGGGCAAGACGGTACGTTGACGCTATTGATCTACGCATCTCTACAACTATCGTTGACCCGTGCTCGTTCTTCTCCGAGCACAGGCGAGCTCGCCCGTCGCCATCCAGAATAACGCGTCTGGGACACCTGCCGACTCCGTGCTGTTCGGCACCAGCCTCTCGTCGTCTGTAGGCAAGTCCAAGAAGTCCTCCCTGGTCAAGAGTCGCCGCCTGTCAAGCACCTCGTCGCCTCGGCCGGGAGGAGGCCTCTCGCTGCCAACGCCTGGCTTCCTGTCAGCCGCAGGAGGAAGGGGAAGGAGCGCCAGCACTTCGCTGGCTGTGGGCGAGGACGACGAAGAGGGCGAGATCAAGCCTGGAAGTAGGAAACCCCGAGGCGAGACTTACGCCTGCGAGAAGTGCAACAAGGTGAGCTCTCTTGCATGGTCAGCACCGCCGAGGCCGGTCGGCCTTTGTTGTGCTCGCGGATGTAGTGGCGGTCAGCTGACGCTTGGGCTCCTCGGCTTGCACAATGCTCTACTACAGCTCTACGGTAAGCTTATCCCGCTACACCTGTCCCCTCCGCCGGCGCATGGAGCTGACCCTCTTCTCCCGACCCTTTACCCTTTCGCCCCCACCCCGTGCCGATCCGTCGCTTCCGCTCTGGACTTTTTTTTTGGTGGGATCCGCCTGATCGTCTACTACAGCACACGAACGCTGCCTCGTCAAGCACCGATGGGTGAGTCTCCTGCTCTTCTCGCTGCTGCTCTCCTCTTTGGCTTATGAGCTGATTCGGACTTGATTGCGTGACAGGAACACACCGCCGTGAGCGCTCAAGCTTCGCAGAGCAAGCAGGCGAGGACGTTGAACTGATCCATCCATCTCGAACAGCACTGGAAAGAGGCTTCCAAGCTCCTCCTCAGCAAGCATCAGCAAGTTCAGCTCCTTGAAGCTGCGGCGATTCTCAAGGCGGCTTCGAGCGGCTCTTCGCTGCCCGAGGAGAAGGGCTACTGGTGAGAAACACCTGCAGAATCCCACTTTTCCGACTTGGGACTGACCCGTTCCTCCCGTCGCAGGCCCGCCGCCGTCTCCCCTCCTACTTCCGGCCTGCTCGGCTCTCCTCTCTTGAACATCGACTCTCTCACCTCGCCTCGCTTCCAAAACTCTCCTCACCTTTACCAATCTCCCTCATTCCACTCTCCCGCCTTCTCAACCACGGACCTCGACTCGGAGGCCCCCGTCGACGAGGCAGACGAGGACGAGGACACGGGCGAGTCGGTTTCGACCCCCGACGACGGGCTCGACGATGGGATGTTCGATTTGGACTTGGGAGGCAGTTCGGGAATGGAGATGGAGGTGGAGGCGAGCGAGGCGAGCAGTGAGAGCGGGAGGAGTAGGAGCGCGGGTCACGACTCGGGATTTGGCAGCATGAAGGAGAATGGAGGGATGCAGGGTCAGCCTCCGATGGGCATCTTCTCGGTCAAGGGCTCGACGCGCGTGTAGTGTAGGGTGATCTCGAAGGGTTGTACTAGGTTCTCCTCTCTCGCCGTCCCAGGGCTTCGCACATACAAATCGAACTGTAACAAATCGCAGGCTATGGATCTCGACTCGCCGCGCTGAGGCTAGCTAGAGAGCGAGAGTATCAATATCTAACTGCTTGAGATTACTTGGTACTGATCTAGTCTACATCTAACGCTCTCAATACTAGCCTCTAAGCCTGCTCGCCGTCTACCACCTTCACTTTCCCCTCGCCGACACTCCCCTTCGCACTCCCCATCTCCTCCCTACCCTCCTGCTCCTCCTGCGCAAAGTTCCGTTCATCCCGAAGCTGCAGCCACCGAGCGCTACAGGTGAGAAGGACCATGATGGGGCAGAGGACGATGATACTAATCATTCCTCGGCGCCAGCGGGGAGCGTCGTTGGCGGGGAAGAAGACCTGTGGAGGAGGAAACGGATTAGCTCGAAATTAGAGATTGGGAAGAGAGAGAGAATGAGAGGAGAGGGAGAGGGCGAAGCGAATGTCGTGTCGAGCGGGAGTCTCGAGAGCTGAGGATAAGAGAAGCGACTCACGATGCTCCACCAACTATTGAAGGCGTTGCTGAACATGTTCATGCTAGCCAGGACGATTCCTCGCTCCTGCTCGTCTCGTCGGCAAATGTCGTTGGCCCATCCAAAGTTGGCTGCGAGGGGGAGCGAGGGTCAGCGCCGAGCGCCGTCTCCCTTCATTGTGGCTCCGAGTGTCGCTTCCCGCTCAACACCTCAAGAGAGAGAGAGAGACCTTTGACGTACAGGCCTGACCCCCAAACGACACACCGGCGAGGTAGAAGGCGAACATGAGAGCGCCGACCGACTCGGAAGGGTATGCGAGGAGGATGCTGCCCGAGATGAGCAGACAAGCGCTGATGACGAGGTTGACCTGGTATCGCTTCTGAGTGTAATCGGTCCATACAGCGGTGACGAGGAGCGCGACAATGGCCACTGCTGTCGCGCCCTGAGGCCAGTAGTTGATCTGAGGAACGGTGTAGGAGGCGAGGCCGGCGGCTTTGCGGCTTTTCATCCAGAGTGCTTGAAGACTGTTGGAACCAATGGATTCGAGCTCGCCGCCGACGATCCTGGATGAGTGCGAGGGAGAGATCAGTTCCCGCTCGCCGAGCTGGAAAGGGGAGAGCTCACCAGATGACCGACATCATCCACCAACGCCACCTCCCGAGCACGCGCTTGAAGACAGAGAGGTCAAGATGCGTTTCTGGCTTGTGTGGTAGACGGTTGATGGCGAGTTGTCGCTCCTGAGTGAGGAAGGCGAGGTGAGCAGCGGCTCGGCGGGAGGAAGGCGAGGACCGAAGCTCACCTGAGGACTGAGAAAGAGACCGGTGGTTCGCTCAGGTGTTCCGGGGAAAAGGAGGTAGCCGTAGATAGCAATGGGAATGGCTGTAGAGAAGTAGGCGAATGTAAGTCACCGAAGGAAGTTCGAGGCCTCGACCAACTCACTGATAGCACCGCAGATGATGAACAGCCATTGGAACCCCTGAAGACCCGAATGACCATCGAGGTTGGTGTAGATGGACGCCTGCATGACTCCCGAAAAGATCGTGGCGATCTGCGCCGCTACCGAGAAGATGGCGCCTCGCTTCCCAAGCTCTCCGTCGCGGTACCAACTGCCCATGATGAAGTGCACGCCGACGAAGGTGGAGGACTCGGCGATCCCCTGAAAGAGCCGGATGGCACAGAGGTGGGCGGTCGACTTGGCGGCAGCGGTACTGCGAGAGAGAATGAGAATGTTCGGTCTTCGCCTTTGAAAAGCAAGGGAAATGGGTAGAGGCGTACCACATGGTGAGCATGCCCCAAATTACGCAATTGAGAGGGAAGAGGATTCGAGCTCTGTGAGGTGGCATCGGTTCAGTTTTGGGAAGGCAAAGGGGAATGAGAAAGCCGAGCATGCACTTACGGAACAATTTGCAGAAGCAAGTTCTGGGGCAACATCCCGATGGTGTAGCCTACGGTGAAACAGGTGTTGACGGTATTCAAGTCGTGACCTTGCATGTGCAGCGCCTCCTTCAAGCCCGAGACGTAAGCGTTGCTTTTGAAGGAAGGGGAGGAAGGAGAAGCGAGTCAGCGAGCTGTTGGACAGTATCTGCGCTGTGACCTACGCGAGATTGGCTCGATCGAGGTCTGTAGCCGAGATGAAAGGTGGATGGCGAAGAACAGCAGGTCGGAGACGAGGAGGGTGAACCGAGGGACCACCGAGAAGGCCGAGCGAGGGATGTTCGAGGACGAGATTAAGGGAGAGAGAACCGGTGGTCAGGTCTTGGTCGCTACTGTCGACTACAGGGGAAACGCACAGTTGCTGAAGTACATCAAGCATGCGAAGGGGAGGATGAGCCTGAAGCGAAATGGAAGCGGAAGCGAAGTCAGCGTTAATTGAGTCCTGAAAAGCCATTTTTGTTGCCTGTCAGGCTGTAGCAGACGAGTCTACATCACATCAAGCTCGGCTAGAGCTGAACAGCGCCCCCAAAGCCTAGGTCCGAAGCGAAAGGGGGAGAGCGGCGAAACTCACCAGTCAATCTTGAACAAGAGGTTGCGCTCCTCCTTGGTCCCGGGGGGCACTCCCCAGAGTACATTTCGGATCTTGGCTCCTCGAGAAAGCTGAACCGGAGGCATCGGACGGAGGGGAGGAGCGCGAGCAGCTGGGCAGAGGGATTTGGCTGAAGGCAAGAGGCAGCAAACCCTCGAGACGGGTGGGGCGCTTCGGGCGGCCCTCCAGGAAGCAATTCCTATCTACTTAGTGTGTGCTCTGCAGTTCGAGATAAGGAGGAAGCGGGGAACAGCACGAGGGGAAGAGGCGGCAGCATCGTTAGCTCGCTTTCTATTGCCCGTCGGCATTTCTCCTTGACTGCAGCCGCAATCCTCTCCTTGCTGCACCTCTACCGACATGACACTCACTTCGGAACAACTCACCGCGCTCAAGCAAGCCTCTCACGAGGTTCTCGACGAAGGTCGGCTCCCCCACCTCCTAGCGAAGCGCGAGTGATGGCTAATCTCGCTATCATTGCAGCCGTCGCGTTCCTGCAGGCTCTCATTCGAATCGACACTACGAATCCCCCAGGACTGAACTACCGAGCAGTCGCCAATGTCATGAAGGACGAGCTCGAGCGACTCGGCTACAAGTGCGAACTCCTCGCCGTCGAACCAAGCGGTAAGGGGGGCAGCCCAGCTCGGGCGAGAGTCTGACGGACTCTGAAACACTATCGCTGACCTCCCCTGCTCTGCAGACCTACCTGCTCTCGCGCCTCACGATGCCGACGGCAACGAGCGAGTTAACATCCTCGGCCGACGAGCGGCTGCTTCCTTGAAGCCTAACATGGTCACCGTCGATGGTGTCACTCGTCAGAAGACTATTCACTTCAACGGGTGAGCCTCCGAATGTTTCGCAAGGCTTTGAGGAGAAGCTGACCCTCATTCCCTTCGTGGTTCGGCAGCCATACCGACGTCGTTCCCGCTGGAGATCTTACAACCTGGTCCAAAGATCCTTTCGGCGGCGAGGTAGTTGACGGAGTTATCTACGGGCGAGGTGTGTCCGACATGAAGGTAAGTGTCGAGCTGGTCCCTTCGTTCGATCGCCGAGGTTTCCGGGTTCCCCGAGCTGACTCTCCTCTCGAACTGCAGGGCGGTATCGCTGCTGGCGTGAGCGCAGAAGAAAACTCGAATACTTCTGACAGTCTCACGTGCTGACGGCATCTCGCCTCTTCTTCAGGTCTGGGCGGCGGAGGTCGTCAAGCGCGCCGGCTTGATTCTTCAAGTGAGCTGTTCTCTCAGCACGAGCTCACCTTCTTCGCCTCCACCTGACACTCCAATACTACTCAGGGCACCGTCGAGCATAGCGGGTGCGTTGACGAGGAGTCTACAGGCGTACGCAACGCCGGCGCCGGTTGGCTCGTTGAGCAGGGCCACATTTCGGCCAAGACGGTGGATGGGATCGTCATAACTGAGCCTCTCAACGTCGACAACGTCTGTCTGGGGCACCGTGGAGCCATCTGGGGCACGATTGTGTTCAAGGGAGTGGCGAGTCACGGCGCTTCCCCTCAGCTCGGGGTGAACGCCCTCGTTCATGCCTCGACGTGAGTTGCTCCCTCTCCTTTTTGATCCACAAACACCTTCACTGACCGTCTGAATCTTCCACAGCTTCGTTGTTCGGGCCAAGGACACGATCATGCCGCTCATCGAAGGCAAACGGGAGGAGCGAGTCATCCCCGCCGAAGCACGAGGAGCCTCTTTGACCTTCACGGCAAGTTTTCGCGTTCTCGGCTTTCGGCCTGCTGACCTCGCTGTATGTATAGGTACTCAAGGCTGGCGCCAATACCAACTCCGTCCCCGACCTCGCAACTCTGCGATTCGACCGTCGACTCGTACCCTCCGAAACCCTCGACGAAGCTCGCGCTCAGATCCAGTCCGTTCTGGACGAGGTAGCAAAGGAGATCCCCGAGCTCGATTACACTTATCATGAGGACTACGCAACCGAGCCTGTATGGGTGGATGAAAGCCTCGAGATTTGCAAGACTTGGGCCGAGGCGGTCGAGACGGTGCTGGAGAAAAAGGCGAGCATTGTGTGCTCTCCTGGATCAGAGTACGTTGCTTCGGGAGCTTGACCGAGCTGGGTGGCCCTTGAATGACCTTTCGGGCTCCTTCTCAGTGACCAGCGGTTCTTTGTCCGAGGTGGCATGCCTCAAACAATTGTCTACGGGCCAGGCAACATCAAGCAGGGTAAGTGGACTTCATTGAGTGCCAGTATCGTCCTAGCTGACCTCATCCGAACCCCGTACAGTACACAACAAGGACGAGAGCATGCCGTTGGAGGACTATCGAGTTTCGATGGAAGTGATGGCGATCGGTATGTGCGAGTTCTTGGGAGTTGACTAGTATTGATAGAGTAGAACAGCGAGGGGAACTATAGAAGATCAAAGCCTGAGCAGACGAGACGACTCGGAGCCCCGGGCTTCTCGGCGAAGGTCTCTTAAGGCGCTCGGTTGACCCGGGGTGGAGCTTGAGACTCTGTAGCAGCTCGTTTATCTCATTATTGAATCATGTGTTTCCCTGCTTTCGCCCTACCACCGCCTCTCTCCGTGCATGCTGATTTTAGCGCTTGTCCAGTGGGGGTCCAGCTTGGCTTCCTCTGCCTCTGTCGTTCATTTCGCGCCCATCGACACCTCGAACAGCAGCTCGAATCCTGCCCATTCGCTACCTACCAAGGGACTCTTGGCACCCCATCCTCGCTCTTACCACTACCATGGCTCCTCCGCATCAGCTCGCGCAACTTGCCGGAAGGGCTCTCAACGCATCTTCGCCTTTGCACGTCGGTGCACGAGTGGGGAACTTCTACTCGACTACATCCAACTACTCTTGCGATTCCTTATCCGTCAGCTACGGCGGAGGAGTTGCTCCCATCGTCATTTCAGTGGTCAATGGCTCGACGCTGCCTTCGACTTATTGGACCTCCTCCAACTCGTCGGCGGTCAACATCTCGAACGTCTCGGTCCTCGAGACTATCGCTACCGTCAACTCGGGCAGCGGCGAGGTCAGCTGGGACGTAGATGTTGAGCAGGGATCGTGGGTGGGCTTTCAGGCCAAGGATGCTGAGGGTACGGTCGCCTTCTCCCAGCTGAGGACGGTTTACAATGGAGGGAAAGACGACAAGGAATGCCAGTAAGTCCCCTTCGCTTCCGAGAGGTTTTGCAGAACCGCGCCGACCCTCTCTCTCGGGGCAGAGCTCTTTCACCGAATCCCGATCCCATCACCTCGGGCCCTCGCATCGGCACCAATGCAGGGAACCTCTACCTCGCCTCCTCCGAGTTCCCTTGCTCCCCAGTCTCCATCAACTACGACGGCCTCTCCCCTCCCCACTCCATCGACCTCTTCAACGCCTCGCCCGCCCTTCTTCCGCCCGGCAGCTCCTTCTTCGACAACCTCACAGCGCCGAATACGACCCAAGTACAGATTATCAAGAATCTGGGAACCGTGAATTACACTCTGGGTTATCTCAACTGGACGATCGACAGCGCTAGTACGCCGGTGGGGAGCAGAATTGGATGGCGCATCACCGACAGCGAAGGGCAAGTGGGCTTCTCGGAGGTCAGGACGATCTACCGCGCGTCGGAAAGCTCTACATTAGCGTGCGCACCGTGAGTCTACTTCTCTCGAGTCCTTGCCAACGCACTCGGTGGTCGTATCCACCCCTCCTTTCAACGAGCTCGCTCCCCCTCTCTCCCTCTCTGACGTTCCCTTCAATCCTACAGACGCACTCAAGGAATCACATTCCCAGACGACGAACCTCGCTCACCCTACACTCGACCCGAAGTCCGCTTCGGCCTCTTCGTCGCCGGCGTCGCTGCCCTCGCCGTTCTCTTCCTCATCCTCTTCTTCTGCATAGGACTGTGTACGGGAGCCAAAGACGGTGCGCGAGGAGCTGGAGGGGAGGAGCAGGCTGCAGGAGGTGGAGCGGGAGCGGTGCAGATGCAGGAGAGGGCGGCGGAGAGGAGGGAAGAGGAAGAGGCGCAGAGAGATACAATCAGGGAGAGGGAGGAGGGGGAGGAGGATCTGCCGACCTATCAAGCGGCTGTAGATGCGGGGAGGAAGGGATACACAGTGCGAGATGCAGCATGAGGGAGCGAGAGTGGGGAGCGACGGAGCTTACTTGAATTTTGTGATATTACTGTCACATCATTGTGTGTAGATTTGTGCATATCAGCGTTGTGCCATATCATAAGACCGTGTCCATCTTCTCCAAACAGTTGTGCTTGCTCTCGTAGTCGAGCAAAGCTGAGCGAGCGAAGGTCGGCGGAGTTGCGAAAGCTACTCAAACGTCGATAGTCTCGCCCGTCTGCTCCACGGTGAGCTCATCCGAGCCCTCTCCACCATTTCCTTCGACCACCGAGATCCCCATCTCTCCTCCCTCGTCCTCGTCGAGGTAGGCCATGAGAGCATCTCCGGCTGCCAGATCCTCGGCCGTTACGTCCTCGCCTTCCTCGTCGTCCGCTGGTGGTTGGAGGAACTCGTCGTCGACTTCCGAGTTGGCGATGGTGTCTTCGAGCGGGAAGGTGGCGTTGTCGGCGGGAAAGTCGACATCTCCCGCTTCGTCGTCGGGGCCGAGTAGGATATCCTCCTCGATCGCGGCGCCGAGGTCGACCTGCTCCTCCTCCCTCTCCTGCTTCTCGGCTTCTCCCTCCACTGTAGCTTCCACCTCCGCAATCCCCGCCTCCTTCCCACCCTTCATCTCCCCCTCCCCAAGCACCTCAATCCCACCCTCTTCATCCAACTCGCCCACCCTCCTCTCAACTCCCTTCAACCACTCATTCCGACTCAGAAAGTCCACGACCTGTAGCATATCGGAGATGACGTGACGCCAATCGCGCTCCTCGAGTTGGTTGGAGGCGCGGGCGAAGGGGTTGCGAGCGACGGGAGGGGGAGCGGGTCGTTTGCGTTTCGGGGGGCGAGGGGCTGGGGGGGTGG